>CM038215.1:151085395-151488024 GCA_021442155.1 Cymbidium sinense
GAATAATTATAATGGTTGTTTTTCCATTTTATCTTTGGAAATATTTGAAGGATGGACTCTGTTCTTGAGGTTCCTCACAAGTAAACTAATTGAATTTCTTGTTTTCCTTTTTTTATAAGTTGGATCACGTTGTCACTTCATCTACAAAATATCAAATAAAAAGTTTCCATCAAGTTAGAACCAAAAAACTTCATTTTTCCATTACAAATGTAAACAACTACTAGAGGATTTTTTTTTTCATTTGTTGAAATATTTGTACTTAAAAATGCCATTGCCACAATCAAGATGAATGAAAAAAGTTGGGGGTTGATTGAGAGTTAATTTTTAAGTTTTATTTACTTATTTATGTTACAGAGTAACAAGCAATCACTAGTATTATAAGTAGTTGAACATTGACCATACTGAGTATCAATCACAATTAAATTATGTAATGAATCCACATTATTTTTGTAATAGTCATTTGGGTGCTTATAGATGACATTTGTAATAAAATGCTTTGGCATACACTAGTTGCCAAAAATTAAAGTGTTTCGAAGAGAAAAGATAATAGAGAAAAAGTGTTAAAGTTAACGACTTTAATTTTCATTCAAAATTTTATTGTGGGAAATAACTTATAACTTAAGAAAGAAATGAATCACACGAAGATGCAAGAATGAAATAAAAGAGTTTTGATATGAATGAATTCCGTTTGAGAGTAGGATTACAAAGAACTTGATGAATCCCTTAGATCATATAGAGCAATTTGGATTGAGCTTAAAGATAGTAAAAGCAAAGAAGAAGATAAAAAATCTTAAAGAATTAAGAAAAGAGAGCTTCTATGTTCCAAGATTTCCCTTTCTTATTTTTGACACTTTGACATCTTTTTATAAACAATGGAGGGGAGAACCACAAGAAAAACTACAAAACACCAACTTACTGAGAAGTTGTCACTACAAAATCTTAGTTGATTGTGTAGAGGATGAAGTAGTTGACTACTCATGTTGTGAACACTAAAAATGATTTCTATTAATGAGGACAAGTTCAGATCAAATTGGTCAGTTCTTCATCAAATGCTAATTGATTGACTACTGAGTTCTTAAATTTGATTTGTTGACTTTTGAATAAGTGAGTTTTGAATTGCAAGCTCTGTTCAAGTTACCTTTTCAATCAATAGTTTCTTATACTGAATTTTTTTCATTATGACTTGATTAACCAACTCAAGCAAGCATAGATATATGTCAATTCCTCGATCGGTGGCTTTTTTGAGAAGCTGAAAAAGGGCAACATAATGAAGGTAGCAAGTTCAACCTGTTTTGGGATTTCCGAGCACATCTTGATGCATGCGACATATTCAAGTTTAAGATTATAAGTTTAAACCTCAATTTTGAACCTTCTTGAGTTATCATCTTCAATTGTTTCTTTGATCTTCAAATTTATTAGACGAGTAAGGAAGAAGTCTTCAAAAGACCAAACTTGACCAAATTAGAGGTGATGAAAGCTCTTGTTATTGAAACTACAGCCAGAGGTGATTAACTTAGTGGAGAAGTCACATGAGGATCAAGGGTGGAGATTTTTTGAAGCAATGTATCATGAGCGATCTTTGAGATTAATTTCTTGAATAAATAAATTATTAGCTTGGAAGCATGGAGATTAAGAAGAAAAAGTTGAGCAAGATGATTAAGACTCTGTTAACCATTAAATACGCCTTGCTTGAAGCCTTTTGTCACGGAGAGACTTTTCTCAAGTCGCCCGTGCAGCCTTAGCACTTCCTCTTAATGCTAAGTCAGCTTAACCCTCACAACGCAAGACTATAATGCTCAAAACTCTTTAGAGAGGAGAGTTTGGAAGAAGGAAAACACTTCACTAAGCAAAAGATCTTTGCAATACAAAAATGCTTGCTTGGTTCTTCCTCAAATGAGGGGTGAGGACCTCTATTTATAGTCCTCCCCATGGCCCTAGGAACAATCTAAAAAGGACATTCTATAATACAATAGAATATACATGATCTAGATCATTCCACACCACTTCTAGCATATACAAGGCTTTCTAGAATAGTTTACACTATCCTAGAGTTCTCTTGAAGCATTCCTACTTCAAAGCCTTCTGGAATTTGGTGGAATTTTCTGGAGTTCTCAAGGTTGTTTCCCATTTTTCTATAATTCTCTAGAAACTTTCCTCCTTGTGTATGACTAAGAGAGCATGGCTGATCTCCCTTAATATAGCTCCGTGACATTCTCCCCTACCTAAACCCGCGATGCCCTCATCGCATGCCTTCTTCTGAATCGCCATGGAGTGTCTTTATGTTCTCAATTGGCCTTACTATCTGGTAACCCTTTCCATTTTATGAGATAATTTATGTAGTTTGACACCCCTCTCCTGCGAACTTCCATTTCTTCTACTTCTTTGTCAAAATGAGTACTCACCTGCATAGAGCTTGGATTTTTTAGGTGCCTCTTTTCTCGATCTCCATATTTTTCTCGCCATCATTGTTGCCTCGTAGTGCGGTTCTATCTCCCTTTGGGTGAGAGCTCTTTGGCAACCCGATGGTGGGATGTCCTTGATTCTTCATGTACTAATGCCTCCTTCCCCGTCTACTGAGCCAGTAGTTTTCTTCTTCAAGTTGGATGATTAGATTTTGGCATCCCGCTTGGAGGATCTCATTACAACACCATGCAAGTCCGACTACCTTCATGATGCATACTATTGATGACATTGGGAATGCCTTTGCCCGATCTTGGAAATTCAATCCAAGGATAACTCTAGTCATCCATTGGGATGATGAGAAGTTTAGCACACCAAGCTCCCACGTTGGTCTTCACTCCTCGTACTATGCCTCTAGTCACCTTGCTTCTTCTATAGAGATGAAATTGTGAGAAACACTCGTGTCTACCATGGCATTGATAGTCTTTCCTCCAATGATCATTTCTACGAAGAGCAATCCCTTAGCTTGTGGCTTTGGGGCAGCCTGAATCCCATTCAAGAGCTGCATAGATCCCACTTATGCCACCATATTAACTCTCTTGGTTTTCGCTGCCTCCTGATGACTTACTAAGAGGGAGTTCAAGGCATTCTTCTAAGGACACTTTCTTGCCCAATGGGGTCATCCACAAAGGAAGCAATTATTATGTGGTTGGCTCTTACCGTTCTTCTGTCTTCCCTTGTCTTTTTCCCATATTGAGGTCGATTCCTGGTGAAACTCTTCTTTGTGTTCTCCTTTGTCTCCCCCACCGTTGACATATGTACTCTTCTTTGACTTCGTGGACTCCTTGGTATAAACGATCAAGCTTTCGGCAACAACAATGACAGTTGCAAGATCTTGCACTCCACGCCTCCTAAGCTCAGTCTTGACCCATGGTTGAAGTCCATCCATGAAGTTGAAGAGAGAGTCCTTGTCGGACATGTCAGATATTTCAAGGACTAAATTAGTGAAGTCTTTGATGTACTCCCGAATCGACCCTTCTTGTTTGAGCCTTCTTAATTTGGCTCCAGCTCCTCCATTCTTGGATAAAATTATCTTTTAAGCTCTCTCTAGAAGTCATCAAAGGTGGATATGGTGCACATACTTTTCTTCATATCTCCTCGCCTCCTCCTCCACCACAAAGTGATTGTGTCAGAAAGATAAAGAGCAGCAAATTCGACCTTGGCACCTTCATTAGTGATATTCATGGTACCAAAATACTGTTCTAGTCCTCACAGGAAGTTGTCCACCTCCTTCGGACTCCAAGCTTTTTGGTTTGGGCACTTCGATCCTCTTGGCTTCCACAGCATGGCTACTGGACCCGTCTGCTAGTGTCCTCTTGCATAAAGTGATGTCCCCATGCATCTCTTCCACGCTTGTGTGTAGACTAGTCATCTCCTCATGAGATCGCTGCATCCCACGGAGCTCTCCCATTAGGTCCTCCCGCATCCTCGCCATCTGATCCAGGAGGGATTCCTTTAGCTTGGCCAACAGGTCTCTGATTGATGAATGAATGGTGGCATCCTCCTCCTCGAGGCCATGCACCCTTTCGCCTAAATCCTTCATATGGGCTTCCATCGCACTCATAGCCTCCTCCACTTAAGTAAGGCGTGCATCAAAACCAGAGATTACCTCTTTGGACCTCCCACGCGGGCTTGGATGTAGAATCACATTTCTCCTCACGACTGCCTTGTTGAGATGACTCCACATTCATGGTCTCTGATCCAACAACTTATTTCCTTGCCAGCCTCCTCCAACCTTGGCTCTGATACCAACTGTCACAGAGAGACTTTTCCCAAGTCGCCTCATGGCTTAGTTTCCCTTAATACTAAGTCTACCCTCATAACGCAAGACTAAAATGCTCAACTCTTAGAGATGAGTTTGGAAGTAAGAAAAGCACTTCATTAAGCAAAAGATTTTGCAATACAAGAATGCTTGCTTATTGCTTGCTTCTTCCTCAAATGAGGGGACCTCTATTTATAGTCCTCCCCATGGCCCTAAGAACAATCTAGAAAGAACATTCTAGAATACAATAGAATATACATGATCTAGATCATTCCACACCACTCCTAGTATATACAAGACTTTCTAGAATATTCCACACTATCCTAGAATTCTCTTGAAGCATTCCTCCTTCAAAGCCTTATGGAATTTGGTGGAACCTTCTGGAGTCCTCAAGGTTGTTCCCCATCTTTCTATAATTCTCTAGAAACTTCCCTTCTTGTGTATAAGAAGCATGACACCTCCTTAATATATGTGACACTTTGCTCAGAATAGTATAATTCGCCTCAACCAGGTAGAGACAAAGCTGAACTCGCCTTTTGCAAGTTACCTTACTGAATTGCAATAAGAGAGCAATGTTCAAGATTTCTAATGAGAAGTGAAAGAGTTAATGTACAAAGTAGTGACGTCAAAATGAAATAATTTGTTGTTAGAGTCAAGCTTGTATTTCATTGATTGATCCAAGGTGGATCTCCATTGTGAAGTTTCCTTCAGCATTGTGTGCTATTGCTTGCTAGGTGGGTTTTGTTATGTTTATATGGCCAGTTCGTGGGTTCTAGAATTGGTGCAAGTCGTCCCTTGGAGTGAGGATCTGCACTTAAAAACTGCTCCTTTTTTTATTTTTTTGGTTTTACTTCATGAGAAAGAAAAAAAAAATCATTCAATGAGAAATATTGTATTTTCTTTTCTTGAATCATATATATTGAAAATTCTTTTGAATGATTGAATTTTCGCTTTTCTTTTAACATCTATGAACAATAAGAAACATGTGTAGATCTTTCATTCATTGTTATATGTCAGGTTCATTTGAATTGATTTAGTTGAAGTTGGATCACATTCTTGTACTTGTTCTCTTTGGTGAAATCAATCTTTGCTATGAAGTCACTAGTTTAATCTTGTAACCAGTAGATTAGACTTTGCCATTAAAGGGAGTTCTTTACCTATCGTTTGAATTTTCTGAGTTGATTCACTGTGTTGATAAATTTTTTCAGATTTAATTGTCAAGTTACTAATCATGATGGAGATTTGAGAATCGGCATCTTCGAATTGAAATGCAAATGGGAATTTATATTTTGATTGAACCAAATATATTTACAAAATGTACTTATATATATATATATATATATATATACTTTATGATCCAAAACAAATATGTTTGTACAATCCAGCACAATGATACTGCTCACGTACATGCACAAACATTCACCTACACATTTTACATATATCTATACACAAATTTTGTAGGTATCCTCTTCTAAAGAAGTATACTTTGTGGTAACAGCAGGACATCCCATCCAATTTTGGGTGACTTAAACATTGGTGATTGGCTCGGAGGTTTTTATATCCTGCTGGACAACAGGGCTAATATAGCGGTCCAAGATCAATTATCTTCTCTCAACTTGGCTAGGTTCAGTGATTCACCTAAAGCAGTACTTGCTCATTTTATTTGGATATAATTTGTAGCATTTCTGCTCTTTTGTCTATTGTCATGCTTATGGAACCTGTGGTTGCAGTTTTGCAGTTTTTTTTGGTGCGGGTCTTGTAACTAGTTTGTCTCCGTGCACACTGAGTGTCTTACCACTGACATTAGGTTACATAGGTATGCGCAGAGAAGCTAGTAAAATTAACTGTTTGAATGTGTCAATTAATTTTGTTTCCTAAATCTCATTCAAATGTTTCTGTTTGGCTAATACATTGATACTAGTAAAATATCTTTCACAGGAGCTTTTGGCTCTGAAAAAAGTCAAGCTGAGGTAATTACTGGTGATAACATGAGTCATTTGGATTTCTTGATGGTTATATTGCATCGGTGAAGTAAGGTCTATAGTGTTTCTGAGAAGTTTCTCATGGTTGAATGAAATGAACTTTAAATTATTCCAATTAAAAATTGAAATGCTAGCTTGATCAGCAATTAAAAATGCTCACGGAAATGGGCATTTATATATTTATTGACTTTTAAGTTACACAGCTTTATTTCTTCAATTGTCTCCATTACTAGATTTGCCACTCACCGTTTTATCTCATTCTTCTAATCTCACATGATTTATGAACTTGATGTCTTGTAATTACATATGATTAACTTTTTCCCAAGGGTATTTTCCTTCTTCTTATTGTTGATGCTCTTTTCACATTATCCTATTTCAAGCTATCATTATAAAAAATTAATACATCTTAAGCATTTATTGTAGTATCACCTATCTCTCTTAAATTAAGGCAAGGTGCTTTCTTATTATTTGATGCCTTAAAAGAAAGATGCTCGCCAAATGCCATGTTATTAATAACACCAATTTGAATTCATGTTGTTTTTCCTAAGAGCCTAGGTGACTCCCAATTTACTTGTCATCAGCCGGCCCGGGGCTTGAAATTTTCAAGCCGGGAACAACGGTCGGACGGTGAAATTAAATTTTTTATCTTTTTATAATTCTAATAATATAAATCGAAAAGTAATGACAGAGTCATTCTAAACCAAAATATATAAAGAAATTTAAAATTTATCTTTGTTGGTTGTTATCTCGCCTATAGTATACGCTTTCCTCTTTTTCACTCATTTAAATTTGAAATTATTAAATAATAATATATTGAGTTTTCAAACCTAGTGAAATAATTATAATTCTAAATTAGTTCTCAATGAAAAGAACATAATATGCATGCAAATTCTTATTAATTTTTTACAATTCATATGAAAATTTAAATAAGTTATGACTGTGAATGTTATCTAAATAATTATTTAAAATGCATAACTCTCCTCACTCTACTGTATGGCTTTTTTGCTATTCAACTCCCGCTCTTATAGCGAATTGGTTAGTGGAATCGACATTTATCGCTTGTATTGTTCTCCATTACACGAGCCATTACATTACTTGTAACAATACTAATCTAGATCTCTTATTTGTTGCTTTAACTATCTATATATCTTCTTTTACCCAATTTTGTACCAAGACTATTATATAAATCATTAAATATAGCTTTTAATTTGTTCAAGTAACATCTTATCTTTTAGATTTCACAATCTTACTTGAGAAATGATTTTTTGATTGTTTATATTGTATATATATATATATATATATATATATATATCCATGACCATCACTCTATATCGGTGGTCACTATCTCTCCTAAAATCACTTTTCAATCTCGCAACAAGAATTTTTTTGTCTAAGTGAAAAAATATATTTATTTTTTGAGGACTCTTATAAATAATTAAGTATTATTCTCGCTTTCTTGAAGTATATATTTTCTATTATAAGATTATAGATTATTGAGAAATTAAGTATATCACACATACACATTCCGGAAGCTTGGTCCTGAGAAACCCCAATTTCTTATCTCTTCCCCACCAAGAATGCCCGCTCCTTCAACTTATTCAAAAAAATGGGATTTCACGTATTGAGTTTTTGATACTTTGGGTTTAGGGTATATATATGCTCTAGTAAGAAGGGAAGTAAGAGAATTTGTGGTGGGTAATGAATAGAAGATTAAAAATATAACGGTGAAAGATATACTTAATTTCTCAATAATCAATAATCTTATAGTAAAAACATATACTTCATGAAATGAGAATAATACTTAATTATTTATAAGAGTCCTCAAATAATAAATATAATTTTTCACCTTCAATAAATATTCTTTTTGGTTTAGGTATACATTATTGTAATTAATAATCCCTTCCTGAAACTTATTTTTTAAACCATTGCTTAATTCAACTTCAAAAGCATTGTGCTAAATAATGTCCTATTTTCTCATCTCTATTTAGTTTATTATAAATTAGCAATGCTTGCTATTAGTCTAATCATTTCTTCTAATTAATATATCCACTTATTCTCATCTTTTTAATCTGTCTCTAAATTTTATGCACCAAATCTGATTTTAGTTTTAATCTTAGTCAACAGTTACATAATTTTTTATTATAGTTTATGTGTGGTGCATTGCATGTGGGTGACATTTCATTAAAGTCTATTTAAGTTGTGGACCACCACTTAAATGTGTTGTTCTAGAAACATTAACTATATATATATATATATATATATATAGATAACAACATTTATTGGGGGCAATCCTTCACTACTCTAATGCAACCAGCGGAGTGAGAACAATGCTTTCTAAATATGACATTCATGTATTAGGCTTTTGAATTTTATTTTATATGACTATTGAGGAGGAGAATCTCTTTGATCTTATTGATTTGATATAGGAGATTAGGACCTTATATCAAGACATAGAAGATGAAACAAATTGAAACAAATAATGAAGACATATGTTCTTCTAATATAACTTTTCCTAATAAAACCTTTTCTAATATATATCATACGCCAACAAACTTTTTCATATCTTTATTATTTTAACAGAACGATGTGCTTTTATTACATTAATTCTGGAACAAAATCCGCTGTAGTGAATGGGTCACCATCCATCCGCATTTTACTTGAATCACGATGTGTAATGGTGGTATTCGTTATTCCCTGCAGTAAGGAATTCTCCATAAAAAATGGTTCCTTAGTTCAGTGGTGTTTTCATGGTCTGATTGTTCGTTTTTTTTGGTGTTTTTATACTTAGGGTATTGCAAATTCAATTGCTTTTGCATTGGGGTTAGCAACAACGTTATCCCTTCTAGGCATTGGAGCTTCTTTTGCTGGAAAGGCTTATGGACATATAGGTAGAGGACTTCCATTGGCTGCTTCAAGCTTGGCAATTCTTATGGGTTTGAATTTTTGGAGGTGAGTTTACAAGCCTTGATTTTGATTTATCAAGCTGTTCGGTCAGGCTTCTATTTGTTCTCATTTCGGAAAACAAAGATATATTGTTTCAATGATTTAAATTATTTGCTTTATTTAGTATCCCTTTGATAAAGCCCACCTCCTTTAGTCCGGATAATGCTAATGGGTATAATGATTGTTTTGGATGCCACTTTTGAACCGACAACCAATACCATTTTATATGACAGTCACTGGATCAATATAGAGTATATTTCATGTGATATGCTTTTTATACCTTGTTTGTATAATAAAGTATGTACTGTTTTTGATTATGCTATAAAGCCTTCCACCGTAGGATATCAGGTTTTTTTATTAAGAAAAATGTTGATTTCCTTCTAGTCATCCGATATATATTTTCTGTAATTGTT
The DNA here is from genome assembly GCA_021442155.1 of Cymbidium sinense. Lineage (NCBI taxonomy): Eukaryota > Viridiplantae > Streptophyta > Magnoliopsida > Asparagales > Orchidaceae > Cymbidium > Cymbidium sinense. Next base: position 151,094,956 of record CM038215.1, read on the forward strand.
TGTATCGTTACACGCGTCCCCACAATGGGTTTCTAAATATCTAACAGCAGTCTGTAACGTTCAGTCAGCTTTGTTGTCTTGCTCTACAATTTCCTTCGCCATATGAATTCTTCTTCCTATCTCCCTATCTAGTCTCACAAAAGTGCCTCTTGTTAAACAATCTCTATTCTACTCTGGCACCTTTGACTTCAACATCTCTGTTGCCTCTCCTTCCTCTATATCGCTTCATCTTTTCCTGTCCACTTGTTTTTCATACTTCTGTCTCTCAAGGTAGATTTGAAGGCGTTCTTTCAGTGTAAGCAAACCAACACATTAAATTTTCTTTGGCCCCTAAAATCCCGTGTTGAGTTTCCTACTGGCAGAAGCAAGAACAAAACGTTTTGCACCTTTTTCTTTTAGTATAGACCTGAATATCAATCTAAGCAGGTGTTTTTTTTCCTACAATTTGTTGTTGAGTTATTCAGGAGTTGCTAAAAGCATAAATGTCACTGTTTCGCTTTTTGTATAACATGCATTGAAAATATTTAGCCTATTTTTGAGTGTTCACAGTCTCTCGTTATTTATCATTTATTTCTTAATTTCATGTTGTTACTTTCATTACTGCAGTTTATTGAATTAAAGTTGCCATCATTCTTCAACAATTTTGATCCCCGTGCTGCTGCATCTAATTTCCTTCTGGTATTCAATTATGAGTTAGGCTTTTTTTATCTTTATTTTGTTTCTTTGTTTTACATTGTCACTGCTTTATCTGGTAATCAAAATTTCAGGTGTACAAGCATACTTGGCTGGCCTAACTTTTGCCTTAGCTGCCTCACTTGCAGCACACCTGTCCTTGCTACTCTTTTGGGATATGTGGCAGCATCCAGTGGTACAACAACAACAAATAAACAAGCCTTAATTAGGTGGCTACATGAATCCTTCGCCTCCATTGTGTCTATTATGTGTCAAATTCTCATTTAATTCAAGATACTAAGATCATTTTTATACATTAACCAAGTCTTTTAGGTCTACTCTACCTTTCTTAACATAAGGTAAATCTAATGCATCTACTCTCCTAATCGTCATCGGACACCGACGCTTTATGTGGTAAAACCATCTAAGGCGACTCTCCCTAATCTTATCTACCACCGAGCTAGTCCAACTTTTTCCTAACATACTCATTTGCATTCTATCTCTAAGGGTAAAGCCACTCATCCACTGAGCATCCTCATCTAACACTTAACTTATTTTATGTTTCTTTATTGGCCAACATTCTGCACCATAAGTCAAAATTAATTCTGCATATTGATAATGAGCGGATATGACTTAGAAAATCTCCAAATAACTTAGTGTATAATCTTAAGCTTTACATCCTTTATTGCACTATTAGAAATGTATAGAACTATAATAAAATAAAATATAATGTACTTTTCTATTAGAGTAAAAAATAATATGACGTTTAAGGAAAAGTAACAAATTTTGAAAGAGGAGATATATAGAGGATTGATGCATTAAAAATGAAGATAACAGTATCTTGATTAAAGTTGAAATCGTCAAGGAAATATGGAATTATTACTATAAGAAATTAATTTAGAAGAACACAGAACAATATGTTAAGTATATTATAGATTAATCCAAAAATTTAAGAGGAGTTGGCTTTAAAAGAAGATTGATAAAAGTAAGAATTTGGCCTTATTATGATACTGATAGTTAGAGAATTATTGGGGATATTGTATGTTAATAAATCATTTTAATAGAATTTGAAGGCTAAGATAATGCTAATGATTGAAGAAATATTTTGATATCAATATTTAAAAATAAATATGCTTTTCAAGTTTTATAAACTATGAAGAAATCAAATATGTAGGTCATACAATTAAACTATGAGAGCAAGTAATGGAACTTGAGCTTAGAAATAGTATATTAATTTTGGAGAAACAATTTAGTTTCATGATAGAAAGATTTACCATGGAAATGATTTTCTGTTAATGCTTTAATGAAGGAATGTAGAGAACAAGGATGAGAACAAAGAAAGAATATTTATATGGCTTTCATTGATTTTGAGAACGCATATATTTGAGTATCATGAGAATTAATGTTATGAATGTGTTAAAGATATGTTGACATTATTAAAGGTATGTGTGATGATTATATACTATATTAATAGAGTGCCTAAATAGTTTTGATTAATTTTACATCATGGATCATCAACGGGTCCATATTTTTTTGCTTATAAAGGATATTCAAAGTAAGTGCTTTAGTGAATGTTTATGTGAGTCAAAAATTCATCATCGACCTCGCATCAGAGAAGTATGATTTAAGTGTCATGTAATTTTCGTAGATGAAATAGTAGATAAGACACTACATGAGATTTCTCCTCATTTGGGACTTTAGATTTTCCCGATCCCATGTGACGCAAAGCCTATAAGCACTACCTCTCAACGCCGAGGAACTTTCGACAAAATGTTAGATCACCGAACGCGTAATAAATAAAGATGTAGAGTTTTGATTTTTACATTTATGAAATTCATCAGTATTAGCTTAAAGTGGATGGTTGGGGGAATGATGACGTCCCTAATCTAGATCCCATGATTCCTATCCCTCGTCATTCTTAGTCTACTTAAGTAAGAGAGAATGACTAACGACGAAGGATTCTTATCGAACTCATGTGTTACATTCAAGAAATTTTATAGACTGAGATTTATCAAGTAGCTTTACATTATGACAAATGATTTTGCATCGTGCAGATTCTATGATACAACTCAAAGCGAGCCATCGGGAGCATTACGTATGCGATCGTAATATAATTTTTTTAGAATCACCCGATCGAGGATTCTCAGAATCGATCATACTTACCTCTTGTAATATGGCGAGACCGCCACCCCTTACTATGATTGATGAGAGTGAACATAAGAACACTTGATTTGACTTTGGTCAGGAGCTGTAGTTTTAATTTGTCATCTTCAACAAACTATCATAAGTGGATTGGGTTTTATTTTTAAGTTTTGAGATCAATTTCAAGATTTTAGATTGATACTTAATTGAGTTAATTTGATTTGAAATTAATCACATTTTGATGATTCTCCTATTGAAATCACCATTCAACATACCATCATCGAGATGTATTATTGATCATTTAATTTATTATTTCGATCCCACTCTATTAGTTTAATAATGAGATCGATCTTGTATATAAATGTAATTCCTCGATATTTTAATTAGTTGAAAATTTTATGTAATTGAAATTTTAGGTTTTGTTAACTAACTCTATTGAAGACCAAACCGAAGAACCCGATAGTATCCTCTACTAAATTTAAACATTCAGGTTCAGCCCATGATTTTAATAATTGAGATAATTTTATGTTTAAATTACAAATTAATTTTGTATTTTCATTTTAATTCCAACTTAAATGCAACCTTTTCGTGATATTAAAATTTGTACTTTAAATCTCTACGTCTAATACGCAGAATTTATATTTTAGATAATTTCATCTAATTAAGTCATCAATTTTGAAAATCATAATTAGGATGAAATTATTTAATTTTTTTGATCAAAAGCTATAATTTTGTAGAATTTAATTTACATCGCATTCTTTTATACCAAGAATTGCGATCCGGATGGCGTTTTAAATTGTTAAGTAGCTTAGATCCCTTAAACAATATTTATTTATGTTGTCAGTTTTATATCTATACGATCTTCAAACTTATTACTCTAATTCTCTTTGATCCAATTTGAGCATTTAATAAGATGAATAATATGTTTCAAATATTTTGATTATGCTTATTAAGAAATCTTCAATTTCATTAGAATCTCTTATGCATCCTTTAATTTTCTTTAATTTACTTAATGAACTATATCAAGACTATATCTTAATTCCAAAGGGATCTCACTTTGAGATATTCAATCGTTCATCTTTCACATCAATTGAAATGAGGTAAAGCATCAAGTTATGTTTATCACCAAAATATCCAACTCATTTCAATTCACGATCGAGTATCAATATATTTCAGATATTATATTTCAATCTTAAAAATGATTGAAATTTTCTTTGATTATCTCAATGAAATCAGATAATTCAAATATCGGTGAGATATTTGTCATTTAAGAGCGACTAATTCTTGATTTCGGATTCAAATTTTGATAATTTTTCAAAATTTAGAAACTCAAATTAAATTTTAAAATTAGCTTAGAATTTTAATTTAAACTAATTTATTTGAGTTTTGTCAATGTAAAATCAGTAATTCGAGTATTTTACGTCATCCAATACATTAGAATTGTTACCCGGCCAATGCTCTAACGAGCATGACAAGTAAAGATTATTTTCAATGCTACTCTAAAGCATAACGAGACCTTCAATCACCTGCATAAAAGAAAATATATATAATTTTCACATATTTAAGCCTCCTCCTTTTAGAAAACTTATGTCCTGCTTTAAACTTGACATGGACAAAGGATCAATTCATTTGTCCATACAATTTTGTCTTTAAGTGTATGATATCTTCACCCCATGCTCCGCTTTGACTATTGAAGAGTGCGATAGACCCAACCTTCCCGCTTATATTTCTATAATGTCAAGTTATCAACCAAGAATGCATGCTAGTGAATAACTACATAATCTCTTTTCCCATCGCTTTGTATGAACTAAATTGCTTCCTCCGTCCTGCTGCTTTTGCTGACTTAATGGAGATTGACTGATTTATGTTTGTGATCGATTGAGAATAGATTGAAATATCACCGCAAATAATAAAAAATTGATTTGAGATACCAATTGAGAGTTATCTCGATTGTCTGGTTTATCGATCGTGAAAGATCTCTTTAGTTGTTTGAAGTTAAAAGTCGATGGCCAGATCAATATCATTATTGGACTAATCGAGGGCTCTTTCATGCTCCTTTCTTACGCTTGAGTGGGGAGAGCGGAAAGAACTAATCAGCCTTAAGTTCGACTTTAACCTAGTGACTGCTTTGTAAGCTGTGGATCGACTTAGAAGGCTTTTCATCGGACTTTTCTGGGCTAAGAGAAGAGCCAAGAACTTAACTATTTTGTGAGTTCAACCTTTGAACCCATCTCATGAATTTCGGATTTAGAGTGATATTTTCCAACTCAAATTGAAATTTCCAAAATTAAGAGTTCTTGACTTGATCTTGACATTTGACAAATCTTGGAAAGAATTTTTCGATATTTAGTCGCCGTTTTCACGCGAAATATATTCTTTTCCTCGTAAGAGCGAACTTTAATAAAAATAATTATAGATATATTCGTGGATCTCTATAAAGCTCGATGCCGTCAATCAATATATTCGGGATCTCGCCTTATAGACAATGTCAATCCAACAACAACAACAACAACAAGCCTTAATCCATTGGGTCATACATGAATCCTTCTCCATTGTTCTATTATGTGTCAAATTCTCATTTAATTCAAGATACTAAGATCATTTTTTTATACATCTTAACCAAGTCTTTTGTCTACCTCTACCTTTCTTAACATAAGAAATCTAATGATCTACTCTCTAATTGTCATCAAACTGGACGATGTGGCCAAACCATCTCGCGACTCTCCTAATCTTATCTACCACCTGAGCTTCCAACTTTTTTGAACATACTCAATTTGTATTCTATCTCTAAGAGTAAAGCCACTCATCCACTGAGCATCCTCATCTCTGTAACACTTAACTCTTTACGCTTTTATCCAACATTGCACTGTAAGTCATGTAAGTCTTACCACCATCTTATAAATTTTCTCTAAGTTTAAGGGAACTTTTCTATCACATAATAAAGCATGTGATTCCTCCACTTCAACCATCCAACTTGAATTTACTAATAACATCTCCATCTATTTCACCATCATTTTGAACAATAGAGCCTAAATATCAATCGCCACTCTTATTAATGACTTGATCACCTAAAGTCAACACTATCACTAAAACTTCTACAACTAAAATTACACTCCATATATTCGCTTTAGATCTACTTAACTAAAAACCTTGAATTCTAAAGTTGACCTCCATAATTCAAGATGGACTCTCTCTGCCTTATCAACAAGAAGAATGTCAAAGAAAAGCATACACCAAGGTACATCTTCAGTAAATGCTTTATAAGAACATCCATAACTAAAGTAAAAGATAAGGGCTTAATGTTGATCCTGTGTAATCCAATAAATAGAAAATATTTTGTCAATCCTCCTTGTGTTGGACACAAGTAACAAAGATATATATCCTTAATGACAATATAATCAATATTAACTCTTTCGTTTCTGAACTCTCCAAAGAACATCTCGAGACTTTATCATGCTTTCTAAATCAATAAATATCATATGTAGATCCTTCTTACTTTCATGCTTCTCCATCAAACCTCTTAACAAATGTATGATCCATGTATATCTACGCATGAAACCAAAGACAGAGAAACTTCGTCACATCGTAATATGCTCAATTACTCTCCATAATTTTAATGTACATTAACTTAATTCTTATTTGCACACTTTGTGCATCACCTTTATTCTTAAATAAAGGAACCAACAAACTCTTTCTCCACCATCTGCATCTTTTAGTTTTAAAATAACATTAAAAAGATTTGAAGCCAAGAAATTCGATCTCCTAAACATTTCCACACATCTATTGGAATATTATCCGATTGTCACATTTCATTTTCTTTAAAGACTAACTTCGATTTACTAATACAATTATAAATGAAATTCTATTTTTGTTTGTATATAAGGTTGCTAAAATCAATCGACTTTCAATTCCTTCATTGAAAAGTTTATCAAAATACCTCATCCACCTATTTTCAATATCTTTCAAGAAAAGCATTTTATTATTTTCATCTTTAATATCACTAACCATGCTTTACTTCTCCATCTCTTGCTTTAACTTATACATACATTTTTTACCTTTGTATCAAATCAGATAAATCACTAGCTAAATTTTTTCATCATATATCGCTTTCTTAATCTCTACGTGACATATCTTTCCCAATTCAATTTTTACATCTAAACCAAGTTTTATAACAGCTTTATTTTTTATCTTTTTGCACACTGACTCCACCACCAACATTCTTATTAAAGAAGTTTGATTCTCCAAGTGATCTTTAAAGAACTGCTTAATTTTAATATTTTTCCCACATAACGTTAAATTCTTATGCATCCTAAATTTAATAGCTTTAAAAATATTTTATTTGTGTTTTTGTCATCTAATTGACAATATTTAGTTTATTATTGACCTAAAATAAAAATGCCTTTTGTTTTGCATGGGAAATTCTAAAGTACTTTGAAAGAGCTCTAAAATAATTTAAGAAAATATATCAATATTTGAGTTGATATATTTGATCTTAAAAGGGTTTTAACATGTAACATCGATTTCATCTACGATGAAATTTAAAGATGCTATGTAACAGGGAATTTTACTAAATTTTTTCTAACTCAGTAAGTATATTTATTTAGTGATCTCGATAAAGACGCTAAAATGATACATGATATATAAAAAATACCCCGACTCATGAATTTATTGTACCTGAATGTATTTATCATATATAATATTTTTTTGTATCGACCATTAATTGTCATCGATCTTCGCCATTTAGAAATGTGACGCCTCCTCGATACACTTTCAGATAAAATGACCTTCCAATTAGCTCAAATTCGCTTATCAATTCTTCGACAAGAATAATTGGTCTTCTCGATCAAGACTAATTCCCTTTGGAATGTTCGAGAGCACCGTATGGGTCGCTCCTGACATCTTTGCTCGATAAAGTTTCAAATTTTCATGATCCGACTTCATGCCGAGTTCCTCCATTCTCAAAAGTATTTTGATCTTAAGTTGATTATATTGATGGCTACTCAAGTGATGGTAACTCAACTTCAAGAACCGCTACTCAAAATACTAATGAATGTGATGATTTTTTAGCAGGTGTAGCCTAACGCCTCAATCCAGATGTTATTCTCTTTTATTTTAGTGAATATCTTCTTGAATAGTTTGACCAATATTTTGTTGAAGGCTTCGCCAAATCATTTGCCCTGATTATATATTAAGAATATCGCGATCAATTTTGTGTCGATCTCGAATATATAAATTTTATATTTTGAAAGTTGATTATCGAAATTATTCGCGACACTAAAATAAATTTATAGACCACATTACGCGTAAAGAAGTTAATCACTGATCAATAAAGAACTTTAAATTTTTAGCCCACTTAGAAAATAATCGCCGCTAGATGAAGATTCAAATGATGACGGATCAATCAATTACATCCATACCCCAAAGATTCAATGACCATAATCCTATTATCGTAGTGGATTTGAGGTTGATGGATTATATTCCCATGTAGATATTCATGACATCTTGGCATGATTGATAGTCTTCATCATAAGACCGATAACCCATCCTTTGATCTTGCCATCTTGTCGAGATATGCACCACAAAGTCTTTCATGAACTTCAACTATAATTTGCTATTTTCCTCAAGATTTGTATCGTAGCCACATTTATTCAAAGGATCTAATATATAAAGATATCATGAAAGCATATCATAACATTCTCTCGATTGAGATTTATTATCTAGTAATTTGCCTTCTTTATAAGTAGCTTATGGGTCGCTTCAATCATGTGACTGCCTACTATAAAGGCTTCCATTGCTTTTGAAGCAATGTCATGCTTAGTTTTCTAAGATAACTCTTGTTGATTTTGAGGAGGAGCAACCCAGTCAGAGATCGAATTTGATAACCCCACCGCGAGGATCGATACTTGACTTAAACTCGTCAAATATCCTATGGCATAATCATCATTCATACTTGTCATCTCCTTAGCTAATTTCTAAGTAATCGCTTTGCTATTCTGATCGAGAGACTTTTCATGACATTTAGATTTGCTTCATAAGCTCAATAACTCGTTTGTGGTAAAAAGCTAACTCAAGCAAGTTGATTTTATGATGCCAAATACTGATTTATATTAAATTGAGAATCACCAAAATAAAGTTTTGAATGCTTATGAAAATAGTTTCTTCAAGATCTACTAATGCTTCATATTCAACTTCATTATTGGTTCTGCAACCATATGATCATCTCATTATCCCTTCTTCGGTATTATGAAGAATATCATTCCTCGCTTCCGCTAGAAATTTAGATGTTCGACTTGTTTGATCGATGAGGCTCCATCAAAGTACATTTCTCAAATTTGTGATTTTCCTATTTCATGAATGAACATAATTTGCTCATCAGACAAATCGTCGTTAAGAGAAGAGTCCGTAGAGATGAGATGTGCAGCAAGAAAATCTGCTAAGATTTGCCCATTTACTGCTCTCTGCGTAACATATGTGATATCAAATTGTAGCAATCCGCCCATCTCGCCAAGTTCACAGCTTTGGTCATCAAGTACTATGGATCGATCCTCGAGATGGGTAATCTGTGAGATAACATATAATGACGAGCACCGCAAAGATTAATGCTAAACAAAGTTTTATCATCAAGAGTATCTTATTCCTCCTATCAATCTGACATATAATAAAGAACATTCTCTTTCTCATCATTGTACCAATAATGCAAATGGACTCTTCTAATGTAACTCATAATGAGAGGCTTGTGAGTAAGCCGCAAGGATTGGTGGATTTAATATATATTTTTTAATGCTATTCAACGCTTTTGGCACTCCTCATTTGAATGGCATCATTTTTCATTAACTTTGTAAATGATCGACAAATATTGAGGGATATATAAATCGATGGATGAATACAACCTTATAAAGGATAACAAACTTTTGTGGAGGCATCTCCCAATTCTCTGATTTTAGCAGATCAATTTCCCTCAGAATGTACCATCTCAAGGAATTTTCTAGGATATCAATGCATTTTAGAAGATTCATAGATCATATTTTTGATTATCTCAATACCTCAAATTTTTAAAGTGATTTTCATGATTTAAGCTCTTCACCATCAAATCATCAACATAACATTCCACCTTCGTGAATCAACTCATCAAAAAAATGCGCCATGGTTCGACAAAATGATTTTTCAAACATGACGTAGAAGATATACCACCGACATCCTAAATGATGTGTGCTTTCATCATCAAGAGTTAATTGATTGTATCCCGATATCCATTCATAAACGTAAACATGTCGTAATCAAGTATTTCACTAAGTAGTTTATCAAAGTAAGTCATCTTGGGCATATTTTATTTAGACAAGTCAATATATTTTCTTCTTCCTTGGATAATATGCTATCCAATCAGATATTTCTTGATGAAGCTCGCTTTGATCAAGATCTTTAGTTTTTCTTACGCTCTTCACACCCATTCAGAGCTTGCTTACCATTGCATCTTTAATGAGTTTATGAATCATCGGGATATGCTCATTTAATATCAAAAATTCTCAATTCAGAAGAATTTTAAATTTCTCTTCAACTTTCTCATCTTGAAGGGCACGACAAAAAATTGATGGGGATCATCCTCCTAAGTTGATTTGAGTTCATCCATAGTTGATTGTCCACCATCTTGAGGTTTTCAGTGCGCTTCTACTTTTCATCATTTGTAAAGAATTTCATGGAGATCATCTTTTGTCACTATTAGTTTCGAGCCTTTATTATATTATAACAAACTTTATTTTGATGGAACTTATGGATGAACCATAAACCTTTAGTGATAAACTTATCACTTTTTCGCGATTGAGAATTCTTTTAACATCTTAAAGACTTGAGCTCTCTACGTAGTAATTCTAATATGAATTCCAAGCTTATACACCATTTTTCACAATTTCTGTGGATAGTATATTGATATTTTTCACATCTGCTAAAGACTTCAGAAAATATATGATTACTGGGAGATCTTGAGTTTGTAATGATTCAGTCATATATTTTTCGTCAAAGTAAGCTTCATAACTCTCCGGATCTTTGAGAGCTTGTATCAAAGTTTCTCGGAGTTCTTTTGACATTAAGAGAGCCTTATACACATTTAATTGTGCGGGGGTCTTTTTCAGATGTGATAGGATATTATAATTTATCTTTTCGCTTGATCTAGACTTTATTTTAGGATTTTTGAGAATAATATCTCCGTTGACTTCAATTTGTTTACCTTTGTCTTTATTTGTATTTCTCTTCTTTGATGATAGTGGTAAAACTTTACCACTTCTCAACTGAACTTGATTCAATTTGTGTTGCTCAGATTCATCTGAAGAAGTAGTTTCTTCAAATTCACTTCTTATTCTGGAGGATTGATCAAAAGGGCTAGACTTTTCAACTTTATACATTTCATACATAATGATATCGATGAGTCTGACTCTTCTCCAACGGGAAAACATAAGTCTTCATCTGAACTGTTATCTTTTTGTTGAGTCATTAGACTAAATTCAGATGTTAACTGCTCAGGTTTTTCTTGTTTTTCTAATAAGAATTTTGATAGGTTGGTCGAGTCTGTCGGACTACCCTTGTCATTTTAAATATGATAGTTTTCCAAATTAGATATGTTCAAAATGTCTGATACCTTTAGATATGTTCGAAATGTCTATTTTCGAAAAAAGCTACAAAAAGACTGAAGGTTGATGATCTGCTTCAAATATGGAATGAGACAAAGAAAATAGACATTTCGAACATATTGATGGACCCTTGGATAACTTTGTTCGGGATTCATTTTTTAAAGGTCTTTTCTCTAATCTATGCTTATAACGGATGTTCATCTTATGCGGATAATAAGGGTCCATAAAATGGGATGTTGAATAAATGGACATATTAAAGTATGTAAAAAATGGTTTCTTAGACTTAGCTCAAACTAAAAATAAGAAATTAGAAATACTTGTTTAGCAGAAACCACAATAAGCACACCAGGAAAATGGGTAAGATTTTATACAGATTACATTAAAAGTGAATTCTGAGGGTATAAAATTAGATTTACTACAGAAGAAGAAAAAACTAAAAAATAATCTGAAATTGCAAAGCAAAAACTCACAATTCTTAGTATTTGCAATATTTGTTATCTAAATGAATATAGTTGCGAATATCAATAATTCTTTTATGATATTCTTGCACCAGAACGAAGCCAATATCTAGATACATTCTTCTACAAATTACTTGAACCATATAACATAACATGGAGCCAACAATTTTTTCAACAATATCCTACAGATATAACCCTTGGAAGTAGAATTCTATTTGCTAAAGAAAAATTAGCAGAAGCCTATCAACAAAATAAAAAATATAATAAGAGATTTCACATTCTAATTTCCACATCTGGTATTCAAGTATCTGTACATAATTGTCAATAAGTTGCACGTCTGATTTTGTCGAGATTTTATCTGATGGTATATCTGGTTCCTCCATATGTTCCGTGATATCAGTAATTTGTAGATCGATATTTGAGTCTGTACTCATATCCTGCAAAATTCTCGTGTTAAAGTATCAACGAGACAATTATTTTTTCCTTCTATATATTCTATGTCAAAACTATATGCAGAAAACTAACTTTGCCAGCGAATAAGTCTTTTATTTGGTAAAGAATCAATTATTTTGCCTTTAATAAAAGAGATGGTTGTTTTATTGTCTGTTCGTATGATAAAGTGTTCATTTAAAAAGATTTCAAATTTTTTTGATAGCTTTTTTAATGACTAAGAGTTCTTTTTCATTGATATGATAATTTTGTTCTGTTGCGGTGTATGTTCCGGATGCATATCGACAGAGTATTTGGAATTATTTCTTTGTGCTTTTAGAATTGCACCCAACATGTGTCAGAGCTGTCGGTTTCAATTATTAATTTTTCTCCATTATTGGGTAGTTGTAATTTAGGGAGGTTTTTACAAACTAGTTTTATTTTTTTTGTAAAGTCTGATCATCATTTCGATCTCAATTTCATGCCATATTTTTTCAGCTTCTTTTGAAGAGGAGCACATAATGTGGCTAAATTTTGAATAAAAGGTTTAACATAATTGATACAACCTAAAAATCGTTGTAAGTCTTTTTGATTAGTTTTGTTAGAAAAGTTATCAATTTTATTTAAAATGTGATCTTGTAGTTCATTAGTTCCTCTGTCAATTTTAAAACCTAAGAAGTCTATTTGTTGTGTTACAAAGATTGTCTTTTTCTTACTCAAGGCGATACCATGTTTATAAGCCTTTTGAGCAAATAAAGTTAAATGTTTTAAATGTAACGGGAGTGTATTGCTGAAAATGAGAATATCATCAATATATATTAAGGCGAATGTATTGAATTCATTAAATAAATAATTCATTCTTCGTTGGAATATTTGTGGAGCATTTTTTAAGCCAAAAGGCATTACGTTTCACTGATAGTGTCATTGAGGTGTACTAAAGGCTGTTAATTCAGTAATGTCCGGATGCATTTTTATTTGCCAAAAGCCTGATTTGCAATCTAATTTGGAAAACCATCGTGCATTTTTTATTTGATTATTAATACTTCTTTGTTTGGTAAGAAGTATCCATCAAATTTAGTATTATCATCAAGTTTTTTATAATTAATGACCATACTTTTACAGACTTGTTCACATGATTTCAACTAAAAAAAAACTACTACTATGAGGTGACTTGATTCAATAAGTTGAAGTTGTAATAATCGAAATTTGAAATTTGAATTCTTTTGTCATCAACTGTGTATTTCATTGGAATGAGAGGGATTAGAGTGGGATTAATTTGTTTAATAATGGACAACAAGTTCGTCTTTTGCCCAAAATTGTAAGGGATTATCAGAGAATGTTTTTGAAAATAAGTGTTCGGCTAATTGTTTTGGAGTGAGCGTCGAGATGTGTTTGCATTAAAGTGTCTAAATCACCACTTTGGCTGCGAAAAGGAGGGGAATTAAGAGGGTTGTGTTTAACGGGATGTTGAATAAATGGACAAATTAAAGTATGTTACATGGTGTAATTAATTTGATGCGGTCAGTATATTGGGTAAAAGAATACATGGATTTAAAAAAGTTATTTCCAAGGATGAGATCAGGACCAGGTTCATCGAAACACCATAAACGAGGTATTTTGATAAGTGTGAAAGAGTAAGATATATTGATTAAGTAATCTTTTGAGTTATAGTCTTCTTCTTACTATTCTTTTTCTTAGCCAGCTTTTTTGACTTATGAGACATACGTTTAGTAGACTGCTTCTCGTGCTGTGATGAAGTAGTCTTATCAAAATACCATTGAGAAACCCAAATACTTGGTTTAAATATCTCTTTTAAGTCCAATATAGGTTCAAGTGGTGATTTCCACTTAACACTAGGGACATCATTTAGCTGCTTAAACATTTTCACGATCTTCTTAGAGATTACTGTTTCCCATTCTTCAGTTTGAATTGATTTTTCTTTCTTTTGTCTTTAATGGATGATACGAAGAGGACGTAATCATCCTTGTAGACTCTCTTTTTAGGTTGACTAAGGCACTATCGAATAATATAAATTCACCTTGTCGATACTTCCTCTCTAGCCAATCTTTGAAGAGATAACAATCTTCAATAGGATGACTGATCATTTGATAATAGAGACAATAATTTGGATTATTTGATGCTTTTTGCGCCTTTTAATTTAGTAATTGCACGATCGCTTCAAAATAATTTAGCCACATTGTCCCTTCTAAGGGAATATTCTTTGTTCATCTTTTCTTTAAGAGATGACTGCATTCGCTCATCATCTCTTGTTACTTGTTTTGGACGCTCTCCACCACCTGGAAAAGTCTGAGGTTTATCATTGCCTTACAATATCAATTTTGATTGTGGATTAGAATGGATATTTTTTTTTTTTTTGCTTATCATCATTGTACATTGGCTATTTTTCTTTATCCACATTATGTATTACTCGTTTTTCACCACTTGAGCTGTAGGAAGCGGTATGAGTTTTGTTTCTTCTTGAGTCTAAAGGCTTATTTCCTTTTGATTTATTTGTATAAATTCAGACTTAAGATTTAACTTTTCAAATTTGGCCACATATCAAGCAAGTCCTGGAATGTTGTAATTGACGCCATACATAAAAATGTGTCATTTTATCATCCATATTGCCATTAACAATTGGATTGCATGTTCTTCCTTCAATTGTTGTTCACATTTCATGCTTAGGTTACGCAACGAGTTACGAATTTCGTCACTGACTTATCTTTTCTCCTTTTTAGCAATGCAATGTCAGCGATCATTATCTTCTCACTGGCGAACCTTTTCACGAACATTGTCTCTAGCTCAGCAAAGGTTTTGACTGAATCATTCGAATCATACCACTGAAAGTAATTGAAATCGTCTTAAACCTGGCAAGAGCACGATCATTCCCTCCAGTGTTACCACAAGTAGCCTTGAATTGGGCTAGATGTTATTTTGGATTACCATGCCCATTGAAAGTATTAAATTTCGATCGAGTAACCTTTCTGCATGATACATCATATTCCTTGTGTAAGGGATGCATCTTTACTCACCAACTTTTAGTCGCATCCTCTGCACTAGTCACATTCTCAATTGCGGTTGAAGAGTTGATTAATTTCACTCCTACAATGTGTATTGTAGAGCTTGAGGTATTAGAAACCGGTGGTATAGGTTGTATTATTAGCTACTTGATGATTAAACGTTACATTTAATGTAATATTCTTCTGCAACATATCTATCATGATATTCATTTGTACCATCATGTCATTCATCTTGATACCAAGCTGTGCAATTTCTTTATCTTTGACTTTCATTTGACGCTGTATTTGTCTTTGCTCTCTAGCCAAGCGCCACGATGTCAATCAATACAGACTGTTATTCTTCATCTATTTCTTGTTGTCCTACTCCTTGTTCATCTTCAGGGGAAGAACTTGACTCTCCTCCTCCTTTGAGGACGCTTGTTGCTGAACGACGATGCTGATTATAAAAGCGTGTACCAGGCTAATCATTTCCTGGTTCAACCATATAAATAGCTTCAACTCCATGACCTCCTTTTCATTTTGATCTTCTTCTTTTTTCTCTTCAGCAAAGAT
The DNA here is from genome assembly GCA_021442155.1 of Cymbidium sinense. Classification (NCBI taxonomy): domain Eukaryota; kingdom Viridiplantae; phylum Streptophyta; class Magnoliopsida; order Asparagales; family Orchidaceae; genus Cymbidium; species Cymbidium sinense. The sequence goes on from CM038215.1 coordinate 151,110,850, forward strand.
TGAAGATCCATCTCCTACTTGTTTATGTGAAGACTCTCCTTCATACACATCAAATTCAGGTTCAGGTTCCCTGGATCCATGTTATTGCTAATGGTGCTGAGCAGAAAGTTCATCTATATCTCTAACCATATAGACGACTTTCACTTCCATAGTATCCTCTTCATCATCTTCTTTTTGTACATGAACTTTTGATAGGCGCTTCCAATGGATCTCTGGTTCATTGTGAGGTTCCATTGGGGGATTGCAATCATAATCAACTTTCTTTCGCAGGGGTGATTTTGATTGATAACGGGATCCCCTAGAGGATTCTCCAGGGTGTCAACTATCATATCTTTTATCAGTGATATCTCTTATTCTAGGTATCCACTTCTGATGAGTTTTTTTTTAGATAGATTTCTGAATATGTGTATTAGATGTCACACCTATTTCTTTATTCATAATTTTATCGCGGGGCCTTGGGTTCCATATCTGCTTACCTTTTCACCGGGACCTTTCGACAGCAGATTCTTGGACGCCCAGTGTCATGCTGATGCTCACCGCACAAGCATAATTGGCTTGATGACTAGTCACCATAAGAGATGGAAACTCCTTGGTGGGGATTTAGTATTTTCAATTGTCATAGGCCTCTGAAATTTTCTTTTCATTAAGCATTTTTCCTTGGCTACTTTAAGAACGTTGTGTATTTTAGCGGACAATATTTCAGGTTGTCTCCTCTGCGATAGTGGAGCTTGATGTTGTGAGTCAGAGATCGCTTCACCTCACCAAGAGTTATTCCTTTTACCCATTTTAGATTATCAAAGTTATTATGGGTATGAATACTCACTTCTGGTGTCAGTATTGCTTGTTCACTTGGATGTTTAAATGAGATTTGTTGAGCCCTTAGCTCAACATTTCTTCTTCTTTGCCTTCTAGTTAATTTACTTCCTGATGCGGAAGCCTCAAAATCATGTCTTCCAGGTACAAAGGTTTCAATTGGCAAAACAGTTGTACCATGAGGCATCAACGATACGGCCCATCGACGGTTCTTCTTCATTATGGGGCTTGATTGACCTAGTCTTTCAAAATCGAAGCTCGTGATAACTCCTTAACTGGTTGGTTGTCGAATTGAAGCATGACGAAGGAGCTTCAAGAACCGAGGCCTTCGGCATGAAAGTGCACCGGGTGGGTACTTCAGGAGTTGCAGTTATAATAGTTAGGAAATCCACGCTACCAAATTGAATAGTAGCTCCAACATCTCTTGTGTTGATGACGGCGTTAGCTAAGTAGATGTTTGCACTATGCCCTTGCTGAACAGTGAAAGGAGTGCTCTGTAAATCCATTTTCTGCAAGTGAAAGATGGAGATTAGTAATTAGTAATTATTATTTCACCCAATACTTTCAAAATATAGATGTACTACATAACAAAATAATAGTGTAATAAAGATATACTCTACAGAATAATTCATTCGACATAGTCTCTCTTACATTAGTAATTTGAATTTATTACACATTTAAATCACCATTTTCTTTTAATTTTTTAAATATTTTGTTGCTACTATAGCATGTATATAACTAACCAAAGATGAAAAGAGAATCGTCCAACTGAGTCGCCAAAATCTACTTTTGAAAATTGCACCAATCTCTCTTGGAGAGTATGATTTTAAGTGGTGTAATTTTCGGCAGATGAAATAGTAGATAAGACACTACCCAGATTTCGCTCTCATTTGGTGAGGACTTTAGATCTAGTGTTTCCTATAACGCAAGCACCTATAGTTAATTACCTCCCAATGAGAGGGAACTTTCGACAAGGTCGTTAAATCGTTGAATGCGATATAAGAAGAAGATGTGGAGTTTTGATTTTAGATTTATGAAATTCATTAGTATTAAAAGGGATGGTTGGGGAATGATGATGCCCGATTTAGATCCCATGGTTCCTCATCCCGGTCGCGCCTTGCCTCTAGTCTACTTGGGAGGAAATCTAACGACCGAAGGATCCTTATCGAACCCATGGGTTACATCGCTCAAGAAATCCTCAGACTTGTTTGTCTCAGGAGACATGCTTAAGTCTACATTAACTGATAGAGCTTTTGCCCTATCGGTACTTATGATTCACAACTCAAAGGCGAGCTATTGGAGAGCATACGAGCCGATCGTAATATAATTGTTCCATTTGACAAAGAACCAGAATGGGACTCTAGAATCATCATACGTGCAGCCAAACCATACCGAGAACATACCACGCTCTTATGATCAGATTGATTGAGAGTGAATTCAGTAACATGACATCGCTCTTTGATAGAGTTTCATTTGTCACCTTCAACAAATTATCAAGGTGGATTGAGTTTTAGTTTTAAGTTTTGAGATTGAATTTGCATTTTAGACTTAATTTGAGTTAATTTGATTTGAAATCAAATCACATTTTGATAAGTATTTCTATTGAAATCACCATTCAACACATCCATCATGAGATATTGTTTGATCATTTAATTTATTATTTTAGATCAATTCTATTAGTTTAATAATATACGATCGATCTACGATATATGTAATTAACTTCGAATATTTTAATAAGTTAAAATTTTATAATAATCAATTTTATTAACTGACGACCGTAGCACCAAACCGAAGCAACCTAGAAGATCGCCGACATTAAATTTAAGCATTCAGCGTAATGTCGGGGCCCATGCGAGTTTTTAATAATTCAGATAATTTTTTTTAAATTATGAGATTAATTTTGTATTTTTATTTTATTGCAACTTAGCCCACGTAGCCTTTTCAGATATTAAAATTTGTACTTTAAATCTCTATGCCTTATAATTGAATTTTTAGGTTTAGTTAACCCGACCGATCGTAAAGAACAAAACCAGAAGAACCCGAGATCGCCGACATTAAATTTAAGCATTCAAATAGAATGTCGCCTACGAGTTTTAATAATTCAGATAATTTTATGTTTAAATTATGAGATTAATTTTGTATTTTTATTTTATTGCAACTTAGCCCACGCAGCCTTTTTAGATATTAAAATTTGTACTTTAAATCTATGCCTTAGAAATTTATATCTTAGATAATTTCATCTAATTAATGAAATTATCGGTTTTGAAAATCATAAGGATGAAATTCTTAATTTTGATTGAAGAAAGCTTTATAATTTTGTAATTTAATTTAGATCACCTTATTTTCGCACAAGAATTGCGCATCCAAAGGACAATGAAGGCATTTTAAATTATTCTAGTAGTTGATCCCTGAAATAATATTTAATTACTTTCTTTTATTGAGAGTTGCCTTTGATCTTCAATAAACTCTCATTTATATCTATCGACATTTTCAAACTCGCTACTATCTCGCTCAATTTCTTGATCCAATTTGAGCATTTAGTAGATGAATAATATGTTTTAAATATTTTTAAGAATTCTTTGATTATGCTTATTAAAGAAATTTTCAATTTCATTAGGAATCTCTTATGCATCATTTGATTTTCTTTAATTTATTTGGAGTGAATTATATTTGAAGACTATATCTTAATTCCAAAGAATATCTTGTGCTTTGATTAGATATTCATGCTTTGATTAGATATTCAATCAGATCATCTTTCACATCAATTAAAATGATATCAAGTCAAAGTTTTATTTTATCATCAAAATATCCAACTAATTTCAATTACTTTATCGAGTATTTGAATATATTTCAAGATATTGATATTTCAATCTTAAAAATGATTGAAATTTTCTTTCTTTGATCTCAATGAACCAAGATAATTTAAATATGAGTGAAGATGCTCATTAAATAATTTGATTTCAAATATTCAATAATTTTGTTTTCAAAATTTAACAAACTCAAATTAAATTTTAAAATTATAATTTTTAATTTAAACTAATTTATGAGTTTATTAACGTAAAATCTAATTAATTCCAGATTCTCCATCTCGAGGAGAGAGGCAAAGAATCTGCCACGCTAACGAAACGATTGGTGTTTTGAAAATATTGAATTTCATTCTCGTTATGCCATAAAGATAACAAACCTTCAATCATTAAAAAATATATATATATTTTCATATTTAAGCCTTCTCCTTAAGTCCTGATTTATAAAATTTGACAAGATTTAAGATGTGAGTGACATCTAACAATTTTTTGCTTACTTGCGTAATGAGTGCAAGTGATCTCATGACACCATTTCTTTCAGACTCACTATGCTCTAATATTAAGAATAGTCTTCAAATTAAATATATATATATATATATATATATATATATATATATACATCTATATATATATATATATAATATGGGAGCGATCTAACAATTTTTTTTTAAGATGCATGCATATCTAACAATTTTTTCTAAATAATGAATTTCTAATCTGCTTTTAGACTCACTTCAAACATTGTGAATCTTTAAACATGCAAAGAAACATATATATATATATATATATATATATATATATATATATATATATATATATATATGAAAATATATATATATATATATATATATATATATATATATATGCATAATTTCACACACTTCCACATTCTTATCAAAAGAACAAAATATTTCATGTGTTTAATCTTCTTAAATTGCCATAGAAGACAAAACTTGTGCAAATCTTCTTAATTCCCTTCAACATCCTCGATAGAGAAATCTTAAAGATGACAATGGACCCTTGTATTTAGAAAACCGCCAGGTAAAAGTTTACATTTAGCCTTGTTGGAAATCCAAGACACTGATATTTAAAGAGTGAACAAGAAAACTAAAATTTCACGAAAACCTTGAAAAGAGGGAAAATCAGCCTACCCAAGAAAGCTTTACCATCTATCCGTTGATTACAAAATCTTCCATAACGGATTCTGTAATAGAAAGCGAACAACGACGTAGAATGCTCGTTGGTAACAATCGCTGGTAGCAGATGATGGCGAACAACGAGGAACAACGACTGACGATGAAGGTCGTCATGATGGAGACCAACAGAGGTTGACGACGACGAGGATCGGCGGGCGGCATCGACGTTAATCGACGACGGTGGCCGACGAGTGGTGGCACGATTGCGGAGGATCTTCAAGCTTTGGCTCTCCTCTCTCTGTTTGCTCATATGAGGAATGAGGGCTATTTATAGGGAGTGACGCCTCAGAATACATGCAAAATCCAACCATCGACACGCATGATGATTCCCTTGATCATATGATGATTTTTGTGTATTTGAATGCTCAAATTAATTATGAGATCTTGGGCTCGTTAGATCCGCTCGTATTTTGACTATAAACACTCCATATTGAGAGTTATTTAGGATTTAAGACATCCCGAGTTTCCAAGGATATTTTAAGTGCTTGATCTCGACCAGTTTCAACTTCGGATCAGCTTGCTTTTAGCATCAAGATTCGTGCTTCGACTAGTAGTATTTTAAGTGCCATATCAACCCTAGATCTATGCTGCTTGGTAGCATGATTAGAACAATAGGATTTAAGCAAGATTTAACCTAAATCTTGCTGAACAGCAAAAATACCAACATTGGATCATAAAAAGAAATTGAATCCCGTTTCTCCTTTGTTTTTTCTTAAATCCCTGATTTAGTAAATCCTCTTGGTGGGCGGATTAACGGGATTTAGACAAGCAGAAATGCGCAAAGAACGGTGGGGTTTGAGGAAAGATGAGGGCTACCTTCACAACGACTCTCTTCTCTCTTATTCGGGCAGTAGCAGAGCGGAAAGGGGGAAGGGAATGAGAAATTGAAATGGCCTCTTCGACTGAGAGGGTTTGGCTTGCGGCAGGGACAGATCGTGACGGACGGGCGGAGAGCACTTGTTTGTTGAGAGAGAGAGAGAGAGAGAGAGAGAGAGAGAGAGAGAGCAGTCGTTCGGGTAGCTGCTATGCTCGGGAATGAGAGAGCGGACGAGAGGGAGATGGGAATGCCCTTCTTTGTGGTTCCCGTGCAGTTTTTTTTGAAGGAGTGAATGAGAGGGATGGAAACAGTTAAGGAAGGAAATGGAGCCAAGGAGGGGAACGGTTGCTCGTGTGGAGCTTTCAGCTGGGAATGAACTAGAGGGATCCCGCGTGAGAGGGGGAAGACGGGAATCGGGCTCGCGTTCTTCTGTGGCTCGCATGCTTCTTCGGCTCGGGTTGTGCGACCGAGGGTCAACAGTTTATCCTTTTTTAATAGATGATATAGTTCTAATTGATGAAATGTTCACTGAAATCAGTGAAAATTTAGAACAATAGAGAAATTATATGTAAGATAGAGGCCTTAGAATTAATGAAGCAAAGATTTTAGTATATGATATTGTCAATTTAGTGGGCATAATGTTAATAATTATTGCTTAATATTATTAGGAAAGTGATACCTAGGTGTAATAAAATAATGTATATTGGATCTATCATGTGGAAGAATTGCAATAATGAGGATATAACTACTAGAGTTAAGGTTGGATGGTTAAGATATTAAAGTGTCTCATGACTTTTGTCTAATAAATGGATATCATAAAGTCTTGAAGGTAAATTTTATAAAACCACCTTTGGGCCAATAATATTATATAGATCTGAATGTTAGGTTATAAAAAAATTCATTGATATCTTAGTGTGATGGAAATGAGAATGTTAAGATGGATCTATGACCAATTAAAAGGGACAAATTAAGAAATGCTTATATTAGAGAAAATATTGGAGTGACTTATATCAAAATAAAGTAACTAAAAAATAGACTTAAGTGGCTTAGATGTGTGCAACAAGGGATAAAAAATCTATCCGTTAGTCAAATTGATAAAATTTGCTAGACGATTAGGAAGAAAAAATGGTGGACCTAAAATTATATGAGTAGAAATTGTTTTAAAAGATTTACAAAGAATAAGTTTAACACCTCAAATAACACTCAATTGGAACAAACGAAAAATGAGGAATCAAATCGTTGACTTCACATAGTTGTGATAAGTCTAATGATGAGAGCTTAATCTTATTTATGTAGATGGACTTGTTTTATATTCCGTGCATCAAATTTTTTTACTGAAGATATTTTGGATTAGATCCTGTGGTTGGTGGGAGTTTACTGCTGACATATACCGTGGGATATGTTGTTCCTCTTCTTCTTGCAGCCTCATTTGCTGGGGCACTACAGGTTTTTACCCCTTTTCATTAATATAAAATTTATACTATTTTGATATACTGTTAGAAACCACTACAGCTGCTTAGGTCTGTTTTACTCTTTGCTATTTCAATGGGAACATTAACTTGATGCTGAAACCACATAAAATGTTTGAACGTAGCTAGACTTGCTTTTGAGCTATTCTTGCTTAAGAAAATGCTCTTGTTCACTTTCTGGATCCAAGTTACAGCCACGAATTAGGAGCAAATTTAATCTAGTTAGAATTTATTTTTTTGCGACAATATCAGTTATTTTATTTTTTACATTTTATTTTTATTGGCAGGGTTTACTTTTGCTCCGGAAGTTCTCATCATGGATAAACCCGGCCAGGTAAACTTCAAGGCTTTGTTTGGATTTTGAAGAAAAGTAAAAAAAATAATTAAAATTTTGGTTTGATTACGAATCTGCAGACATTGATACGAATTTTAAAATTTTTTTTTTTTCTTTCACTCAAATTCCCCCCATCCAAGCACAGCCTAAGTGATAATATATAGTTTTATCATTAAGAAATTTAGAAATTAAAATTCGTAATTCACATTCTGGAAGGAATAAAAATCTGAAGAGTGCTTTCAGGATAGCTTATACACACTTTCACTAAAACTAAAATGTAGACATGGAAATCAAATTCACCTGCATTTACAACAAATAGAACAAAACGATTGTTGGCATCTGAGAACGCATCATTGGCATCAGAACCGGCTGTTTGTGCGGTTTTAGAATAGCTTAGTTGCCTGTGTCAAAGAAATCTCATCAGCAGCATATGAACAACTTCATCCCTGTCGTTGGAACAACCTTGTTGTTTCCGAGTAGTTTGTTAATTGGCATCGAACCTATTAGGGGTGTGCAATATGTCGATTTGGACGGATCAGTTTCTCAATTTTCTAAATCATTCTGCTTTGGAATCCAGAATCCAAAAACCGATCTGTTTAAAATTTTACAAACACCGAACTGATCCAATCCGAAATTATTTTTTGGATTTTCGGTTTGATTTAAAAAAACCAAAAATTTATGTTAATATTAAATAAGTGTAAACACTAAGGATAAGTTAAGCTCAATATCTTAATGGATGAATATCAATCAATTCAAAATCTTAAGCAAATGAATAAGAGTTAATACTCAAGGAAAAACTTTTTCAGATTTGTCACAATTTTAAATTTACTATTGAATTCTATAAATACAAAAGGCTAATATTCAATTTCAAAAAATATTAAATATAGTAGCACATTTGAAGAAATTTGAAAAATCAATTAAAAAAAGAACTTATAGCTCCAAAAATGCACAAAGTGTAGTCAGAAATGATTTACTATAAAATGTGAATGATAAAGTGTCATTTGTACTTAATTTAATGATTAAAATAATCAAAGTAACTTAATCAAATATAATGGTTGTGTTATAGGAAGTGAAAATTATATAAAAAAGAATGCATATTCACCACTTGCATAATAATAACAATATTTCAACTGGACATTAAAAATTCATGTTCTCATGATTGAACTTATCTCATAGGGAGTGAAAAATTGAAGTCCGAGATGGTCCAAATCTGAATTAGTATGTTAATAATGAAATCTGCAGTAATAATAAAAACTAGGAAACAATAGCATTAAAATATCTAGGAAATAATAAAAAAGTGAATGTTATCCGCAAATTGTTGATAGAAAACATGATGCAATAAGAAAATGCATAATAAATATAAAATAAAAGTCACTGCAAAAAAATACAAAATATAGTTTACTCAAGATATATCCATAGACTCTCAACTTGCATATATTGTAATATAAAAAAATAAGAAATATTCTCAAATTTCTTCATTTTCGTATGCCAATACTTTATTGATATGCTGAATCATTTGCAATCTTCGATAGATCTAGTAAAGTAAATCGATTAATTAGTTTAAGTAATAGCATATGTATCAGAACATAAAGTTATGTAGTTGATCAAAAATAATACCTTTATCAAATTTATCAATATCATGAATATTCTTCTCAACATTAACTTGTTCACTTTGTTCTCATCCAATCTTGAGCACATATAAGAACTTGCACTATCTTTGGAGACAGAGAGCTTTTAAATGCATCAAGAACACGACCAGTGGTGCTAAAAGTCGACTCAGAGGCAACAGTTGATATTGGAATAGCCAAAATATCTTGAGCCATGTGAGATAGGAAATCGAGGTGCATTAATCTTCTACCATGTTAAAATTTGAAAGCCATCTTGCATAACTTCGGAGTCTTCAGTTAAATATTTATCTAAATCTATTTTAATTTCAAAGACATCTCGACCACAATTATGTTTCTTAAACTTCCCAACTATCATATAGCCACCATCCCTTGAATCACTGACATTCAACAATGTTATGCTTCACCATTAGTGGTTTCCTCTTTACTTTTATCAACTATCTTCATTATAATCATAAAACATATCATAACAAGTAGACTTATGCTTGTGCCAAAGCAATCCCCTCAGAGTTTGGATACATATTCATTACTGCAAACTCAATATATCTTAGCTTGAATCGTGGATCAAGTACAACTACGAGATGAATATTCATATTCATCTTATCAACACTGGCCCAATATTTATCAAATTTTAATTTCATTTTTTTTAGCCATGGTACTAACTTCAGGATCATTATGAGATCCCAACCTCAAGCACACATTGGACCTCAATTTCATGAAAAATGTATTTGATGTGACATATAAAGAAACCAAAATATAGAGTAAGCTCATAAAATCTTTCTGAAAGCAACAAGTCTTCTTACATTCTCCCAACATCACATGGAACTCCACCTTGAATTGCATATTCTTCCTTCAGCTAACTATAAATTGTGGATCAACCTTTCATACTCTCAAAATCTCTTTGAACCAAGCCGAGCTCAACATCAAATATGTGAAATTCCACCTATTGGCACATCAAACTCAATAAGCCTTGCTTGAATTTTTTAATTTCAATGCATTCTTTGAACTTTCTAAGTCACTATACTTTAACGTATTACCGCCGCCAACACATGTATACGATTTACCAACTTTAATTTCATTTTACAATTAAGTTTATAATGTGCAACATATCTCATCTAGTTGAATCTTTAAAATAAAAGCTTTCTCATCTAAATAAAATTGAAAGCAGTCACAAGTGAGTGTCCACTGAGAAGATATTTTAAATATTGGACAACATTGAGACAATATTTGAATTCATATCCTTCAACATATTTAAATGGTAATTCATCTACAATTATCATGATTGGTAAGGCTTTTATAACAATATTCTTGGTCAAACCTCCAAGCTTTAAGCCCTCTAGTATTTTCATCACCTTTAGCATTAGGCTGCAACACTAGTTGAGTTTGACCTTTTTTTCATATTATAAGAATTCTTTTGACATATAGAAAGATGTGTCCGTAAAGTTGTAGTACCATTAAATTTTGTATCACTATGATAAGTCTTCCCATAGTAATTACATCTGCTCATCTTCTCTCCCTCAGAATTATTGAATTTGGTAAAATGATTCCAAACATCAGATCTTAGTCGCATTGCCTTTTTTTTTTTCGATTGATGATTTTCTACTTGAAGCACTTGCATCATAAGGAGCATTAATTTGGTTTATATGTACTTGATTTTGGAAAGACTCAATCATATTTAAACTCTCTCTACGATGAGACATCTAATCAAATTATAATCACACAAATAAAAGAATAAATTATATGAGAATAAGTAATATATATATATATATAAAAGTTAAAGAAGATATTGAAATCAAAAGATAAAAAATAATATGTTATAAGACATCTAAAGAAATAAGTAAAACTTACAAATAATAATAATGTTATAGGAACCCAAGAAGTTTAAAAGTCTAAATTTTAATTAAGTTAGCACATGTTATTCTAATCTCCATTCATCAGAAGACAAAAGCTTACTTATTTTTAATTTTAAAACAAGTAAAAGACATTTAAGGAAGATATTGAAATCAACAAGAACACTAAAATCAATATAACTTGATATGAAATAGTTTTAGCACAACATAACAACAGGTGAAGGTGTAAAAAGTAGAAGTTTAAATCTATTTACTCTTTCATATATGTAACTTTAATTTTAAAAAAAATGACTTATTTTATTAATTATATTAGTTTATATTTCAACTTAATATATGTAGTTTGTTGCATTATAATAGAGGTTTCCATCACTATATATATTTTAGCAGCGTAAATGCAAAGATTCAAATAGAACAATATATGAATCATGCAAGTTTAGCATCGAAGAAAATATAGGAATTAGACAACTGAATCATTTTAACAATAAATCCATCAACAAAGAAAATCATATAAGAAGAAGAAGGAGATGGCTGAATCATATCCGAAGCAAACGAATGAATCAACGAAGTGTGATTTCCTTATAAAAAGCCAATTTCTTCTTTAAAAAAAATCATAGGAAGAGATCCTAATCATAAAATCAAGAAGAGCAACACCTCTGGAGACCGAGAAGGAAATCGGGAAGGCTTTAGCCTTTTTTCTCCAATGCCACCAACAAAAGGAAATCAGGAAGGCTTTGGCCTCTTTTCCCTAATGCCACCGACAAAAGAAAACCTACCTCTCGACGCTCTCGTCTCCTTTCGGCTTTCGAGAAGGCTATGCGAGAGTCCAAGATAGGAATGTTGGGATTCCGAGAAGGCTATGCGAGAGTCCAAGATGAGAACGTCGGGAAGGCCATGCGTCCGATCTCTCATCTCCTTTCGGTGTGCCGCTGGTCCACTTGAATGCTGAATGAAAGTAAAAATCGAAAAATAGTCTAATAGCCGAATAGGAGTACCGATTTAGGAGATTTGATTTTGTCTTAAACTAATTATTGATTTAGGCAACAATAGCAACTAGCAAATCAGGCGAGAGGTGCGCCACGAGGCCCATGACGTTAGGTTGAAATGAAATTGAAAAATCATTATTGGTTTTATTAGTTTATAAAATATAAAACCAACTCATAATCGAGAATCAAAATTGACAAATCTAAAACTGAAATCTAAATAAAAATATAAAATCATTCCAAATTAAAATATTCGGTTCGGTTTGGTCTAAATTTTCAGTTTTAGCTGAATAATGCACACTCCTAGAACCTATTACTATGCCATGATGAACAACCTATTACTATGCCAAGATGGGACCTTCCATTGCCAATGACTTGGTGGTTCTCATGTCGCTGATGAGGCTTCTCCCACAGTAGTGTTTAGGTTATTCCAGCTTCAGTAATGATTGTTTTGAAGCCATCAACGAGGCTTGTCTGTCACCGGTAAATGCAGCTAGATTTTAATTCCATATTTGTTGTTATTTTGTAGAGCCTGATTTTATCTCTGAGCTCTGTACTTCACGTCAATCGAGTTGAAGGCAAATTGAAGCTGTCTCAATCGGAATATGTTGAAAAAGATTCAACATGAATGAGGCTTAGTGAGCACCCCTTTGGCTAGTCACTATATTCAAGGAACAATCGCTTAAGATTGAAGCGAATAAAACAAATGAGGAGAACCCCATATGCTTTAGCTATGAGAAGTTTGATGTACGCTATGATATGTACTAGACTAGATATTGCACATGCAGTGGGAGTGGTCAGTAGATATATGAGTAATCCAGACATGCACCATTAAGAGGCGGTGAAATGGATTCTCAAATATTTGAGAGGAATAATCAACATGACACTTAGTTTTAGAGGTGCGGGGATCAAACTATAGAGATATGTAGATTCATATCCGCGAGATATTAATGGTAGAGTACAGACTATATCTTCATATTAGGAAGCACAGTGGTAAGTTAGGTTTCTAAGTTGCATAAGATTATTGCACTTTCAACCACAGAAACTGAGTATGTTGTTATGACTGAGGCTAGCAAAGAGATGATCTGCCTACAGAGCTTTTGGCAGAGTTGGGTATAAGGCAAGAGAATGATAAGATTCTAGACGATGGTCAATATGAGTATCATTTATCTAGCCAGGAATATCACTTTTCATGTCAAGACAACGCATATAGTTAAGGTATCATTTTATCCACCACTTCTTGACGATGGTCAGTTATCTTTGAAGAAGATATATACAGTTGGAAATCTTTTGAATATGTTGACAAAGGTAGTTGCAGTTGAGATATTGAAGCTATGTTTGACTTTAGTGGTGTTCAAGAAAGTTAAAGTAGGGTGAGTCATACGCCTTAGACTATTATAGATGTAGCTGATCTAGAGGAAGAACAAGATTGATTGCAATCAATCCAAGTGGGAGATTATTTTTTGTGATTTGATTTTATCCAGGCTGAAGCGGTTTTGGTGGTAGAACAGGAGATCTTGGCTTTAGAGATTGGGGGGGTGGAGCAACGCCTCGTCGCCAGAAGGATAGTGTCACGGTGCTGGATTTGCACCTAGGAGATAGAGGATAGCATCTCGCAAGAGCAGCGCAACAACACTAGGATCAAGGCACTAGGGCAGAATGACAAAGAGACCAACTCGCTGAGACAGAAGCTCACACTGCGGAAAAGTCTAGAGGATAGAGGTGACAACGCCAAAGTGCTTGGTTATTGCGGTGCTACTAGTTGGGTGATTTTGTATTTAAGTAGTTTCAACCTTTTCACAAATTCTCTATGAGTGAAGTGAGTGCCTTAGAGTAACTGAAGTATGAAAAAGCTCCAGATAAGTGTAATCTGTACTATTCTCCCAGATTTTTTTTATAGTGGATTTCTTTATGGTGTAGCTATAGTTTTTTCTCATTTTCGAGTTTTTCCATGTTAAATTTGGTGTCTTTTGTGTGATTGTTTTTACTTTGACATCTTTTATTCTAAGTATGCTCCAAAATACTCGAACTGATTTTCCATGCGTATTTTGTGATCCCCCAACAATCTGCATGTCAATTTTATCGGAGTGTGTTTGTCCTATTCCATGCTCTCAAGATTCTATTCCATCAGCGATTAGTAATCTCATCTCTTTTAAAACCTCAAGCGCCATACCACAGCTAGGAATTTAGAGAGCATTCTTTAATGCAATGGAGGAAAACAACCCTGCAGCAATTCAAACGTATCTGAATACATTTTTTAATCTTCTTGTTGGTTGGTTCTGCACTTTTCACTCACTTTATAACCAAAAAGAGCTTGATCTCCTATTTATGTACTTTGATTGGACTTAGTTTTCTTAAAGTTGAAATTGAATTGCATATCCTGACACAATTTATCAGTATAATAAGGTAAAATGTTCATGATTATGAGAGATGCTCAAAATTAAAAGACATTTAAACACAAAAAATCTCACCATGAATTATTAAGTGGCTTCTAATTCTGAACGTTTGTCTTATCAACCTGCACAAATTGCATCTAAATATTTTGATAGTATTTTAATTCATTGATATTTAACCAGAAATAAAATGTGGTAAGCACTAGATTTTATTTTTCAAGGATTTTACACTTGTTTTACTTGATGCAATTCTTGTTTTGTCTCCGGTCATCCATTGTTTTGAAGGTTGAGTCATAATTCCTTTTGCAGCGGAGCACTTCTTTTGGGTGGGGGTATTTACACCCTACTGGATAGGCTGTTTCCAGTATCAATGGCCATGTAGCTGATGATGTGAGTATACTTCTGCTTCAATAGTTCAACAATTTATAAAACAACTTAATATTGTAATGTAAATATAACACAAACCAAAGCAGGAAGGTGAATGAATATAATAGGTCACTTATATTGAAAAAGAATTTGATTGAGATTATTATTTATCTAATTATTTTCAATGCAATGTCTAGCTTTATGATTTCTGTTGATATAGCTTTTTTTTTTTAATTCAAGCTAAGATTCAAATACTTGATATTTTACTCCAAATGCTGCATTGTTTATAGGCGTCACGATATGCAATCTGTAAAGTAATACTTCCTCATTGTCTTATTATAAATCTAGATTCTGTGGTTTTGAATTAAAATGTTGAAACGTTGCTAAGATTTCTAAATCGCGCTAGTTATTATGATTTACATGTTCTCACTGATTGTTTGATTTTTTTTATTTAACATTATAATTTTTTTTAGGTCGCCACATGATAAGGATTGTAGGGATTGAAATTCTCTATTCAATCAAGTATAATTTATAGTGTAACATTTTAACACCAGCATTTAAAGTAGATTAAATTATAATTAATCTCATTTGAAATGTATTGCTAAAAGTTCAAAAAAAGTTAGATTTTGTGAATGGCAAGACCTAAAATAAGTTGAATAAGAAGATCAGGATTTGCGAGAGCTAGAAAACTTTTCTTATCATGTACAATGCACCAAAGCTATGACTAAAATCATTTATGCTTATTATTATGTTGTTCATTTGATATGTATTTGACTTTTCTGAATTTCTATGAATAAGGCTCTCAAGAAAATAAATATTTTGATAAAAAGACTTATGATATATCATTGTTGTGTTCCACTGTCCTCAAATTTGTGTTGAGAATCTTTTTAAAATTTTTGACGATCTAGATATTGGAATTTTGATTGTTGTTGAAATCCCGATGCTAAGTTATGAAAGGCATATTCTATTCACTTATTGGAAATCATTTATTATGGTTGTTGTTGGGTTGCTATGATTGACTTATTATTGCTGGCACTTAGGCCAAGTGGGTGGGTCGAGCAAATCAAAGAAAAATGCTTGTTGACCACTTTTTATTTTAAGATGATACAATTTGGTCTAATTTTTGTTGAAAGATATTTCAAGAGTTGAAATATCTCACTTAAAATCTTTTCATATTCTAGATGAAAT
This sequence comes from Cymbidium sinense, assembly GCA_021442155.1. Lineage (NCBI taxonomy): Eukaryota > Viridiplantae > Streptophyta > Magnoliopsida > Asparagales > Orchidaceae > Cymbidium > Cymbidium sinense. The sequence continues at coordinate 151,126,685 of CM038215.1, forward strand.
ATAAATTCAAATCAATCAAACCAAATTCAAAATTCAAATCCAAATAAAAAATCTTTCCTAAGTTATTACGATTCTATCTTATTAACTTAAATCACATCTAAATCAATTCAAATTCAAAGAATTTTCTCATAACCCATTTATATTCTCATTTATATTCACAAATATAAATGAAATATAAATTCAAATATCCAAACAGCAATTCAAAATTCAAACTCAAATTCAATCAAAATTCAATTTAAGCTTTTCAAGTCAAATTCTTGAACTTTATATCAAACTCAAATCAAGCCAAATCCTTGATTTTCTTCATGATTCAATTAATTCAATCATGAATCTAAATATAAATACAAACTCCAATCATCAAAACAAATTAAATTCAAAAAAAACCCAAGTAAAACTCATATTCACCCTTTTGAACTTGAAATTGTCAAGTGAATCAAAACTCATTTGACTTCAAACCACTTGCAAATGGATTTATATTTCAATCATAAGTCCATATTTTTGTTCAATCAAACTCAAATCAAGCTTTGACCATTTGACACTTGAAACCAAAGTAACCTAAAGTACCCAGCCAAATTCTAATCCTACCCAAATTAGATTGAACTAAGCCCAACTATGCCTCACATTGTTCAAAGGGCAGTTGAGCATACAAGCCAATCTGATCGTAATATAATGGTTCATTTTCAAAGAACCACCGATCGAGGACTAAGAACTATACATCATATGTGGAGCCTATTGGTCAAGCTACGTAGTTAGAGGACACGGGACACATCCTTATTAGTGAGATTGATTGAGAGTAAATATAATATAACACTTGATTTGATATTGGCTCTTTTGTGAAAAGTTTTCTTAATTTATCACCTTTAATAAATAATCAAGGGTTGGATTTTAACTTTAAGTTTTGAGATCAATTTCATTTAAGCATTTTAGATTGATACTTAATTTAAGTTAATTTAATTTGAAATTAGAATCACATTTTGATGGAAGTATCCCCTTCTGTTGAAATCACCATTCAACATAGCCATCATCGGGGTGAATGTATTGCTTGATCATTTAATTTATTATTTTAGATTATGTCGACTCTATTAGTTTAATAATAGAGGATAAGATATACAATCATATGATAGATTTAGCTTCTCAGATATTTCAATAAGTTGAAATTCTTATAATAATTGGATTTTTAGATTTTGTTAACCCAAACCCGATCCTAAGACCAAACCGGGAAGCAACCCGCGTAGCATCCTCAAATACTAAGTTTAAGCATTCAGTGTAGTGTTGGGGCACATGCGCATGTTTAATAATTTAGATAATTTTATTTTTAAATTATGAGATTAATTTCATATTTTCAGTTAATTCCAACTTAGCCTACGCAGCCTCTTCAGACATTAAAATTTGTACTCTAAATTTCTATGTGAAAGTACATGCAGGTAGTTATAGCTTTGATAATTTCATCTTAATTCCAAAGGGATCTCTTGTGCTTTGATTAGATATTGAATCAGATCATCTTTCACATCAATTGAAATGAGGTATTAAGCTGTTTATGTTTATCACCAAAATATCCAACTCATTTAAATTATTTCATGATCAAATCTGAATATATTTTCACACATTGCATGTTTCAATTTAAAAATGATTAGAATTTTATTTTGATTATCTCAATGTTGAGTGGGATTAAGGCATGTTGTTATCTCAATGTGAAATCCAAGATAATTTAAAAATTGATTGAGAGAAGTTTATTCATTTGAAAGCAGTTAACTAATTCTTGATTTCACTTGGATTCAAATTTTGATAATTTTTTTTACTTAAAAATTTAGCAAACTCAAATTAAATTTTAAAATTAGCTTAGAAAATTTTAATTTAAACTAATTTATTTGAGTTTTTTTCAATATAAAATTCTGACAATAATGCATCTTCGCAGGGGTTACATCTTGCCTAAGTGATGACGCGACGATGTTTGAAGACAATTCAATCCTACTGATGAGCATAACGGTCTTTCAATCATCTACATAAAACAAATATATATCTACTACACAAATCAAATCTCCTCCTCCTTTTTTTCTAAGTCAAAATTTAATCAAAATATCGGCAATATTTTGACGTAAGGGTGCCACATCTAATAGATTTACTGCGCCTTGATGACGAATGACGGTGTTTAAAACACCTCGACCGATTTTCATCAATACTATAATTACGACGAGCCTTCAAACTTACAAAATGAAACACATATATATGCATATAATTTTCACATATTCAAATATTTAATTCTTTTTTATCGGCAATGCAGTGACACAATATATTTCACTATTTTCTATTTTCTTCTCTTTTTTCTTTCTTTTTTTCTTTCTTTTTTTCTTTTCTTTCTTCTTGTTGCTGTGAACCCGAGAGAGAGAGAGAGAGAGAGAGAGAGAGAGAGATGGAAATACTACTATGGTGTGGTGGAAGAGAAGAGAAACGGATGGAGTTGTGTCGAGGGCTTCTCCCGTCGTGACAGTGTTAATACAAGATCTTTCCCGCCAATTGTTAGGCCGATGCAGGTTGGTGAATACGGCTTGAAGGAACATACAGCCGAGAACCTGTGAAGGGTTCTCGGATGGGGAAACCATGAGGGAGACGAACTAGAGAGGGGGAAGTCGTGAGCGGGGGAAGTTTCAGTTTTTAGAAAAAAAAACCAACGAAAGAAGAGGGAACGATTTCATGTGGTTGAGGAAGTGCCGATCGAAGAGCGGGTCCGCGGGAGAAGTTTTTCTAGAAGGAAAATTGAGGTCAACACTCCATACATGCTCCATCAGTCAAGTCGAGCTCAGGAGCCGAATTCGACAGACTTCGAGTACAATAACACACAAATCGAACCTGAAGTGCACTAGACATCACCAAAATTAGTCGAAATAACCTCCAATCGATGAACAAACTTTGTCATCACGCTCGTAATCCAAAATGATCAAAATATACATATTAATACAATTGGCTCAGATTGAGAAGAAAATCCATCGACGCGCGTATGCGCATATTGAGATCAGGAGGTTGCAACGATGCCCATACGACCTTCATTCAAGAAATTGATCACATCGTTAGCGTCAAAATCTATCAAATGAGATCGTTCCGGTGAATGACCGCATGAATGTCAAGTGGGAAGCGACGATAATTATGAATTGAAATTGACGATTCGACGCCGATTGAGTCAAAACCGAAATATGGGTCCAAAACATCTAAATAACCTAATTGATATCAATTTATTTATGTGGTGATGCAATTTAAAAAACTCAAAATTAGATAGTTTATCTCAAATAAGAAAGGAAAACCTATCTATATATATCCCTCTTAATACCTAATCCTAGTAATTCCTATTCATAGCCCTAACTCCATTTCGAGAGCCTTACACTCGAAAAAATATTACGTGCGGACTCCTGATGCAGACTCAGATTGTTCCGTTTTTTTTTTTTAAAAAATAAAAAATAAAAAATGGAGGGCTGTGATGCGGACTTCCGCACGTAACTCTTCTTGGTTCAAACTCCAAGCTGAAGCATTTCCTCTCGTTCTCCCATCCGTCGCGGCTACAAATCGAATGAAGAGTCAGCCTCCCTCTCTCGGCCATTCTTGTTCGTTCGATCAAACTCCCACCCGAACGACGTGAATCCCTTCCCGTTCTCCAACCGCACGAACTCATCCCTCCAAGTCGAGTTCGTCCGTCCAAACTGACGAAACTCCACCCTGCTCTTGTTTCGTCCCTCCCAGCTAAACGAAAGAGTCCCCACTCATGTTCTCAGGCAATTTCCTTTCATCTACAGCTCTCTCTAGTATGAGCCGACCGAAGGCCTCCTCCTCGGTATGTTCCTTCCTTCCAGTTGCACGAAACCAAGGAAACCTCCCTCTTTCCCATCCATGCAAACCGAGCTGCAAGCCCCTTCGCCCGGGCATGACATTCTCCTGATCGGAGGCCAACCGAGCCAGCCGCATCTCTCTCTCTCTCTCTCTCGTCCCTCTCCGACGAGCTCCAGTAGAAAAAATCTCCGCATCGCTCACAAATGTATAAAAATGTTTGTGGATGTGCGAAAAATATTGTGTTTGATTTTTATGTAAGTACTCAGAGAGGTATGCACGTTTTTTTAGACGAGTAGGTTGGAGAATTTACAATTGCAGAGTTTCAAAATATCACCAATTGCATGTCTTGACGAAAGACCTAACTTTGATAGAAATCCCTCTGCCTAGGGGAGGTATTGCCAAAATTTTATCAAAATCTTGACCAACAAGGGACAATAAAAAGACACTTAAAACCTAAATTGAAGATGAATTTTAAATCAAATGTGAAACATAAGGATTTAAAATAAAGTTGATTTGAAAGAATGAAATATTTGAATAAATTGCTTACCAATGATCATAATTGATGCACTTCAATGAATATTTGGGTTATTCTCTATCAAGCCGAAATGATCAAAAAAATTTGATGTGCAAGGCAGCAAAATCAAGAATTCAGATTAGATTTGTAGATGACTAAGGGTTTCATAAATGTGATTTTCAATGAATTTTCGGATTGTTATATCGCATATTCGCTTTAAATTTCTTGCAAATGCTCAAAATAAAATGAATTGTGCTTGCATTTGAAGGTAGTCCTGGACTTAAAACTGTCTATTATAATGCATACCAATGGCTTGAAAAATTGCATTATGCGCATATCTTGAGCTGAGTATATGCTAAAACTCATTGTAGTGAAATGTGTACTGATAGTCAAAATATTCAAGTGAAATGAATATTGCATAATGACAAGATCAATATATTTCCTAAGTTGTTGCATTTAAATTCATGCAAATATTCTAAAAAGATAAGCCTTACATGCATTACGAGGCAGTCAAACTTCTAGTTACTGCTTCAAGATTTGTGTATATAATGATAGGATATAAATTCAAACGATTTAAGAAATGTGCAAGTATTCTCAATTGGCTTACACATTTCACGAGGAGTGTCATAAGCATAGCCTTAATTACCTCATAAAGTGTGCAAATTTTATAGATTGCACAAAATTTAATGAAATTGAAATTGGACTCAATTGGGTTATATGGTGAAGTCATAAGTCTCACATACTCAATCCAATCCTCTTAATAGAGATAGGAGTTGACAGGATTGATTATAAGTTGAGTGTTCAATCATCAAGAGAGTAATTTTATTTTGCATTTGCATACGACCATCAAAGGTCTTAATAGAAGAATTTCTTATTTAAAATCCTTAATTCTCTAATTTAGTATGAAAAATATTATTTCAAATTTTAGTCAAAGACCCAATCCTATACTAGCAAACAAGTAGAGTTGACAGGGTCTTCCCGAGTGATGGTTGTGGCGAGCATAGATTTCAATCGGAGGGGATTACTATTGTTCGGATTTTAAAATCATTGTATCTTAAGTTCAAATTTCTAAATGCAAGTTGTAGACCCAATCCTCTGCTAATAAAAGACTAGAGTTAACAAAGTCTATCCCATTAATAATTGCATTAATTGTAGTTTTCAATTGGAGGGGTTCCATGGGCTGCTTTAACTATATGGTGAAGTCGTAAGTCCCACTTAATCATTTAAATCCTCCTTATAAAATATGAGTTGACATGGTTGATTCTAAATCAAATACTCAATCACCAATGAGAGTAATTTTATTTAACATATGCATACAACCATCAAAGGTCTTAATAGGGAAATTTCTTATTTAAAATCCTAAGCTCTCTACTTTGATATGAAAAATATAATCATGAGTTTTAACTATTGACCCAATCCTTTGCTACCAAGAGAGTAAAGTTGTTAAGATATACAACAATGATGATTGCGTTAATTGTAGATTTCAATTGGAGGGGTTTCATGGGCCACTTTTCTATATGGTTAAATCGTAAGTCCCACTTTAAATCAAATCCTCCTTAGAAAATAGGAGTTGACGGGATTGATTCTAAATCAAATGCTCAATCACCAAGAAGAGAATTTGATTTATATATTTATATATGACCATCAATAATTTCAATAGAGAAATTTCATATTTAAAATTATAAACCATATTTTAAAATGGTAAATGCAATCACAAGTTCTAATCATAAGATCTTCATACCAAATGAGCAAAGTTGACAAGGTCTACCTCGATGATTACGTTGAATAGAGATTTCAAGGATACTTACCATCAAAATGTGCTTGCAAGCTCAAATCAATTAATCAAAATTAAGTATCAATACAAATATAAAATTGAATAAATTAAGTGTTAAATGCTTAAATGAAATTCAATCTTTAAATACTTAAAGCTAAAATCCAATTCATTTTCATAATTATTTATCGTGTTAAGAAAACTCTAGTTCACAAAGGAGCCAAAGTCAAATCAAGTATTCCACTATATTCATTCTTTATCAATCTTAAGGATGTGACCCGTCTTCTATCCGTGTGGTTGGCGCACATACGATGATAACTAAGTTCTCACGATGCCGCCAAATGACAAAGATTATATTATAGTCATCAGCTTGTATGTTCCCCAATAGCTCGCCTTGAGTTGTGAACTATAGATGCTTGATGGGCAAAAGCCATCTCTATGGACTTAAATCCTTTCTTACAAACACCACCCAGTCTACAAGGTTCTCTTGACGATGCAACCCATGATTACCGACAAGGATCCTGTTATGTTACTACCTCCTCGACTAAGAGATTGTGACCACAAAACGGGATGAAGGAACCATGAGATCTTGATCGGGCTCGTCATCGTTTCCCCAACCATTCATTTTAAGTTAAATAATGATGAATTTCATAAATTTAAACTTCAAAATTGCACATACTGCTACTATATGGTACACATTAAACGATCTAACGACTAGCTTTAATCGAAAGTTCTCTCTCAACATTGAGAGGGATAATTAACTATTTGCTTAGGAAACCCGAACCAGATCTAAAATCCTCACAAAATGAGGGTGAGATCTCATGGTAGTGTCTTATCTACTATTCCATCTACCTTTTGAAAGTTTGACCGACATTTAATCTACTCTCTTAATCGAGAGGTCGGTAATTTTGAAGCCCACAACATGAAATATTCACAATGTTAATTTGACTATAATATACATTTAAGAAGCTGATCAATAACTTTATAACTTTATTTCTATATTATGAAGTGGAATGAAATATTCAAATCATGGCTATAGGAAAAAGGGTGGAGCAAAACTTCTCATTATCCTTCAATTGATCAAAATATTGAAATTGCCATGACGTTGTTGCGGTGGACATGATGATTCTTGCAGCCTGTTATTGAGACTTAAGCTACAGTATAATTATCAAATCTCTTATGATTTTTTGTCGTATGTTGAATGAATTTGAGAGCTACAAGGTTTGTCAAATAAACATTATTCTTTAAAACAACATTCTTCTCATCTTTTGTTAAAGACATTTAATGAAAAGATTGTAACATTAAAACTAATGATCACATGATTACAGATTATAGACAACAAATAAATAAAAAAAACTTATTCTTGCATTCAACTTTGCATAGTACCGTCAAATAATGCCATTAAAAATTTATTTCAATTTATAAAACTAAACATAAAATAATATTGAAATGGAGTGTTTTTAATAATGTTACACTTAATTTGCTTAGATAAATAAATAAATTATATAAGGAAATTGTAATTGTTAAGCAATTTGATTTGTAAAAAATAATAGTGCTTTATCAAATTATAAATAATTATTAAAATTTATTAAAAATTAAATATAAATCAAAATATACTTACCCAAAATTTCTCCAAGTAATTATTTTTTCGAAAATTCTCCAAGTAAAAGAAGCTCAGATATTATGAGTGTTCCATCACCCCGGAGTACTGAAAATTATTTCTTTGTTGTATGGCCCGGTGGCTATAGGCTTATTTCTGTTTATTAGTTATGTATCTTGCTTTCTAGGAATTGACTGATATGATATATGCTTTTCTTTCTTTGAAGTGTGCTGATTGTTTTTAATAGCCAAGTTTTCTACATTATTTATTTATTTTCTCGTTAATACGATTATTTAATTGATAATTAGAGCAACATGTAAGAAACTAATGATGCGATTCTTATTTTTTTATAATTATAAGAGATTATTGTTAGAAATTGATTTTCATATTGTTATCAATGAGTTCTAATTTCAGGTGCCAACATATTATATATCATTAGCATCTGCTGCAAAGGAAACAATTTAGAATTGGCTTTCTGAATGCTCTTTTCTGTTCATCTCCGTTGAATGTGATATTATTATTGATTTGTGATACTCATTAAAAAAAGAAAGAAAGAAATGATTATATATATTGGACTTTAATTAGATGATTCAATTAAGATCAAATATTTCTTACATTCTATGCCTGTAATTGGTCATGATAGTTTTTATCAACTAAACAAATCTAGAGGTTGACCAAGAATCATGCCTTAAGATGCTAAAAAGTGATGAGACTACTCACTATAAAAACATTGAGGATCCTAGGAATCGTGCCTTAAGATGCTAAAAAGTGATGAGACTACTCACTATAAAAGCAAAAAAAATTTGTTAAGTTAGCCAAATCTCCTACGAAGAAAGTCCCCACCCAGCACAATCATCCTAATATATGAGAATACTCACTTTGAATTACCAACTATAATCAAATCACTGACAATAAAAAAATGAGCAACTATCTTAATGGTCAAAATATTCTACTCAAATAATTAAAGAGAGAGTGAGAGAGATGAGAAAGATAAGGAATATAGCCAATCCCTAATGAATTGGCTCCCCATTTTGTCATGATGCTTTATAATGAGTTTCTCTTGAGTCTCTTCTAATCATCAAATTTGTCCCATGAAGTTTTGTTAGTCTCTTTTAGTCACCAAATTTACCTTATAAAGGCCCAAGAGTTTGGCAAAAATGTGAGGTGCACTCAAGGAGATGGTTATAGGTTTAGCTAGATCACTCTCCTCTTAGTGACAAAACACCATAATGAGTGCTATAGCATGAGTCTCTCTTTATTGGGGAGTTTGCGTGAGTTATCCCACAAAGATCAAAAAATCTAACATAAGGAGAGTTGCACCAAAGGTAACTACCCAACGTCTCATATATAAGCCTCAACTTGCTAACATAAGTGAGTGCCCCTGCGAAGACCCAAGTATTTGGCATAAGATGAGGTTCACCGGGATGTAATTGAAAGACTTAAGCATATTAGAGAATATAATGATGATCAGCACCAACGAGAATAAAGGTCACACCATGGCTACACCAAATTACCATATACATGTTTGTATTAGAGTGGGCCATGGAGCTTATATATTTTTTTCTTTATTATTTTATGAGTTTTCTAGCCTCTTAATTATCTAGCTTCCTAACTTTATAAATAAAAGGTATAAGGTCTATATTGAATTTTTTTTCTCGTGTACCTTACCAATTAGAGATTTTTAGATGTATTTATTGTACATGAGTCATGATTGAACTTTTTATTATCAATTATACCTCATACTCATTTATCTCTCTTCATCATCATCCAAAATACTATTCTATGGTTTAATGTCAATCATCAGATCTCACTAATATATATATATATATATATATATATAATATATATATATATATATATATATATATATATATATATATATATATATTCAACATTAAATTAACAATAATAATCGATTACGTCCCATCATAGTACTCGTTGGATGGTATCACAAATGATATGACTCAGAAAATTCCATTAGTCGAAGCACGAATCTTGACGTAAAGCAACGACGGAATCAAGACCAACCTTATCAAGCTTATTATCAATCGACCAAAACATGGAGTGTTTATAGTCAAATCGAGCGTCTTAATGAGCCGAATCTAACAAGCCCAAGATATCATAATTTCGACATCATTTGAGCATTCAAATACACAAAAAACATCATATGATCAAGGGGATCATTTTGAACCGTCCGATGAAGTAGAGTTGTACGGGTTTTGCGTGTATTTACAGAGACGCCACTCCTCCAATATATAAATAGCCTCTCATTCCTCATATGAGAGGAGGCCAAGAGAGAGAGCTCTAAAGATCCTCCAAGCACAATCGATGCCACTCGATGCCGCCAACCACCGTTGATCCTTGTCATCACCTCTCATCATGATGACTTCTAATGATTGATTCCCTGATTTCGCCATAATTGTTTCCGGATTCACACATCTTCATCATACTACTAGCAACTACAACTCGAACCTGACTATATAGCATTTCATTTTGGGATTCACACCTCTTCATATATATTAATTATGTAATCATCGGGGAAAACTTGTACTCCAAAATAAATATATAGTGGAAGCTTTTTATTAGCTCGTAATTTTTTTCCCTCTTCAGATTTTCATTGAGTTTTCTTATTCACTCTTTAAAACCCGTGTGGATTTTGATAAAAGCTAAGTAAAACTTTCACTCTACCATAACCTGGTTTTCTAGCACGCAGTTTAGCACCGGGGGAAATGATTCCCATTATTTCATCTTGTATGGCACCAAGTTTCCCAACAAGATTAAAACCACTTAGGAAGCATTTCAAGCTTTTAGCACATAAGAAGAATAAAGATTCATCAAACTTTGATCCTTCAACTTTTGTTGAAAATTGGGGGGAAACTTTTAATCTCAGAAGATTACCCATGTTAATATGGTAAGAATCTAATCGATTATCATCCCAAGAAACAAGTCAAAGTTGGAGGATATTTCAACATTGAAGAGATATAATTTTGCAAATTATGATTTTCCAATCATACTAATGGAAAACGAAAGGTTAAGGAACAACTTTGGCTACAATCACAAATGGATGTTTTGATCTTCCATACGTTAACGCCATCGAGCAAAGACTCACAAACAACCAGATAGGTCAAAAGGTCCTTGGTGGACTTCACCACCTCTTCCACACATGTTAACATCATCACTCGACAAACAACCTCGGATGGGTCAAAATCCTCAACGGATTTAACCTCTTCCATACGTTAACATCATCGAAAAGACTCAAAAACAACCTGATAGGTCAAAACTTTGTACCTAATAATAAAGTTAACGCCATCGCAACACTCGACAAACAACCCGGATAATAAAATCCTCAACCGGATTCAATTCAACCTCTTTCACACAGTTAATATCGCGGTAACACTACAAAACAACCTGGATAGGTCAAAGATCCTCAATGGATTCAATTCAAATTCTTCCATACATATTATCAGGACTTAACAAACAACCCGGATGTGTCAAAATCCTCAACGGATTCAATTCAACCTCTTTCACATAGGTTAACTTCATCGGAAAACACTTTGATAAACAACCTTGGATGGGTCAAAAATTCTCAGCGGATTCAATTCAACCTCTTCCACACGTTAACGCCATCGGTAACACTCGACAAACAACCTGGATAGGTCAAAATCATATTCATTCAACCTCTTCCATTAACGCCATCGAGCAAAGACTCGACAAACAACCGGGATAGGTCAAAGGTCCTGGACTTCCCACGGCCTCTTCCAGTTAACGCCATCGGTAACACCCTCGACAACCTCGGATAGTCAAAATCTCGCTGATTCAATTCAAACCTCTTCCATATAACGCCATCGAGCAAAGACTCTAACAAACAACCTAGATAGTCAAAGGTCCTGGTGGACTACCCACGCCTCTTCCACACGTTAACGCCATCGGTAATACTCGATAAACAACCTGGATGGTCAAAATCCTAAGAATTAATTCAACCTCTTCCATACAGCCATCGAAAGTCACACTCCCACAAACAACCTGGATAGTACCGCGCCTTGATCGCTTCCAAACGGATGATGACGAGGTTGATGCCACTTCGAAAAACCGGAACAACGATATGTACAGCTTTGATCGCCTTCCAAACCCGACGGTCCGACGAGGTTGACCTCTTCGAGGGAAAATCGGAACAACGACGTAGTACCGGGCCTTGATCGCCTCAAACCCGACGGTCCGACGAGGCGACTCTTTGAGGGAAAATCAACAACTCACGTACCGCGTCCTTGATCACCTCCAAACCCGACCCGACGAGTCGCACGCTCTTTCGAGGGAAAACTCAACAACGACGTAGTAATGCGGTCCTTGATCTCGCCGAACTTTTCTCAAGAAGAAAAGAAGGTGCCTTCTTAGCCCTGGGGATAGACACCTTTAGGGGCAAAGGGCAAAAGCATCCAAAATCACCCTAAACCGCAAAACCGCTTCAAACGGCCAAAGCTTGAAAACCAAATAAACGGACATTTTGGTGGCATCGCACACGCATGGAGCTGGTGCCACTATCCGCTGCTCATTCAGCCTGGCTTTCCCGCTGCTTCGCTGGACAACTTCTTGACCGAATTCGTCGATAACCACGCTGACGCCAGACTGCCCATTCATTATCGATACCAAATACCGGTTCGGCCTCGCCACTCACCAACCCGCTCGGCCCATGTCAAGCCCCGCCACCCATGACGGTGTTCGCTACACCCACCATTCGCGGTCCTCGCGTTTCACTTTCTGTCAAAAGCTGCCCGTCCAAATTTTCGCCACGTCTATTCGACACAGGCCCATAGCACCTTTCTTCCATAAAATTGCGCATAACTAGAATTTCTTCTTTCGCTGCTCATCCAACTAACTCAGGTAAGCTCTAAATGTCCGCATGGGTCCATAATCCCGAAATATTGCGCCCACGCATACCCGCATACATCTGCAGCCCTGCACCTGCTTCATGGTCATAATCTTATTCTTCCGTGAAGATATGTTCCCTCAAAATGTATGGTTAACGGACCCGCAAATTTCATTGAAGAATTTGCTATTTTCAAATATTCGACATATATATTTTTGGATGATTGAGATAATATCATCCAAAAATAGGGGGCAACTGATATGACCCTGAAAATTCCACTAGTCGAAGCACGAATCTTGACATAGAAATCAATCTGATCGTGAATCAAGACTAACCGAGATCAAGCATTTATTATCAATCGACTCGTAAACATGGAGTGTTTATAGTCAAATCGGGCCTTGACGAGCGAATCTAACAAGCCCAAGATATCATAATTCCAAAGATCATTTGAGTATTCAAATACACAAAATACATCATATGATCAAGGGATCATTTTGAGCCGATGAAGTGGAGTGGTGTTTTGCATGTATTCTGAGACGCCACTCCTCCACCTATAAATAGCCTCATTCCTCAGAGGAGGCAAGAGAGGAGAGAGCTCTAAAGATCCTCCAAGCACCGGTCGCGCCACTTGATGGTTAACCACCGCCACGGCCGCCCATCACCGCTGATCCTTATCGCCGTCAATCTCTATCTGCCTCCATCATGATGACTTCTACCGCTGATTGTTCTGTATTTCTCGCCGCATTTCGATTTCAACCGGTGCTCCCACAGCTTCACCATCATCTCGATACTACTAGCAATCTATAACAACGGACTATATAGCTATTGTTGTCGATTTTGGGATTCCCATTGTCAGCCCTTCTCATATACAATTATGTAATCCCGTTATCGGGAAAACTTGTACTCCAAAACAAATATATAGTGGAATCTTTTTACTGGGCTAGGCTCCATGGTTTTTTCTCTCTTTTTGAGGTTTTCCACGTAAAAATTCTGGAGTTTTCTTGTTCACTCTTTAAAAACCTGTGTGTGTGCTGGATTTCACGACAAAGCTAAGGCGTAAACTTCCACTCTACCGCAATTGGTTTTCTAGCACGCAATAATAAAAAATAAAGATAAGATACAAAATAATGTTTATAAATTAATTTTAATAATGAATATCAATATAAAGCCACAATAATCTTTTTTTTGGTTAAAAATACGAGAAATATATACAGATGATTATAAGTTTTGATTCATTAATCTAAAACTAAAGATAAAAAGAGCTACCACAAGAAATTTGAAAAGAATCATTATTTCATCAAGGCAACAAGTAGAGATCAAATATTGAGGTTTAGATCATTGGCCACGCCATAACGAAGAAAGAATTTGGAGAGAATGAAAAATTAGCAACAGACCGTGCCCAAAACTCCCAACTGAAAATCAGAAGAAGCTCCTTCCTGAATTCTCTTTCTTAGTCATATGTGGGGCACATCGGAGCACTGACATTTATTCATAGAAATTGTAATTTTTCTTCGCAAGCGAGTAGAGTCCATTAGTTTTATGAAAAGGTAGGTAGTTCAAAGATTCCTTGGTGATTAAAGAGCTTTCCTTGAGCTACTGAAATGTTACATTTCTTTGTTGGATGGTCCTGTAGTTGAATTCATATTTTCTTCCTCCATACAAAATTGGAGAAATTATTAAGTGAGGATGTAGTTTTATATTTAGACTCCAATAATATTGCACTACATGTTGAGTACATAATATGTATACATAATTTTGATTGTGTGTGTATTATATATACATGTTATATACTCGCCATATAATATAATATTATTGAAGTCCAAAATGTAAAGCTGCATTAGACTTTACATGTAATAATTGCGGCAGACAAAGAGGAGACCTAACTAGTTAAAATTTATTTGGCCGGTGATATGAACAGCTTGGTTTCTAGTCTTTGGTGATATCAAAATACTTTTATGTTCTATATTAAAAAAATAATAATAAAATCATCTTAAATTATTTGATAATCTTTCCATTAGCATTACCAATTTCTTAGTTCAATGTAAAAAATCCATTAGTTGATTAAATATTTTTCATGGAAAAGTTTTATTAATTTTATTTATAAGGATGAACTTTAAAATTATTAATGAATTTAATTTATGATGATTTTATTATACAAAAAACTTTTATTACAATCATCTCAAAATGAATTAAATGGTTTTGAGACTTCTATCCTTCTATTTAATAATATATGTTTAACTTTAATATTTTTTTTTTTTCATGGTTTAATTTTAATTGTAAATAGAAATATAATTAAAAATTAATATTAATTTTTAATTATATCTAAAAACTAATTTAATTATACTTGTATATTTTATGTACAGTTCCTCCAATATATTTAGCTAAAGGGTTGCTAATTCTTTTATCTTGATTTATAGCCTAAGCTTTTGGTGAGGTTATGAGTTATTTAATTTTTAGTTTGAATTGATTAATTGGATAGAAAATTTATTTTCCTAAGAGCCTAATCATCATCCAGGCCATACATCAAAGCAAGGAATAAACAAGGAAAAGATGCCATCTTAATGCACAAGCTAAACAAATATTTTTTAATTTATAAAGCTAGCGCAAAAGAATAAAATACCTTTGTGGTTGGACTCCACCACACAAACATGAAAACAAATTGGGTAGCCGAGCTCTACTCTTATACAACCCAGATTACAAATGAGTTAAATACAATCAAGCAAAGAATTCATGTTATGGGGAGTCTGCATTCTTTTTAGGGTTTAATGTCATAAAACTTTGTATGATTGATAACTTGGAGAGGCTTGGTTGTGCGGAACATTTCACTGAAGAGATTAGAAATGTGATGGATCACCAATATGGGTATGTTTTAATTTTTTAATATTTTAATAGAAATTTGATCTGAATGTTCATTATAATATCAAAGTTTATTAAATTTTTACCTTTAAATATGCAATTAATCCTTCATTAATATTTGGGAGGGAGGATACACATTTATGATAATTTTTACATGTCCTTGCATATCTATCCTTTTTTTTTTTGGGAAATGCAAATCTTTTTTCTTGTTCAATAAAATTGAATTAATTTATTAGAAAAATTGTTAAAATTCAATGCATGAATATATATTTTTTATATCCTACATGTATCATCATATTTAAATGCAATTTCATTGATAACATCTATGTGATTAATTTAAATATTTATATTTCTTCATAGAAAATGGATGTTAGCGGAATCAGAATTCTCAACTAAAGATGATGCTGCATTCGAAATCTACAAAAACTCCTTAGCCTTTTAGACTTTTAAGAATGCATGGCTATCAAGTTTCTCCACGTAAGTAGCTAACTAGTAAATTATCTAAATATTTATAAAACATTAAGAAATCAATTTTAATTAATCTATAACTAATTTATGTAATATAATTTTATTATCCTAGTAAGTGTATTGGTGAAGCAACTAATCTGTATGGCCTTGTACAGGGAGGTTTTGTTGGTTCATTAATGATAAAGACATGCTATCACATATGGAACATGATTATGCCTTGTTTTTAGGCCTTATGCTTAGTATTTATAAAGCATCACATATTGCATTTCTAGCGGATCATGAACTTGACAAGGTAGGAGTATTCGCTCAACAAATTTTGCATATGGGGCTTTTGGGCATGAAATCTCAACATGAAATCAATATTTCAGCTACAACAATTAAATTTGAACAAGAGGTGAATCAACTTATATATGTGTATATTTTACTATATTTGGTTTGAAACTGAGCTACATCTTATCAGATTAAGCATGAGTTAGGGCTTAGATGGCTAGCACGAATGGATCATTTGGAGCATAGATTATACATTGAAAGAGGTGGGATCTATTTCTTTTGGATTGGAACGAATGCTCCTTACAAGTAAATAGTATAGGAATATAAGATATTCAATTTAATTGACTCACAATTAATTTTTAATGATTGAATAAAATGCAAAATCTTACAAAGTGAACTATTACTCCAACTTGCCATTGATAATTATATTACGAGACAATTGGTATATAAAAAAGAGGTTAATGAACTACAGAGGTACATTATTATAATTCAAAGGAAACATAAATGTGCTTTTTATTAAATAAATTTCCCTCTTTTTTTTTTTATATATCTCTCAATTTGTATATAAAGGTGGTCCAATGATACTGGCCTATCCACCATAGGATTTGGGAGGGAGAAGATAACATACTACTATTATGCTATGGCTTCTTCAACTTGTCTCCCTGTTAACACAGATGCAAGGAAGGAAGCAACTAAATGTACTTAATCACATAGATGATTTCTTTGATGAGAAAGCCTCAATACATGAATTGTCCATCTTAACAAAATGCATAAAGGCAAGCAAACATTATATATATACCCATCATAAGGATTGATCATTGATGGATTATTTTATTAATCATGCTCTCTCAATGAATAATTAAATGTCACTTTTTTAATTCAATAATTATTATATATATTTATTAAAAGTGGCTTAAATTACTATATAATAACTATAATATATAAATTGTTATTGTTACCATCATTTCTAATATTTTGAAGATTTCTATCGAAAGTTATTTGTTAATTCATGTAATTAATTTATATTTGCATCGCTTTCTTAGTTTTTCAAATAGGTTTTTTAATAAAGCTACCAACCACTTAGATTAATGATATTATATTTGATCTTTAAAGTGAATGTCTAAGATTCACAACCTTGCATAACAAAGTTTGCAAAATATAGAATTCACTAATAAAAGTTTTTTGTTTAAAATAAAATTAATTTTGCCTACATTCAATATTAATTATAACATTAATATATGTATATCTATCTTAGGATATCATTTATTATTTTAATTTGATAATCATTTAAGAGATATCTAAAATTCATGTAACCACACTTATTTTATTTCATCATGACTTATTTATCACATTTCATATGAAATTCAAAAAAATAAAGTATATATATAACAAAATGGAAATTCTTGAATGAATTTATTAAAAAAGCAAAACCACAATTTGGTACTATAGCACATTTCAAAGAAGTAGGCAAATATTTTAAGTTACCTATATTTGGTGCACATAAATGCAATCTTAGTAGTAATATTTATTAATAGAATTTTGATCATCTTTATCTACTTCAATCATAGATGGGAAGGGGAATGTCTAACAAGCCATAACAAAGTTATTTTCACTACTCTTAACAACCCAGTTCAGGATATTTTTCGTAAATCCTTTAAGCTTCATCACCATGATGTGAAGAAAATTCTTCAATATGTCGTGAGTTTCACTTGAATTGTTCACAATTAATTTGATTACAATATACATTTAAGAATCTAATCAATACAAGTGTAATTTTATTCATATTTTATGAAGTGGAAAGAAATATTCAAGTCATGGCTGAAGGAAGCAGAGTGGAGCAAAAGTTCTCATTTTCCTTCAATTGATCAATATATTGAAATTGCCAAGACGTCGATTGCGGTTGACATGATGATTCTTGCAGCATGTTATTGGACAAACTCAAAAGTAGTAGTTGAAGAGTGTTATTGGGATTTAAGAAATATTATGATTACCAATTCTCTTATGGTTTCGTGTTGCCTATTGTAGGACTTAGAGAGCTATGAGGTTTGTCAAAAAACTTTATTATTTATGGCAATCATTCTTTTTTTGTTGTTGTTGTTAAAGTATGATATGTAATAAAAAATAATAGATAAATTAAATTATTTATAGGTTGTTGTATTTGAGTACAATGGAGAAAAAAATGAGGCTATAACTTAACCATATAGCTACAACTTTGATTGGATAAAAACTAAATTGTAGGCCACATGACACAAAAACTTTTTCATGCATTCAACATTAGTTATTTGTGTGCAAATAACATCATCAAAATATTATTCCAACTTATAAGACTAAACCTAATAGAATATTTAAAAGAATTTGTTAGAACCATAATATTTCTATTGCTAATAAGTACTCACAACCCATATGTTTATCGAAGCATCTTTGAAAGGAAGAAAATGATAATGCTATTAAAATGTATTTAATTTGTAGAAGGAAGCCAAAGTTGGAAAGCCAAATGCAATTTTGTTATACATGAAAGAGAATCCAGGGGCCAAGATTGATGATGCCATTGCTTTTGTGAGGAACATTTTGGAAAGAAAGAAGAAAGAACTTCTTTGGTTGGTGATGTCAACGGATTCTGTAGAGTTTAACATGTCCAAAGAGTGGAAAGATCTAGCTACTTAAAGGTTTTCCAGATGTTCTTTAACTCTATGAATGCATTCAACTCACCGACGATGCTACTCGAGAGCATTGATAAAGTAATTTATGAACCATTAAAGATAAAATGCATAACAAGACTACCTAATAATTTCATTAGCAAGAAATTTAAACATGCAAAAACTAAAGTTTCATATAAAAAGATCAATAGAGCTAATAATAATAGTGCACTGTTTTCATTTGATTTGAATAAATGTATATATCAATGGACAGATAAAAAGCTTCACAAGGCTTCTTTATGTTGTTTCATAGCAAACAATATCATCAGCCACAAAATTATGCTATGGAAGTAATAGCAGTGGGAGCATATCTTAAGCTAGAGCAAATAAAGGGAAAAATGAACCAACGAGTTATGTACTATTTACACATGTTACTTTTGTATATTTATATATGCCTCTCTAGCTTTTGAATTTAGATTATTCGAGGTTATATATATATATATATATATATATATATATATATATATATATATATATATATATATTATATATATATCTTATACTCTAAACCTACGTTCACGGCTATGTTTTCCTTGCTAGCAATCAACCGTTGTTCTTCCGCGATTTGGTATCGATCTCTCCCGCTTTGGTAATGTAAACTCTCGATGATGGAAATGGCTTTTTCCGCGCTTCTGGACAAACGCACCCCGGCACGCTCGATCCGATCCTTACCTGCTTAAATCTTTCAAGGATGCTCTCTGCAAATGCTCTACCGCTTGGTTAAACTAATGTCATGATTTTCGGTATGCTCGCAATAATGTGTCGATTCGATGTGGAAATTTTGCTAAGCCATTTGAATTCTCGTGGGTAAATTCAACTTGAAACGCCAATTTAGAAAATATCCGCTCTTTTTTCATAGTCCGCTCAGCACTTTTCTGGATTGATCGATCCGAGGCATGTGCTAATTCAATTATCAAATGATTTGGATTATTCAAGAGTTTTGCACGCCGTTCTTATTTCATTTTAACCGCCAAATAACTTCTTAAGTGGACACCTAGTTTTGATATTAAAGAGGAATCACCAATTGTTCCTATTTGGCTCGCTTTGCCCAATATGCGCATACACTTTGTTACGCATCAGGTTTTGTTTGCTGTGGGGGCTATCTTTGGATGGACTCTTCAAATTGATCAAGCTACGGCCGTAAGATCCCGGCCCTCGGTAGCTTGGATACTTGTTGAAGTTGATATAACTAAAAAACATCCAAAAGAAATCTGGATTGGATCTGAAAAAATGGGTTATAATCAAAAGGTTGAATTTGAAAACTTTCCCTCTTTCTGTACACACCGCAAAATTCATGGGCATGAACACACAGATTGTTTTATCTTACATCCACATCTCAAAAAAAACAATCTTCCTATTCCTACTATTTCGGTGACTAAGGAACAACCAACTAAAATGACATATGTGCCAAAAGCTAACCAAAATAATCATCCTCCACAAAATCACTTTACCTAGAACGAATTGCAAAAGGAGGCCAATCGTGTGAACAATGACATTGATGACAGTTGGTTTTGGGAACTTAGAAAATATGCCTACTACTATTCCCATTGGTAACATGCGGCCTTAACTAATGACCCAAAACAAAGAAATTCGAAATTAGGCTTGGGAACATCACCTCATCAAATCTTAGTTTGGATCAGCAACAAAATAAAATAAAACAAACCATTAATCTAGAAAAGAAGATGAAACTATTCCTACATCCCCTAACACTTTGAATGGCCAAAATGATAGCATAACTAATCAATTCTCGATATGGAAGAAGGGAAATTACCATCACGATTCCTTTGCTTAATAATGAAACTTTGGATCACACTAACTACTCTTTCACGGAGATACCTTGGACAGCACTTTCAAATCAATAAAAAAAAAAAAATCATTCAAATCCAAAAACAACTCTAAAAATGCAACCAGAATCACAAGATCTTCATCAACCCTACACCAACAATAATTTCCTTTCTCCTCATTCTCATCCAATCAATTTTTCCATTCCAACAATTATGATTAATTTCATCATTTGGAACATTCGTGGTATTGGGACTACTCTAGTTCGCAATCGCGTTAGAAGCCTCTATCGCATTCATAATATATCTCTCCTTACTATCACTGAACCACTTATCCACTCTTCTAAGATAGATGCTACCACTAGAACACTAGGTTTCCCTAATTTTTCTCACAACATTAATAACAAAATTTGGTTGTTTTGGAATAATTCTATCAGCATCAATATCCTTGACAACCAACAACAATTGATTAATGCTCATTTCTTGGGTGTTTTCACCGTGATGTGCTCTTTTATTTATGCATCTTGTAATAGAGCCGGTAGGAACATTCTATGGAATAACTTAAGATCTTTAGCTTCCTCTGTCACTCAACCCTGGATTGTTGGTGGAGATTTCAACACCATCCTCTCTACTTCTGAAAGAATGGGAGGGTCATCTCCTAATATTAATTCTATGGAAGATTTCGCTAATATGATTCTGGACTGTAACCCTAGGGTTCTCGTGTTCCAACTACACGTGGAACAATTCTAGACTTTGGCAACGCTCGATCGTATCCTTGTTAACCACCTTTGGATTGATCAATGGCCTAATACCTCAGAGAACACTTAAGTAGAACAGCGATCACGCTCCTCTTCGATCGTGAAAACACCCCTACTTCAATACCCGCAGCCCCTTTCGCTTTCCAAAATATGTGGTTGCAACATAATGACTTTATGTCTTGTTTCACTAACCGGACGCCCCTATTCACCCTGATAACTCCATTAAAGGCATGATCTGTTTTTGGCTTAAACTTAAAAGATTAAAACAAACTGAACTGGTGGAATAAACATCATTTTAAAAACATTTTTGCAAATCTTAAAACTATGGAAGATCTTGTTTGCTCTCTTGAAGAAGGCCGCTTTGCACTAATAAAAATGATGAACTCAACGGTTAGAGATAACTTGATTAAATATCAAAACATGGAGGAAACTTATTGCAAAAAAAGTCGCTACTAAACATATTGGATGGCTTACGTAAATATAAAATATTTCCACGCTCTTTTCAACAAAAGAAAAGTTATAAACTCGATTAAGAAAATTAAAAACAATAATGATATTAAAGACTCGGTTATCCATCATTTCCAAAATTTGTTAAACAACAACATTAACATGGAACCTATTGCTAACCCTCATCTGATTCCCTCAAAAATTACTTCGATCAAAACATCTCTCTTTGGTGTCCACGGATTCAAATTAGTAATGTTCTCCAAAGCATGAATTGATTCATTGCCCGGATGGTTACACTACTATATTCTTCCAACAAGTGTGGTCCATTATTAAGTCTCGATTTAATTGCCGTTATTGACTTTTCAATGGCAACCCCTTCCTAGATTCTTTTCTAGCACCTCCATAATACTTATCCCTAAAACAACCATCCTAAACATGGAATGACTTTAGACCGATTAGTCTATGCACCTTTTTTAACAAGCTAATATCCAAAATAATCGCCAATCAGACAACTCTTTAACATTATCTCCCATAATCAAACTGGTTTCATTAAAGGGAGAACCATATGATAATATCCTTTTAGCACAAGAAATGATTCATGATATTGATGTTCCTATTAGAGGCGGTAACATTGCTTTCAAACTGGACATTTCTAAAGCCTTTGACAATCTCTCTTGGGAATTCCTCATTTCTATACTCCAACTTTTCGGATTCTCAAACCAATTTATTAGATCATTAAAAATTGTATCACTAATGTTTGGTTCTCGCTTATAATGGAGAATCGACCGTTTCTTCACTTCTAAACACGCTTACGCCAAGGAGATCCATTATCGCCATTACTTTTATTATGTAGATTATTTATCCGAACCCGAATCTTTTCTATAATAAGCCAAGTATGATTTACAAAACTCAAGGTGGATTTCCCATTACTCATCTTTGCTTTTGACGATTTTATCATTTTCGCAATGCTTCTATACCGCACGCCAAAACCATTATGAAATTCTTTAAAAAATTTGGCAAAGAAAGCGTCTCCTCCTTAACAAAATAAATAAATGTCATAACCGCTAATAAAATCAACAATAATAGGATTAATCGATAACGAGGATCACTAACTTTCATCAACATCATCTTCCGATCAATTATCTTCTCTTTTCAAAGGACATAAACGATCTTACCTTTTGACGATTTAATCCACAAAATATCCAACCGTATCTCCTCTTGGGAATATCATTTTCTATCCTTTGAGGGAGGTTAACTCGACGAGAGTACCCTTAATTCGATGCCTCTTTATCTTATTCAAACTATCGCTCCAACCAATTTTGTATTAATAGAATTGAGAGGCTAATTTGGGGTCTAATACCTCTTCCTCAAAATACACCGGTCCTCTTGGCACAAAATCAGGCATCTCGAGGAAGGTGGTCCGGACAAATCTATCAAAGACACCATCAACGCATTCTCTTATAAACTTTGGTGGAATTTTAGAAGCAACAATAGCCTTTGGGCTAACTTCATGACAAACAAATATTGCCTATCTAAGAACCCATTGAACTGCTCTTATAAAACTAACGCTTCTCCTATTTGGAAAAGACTTTGTAATATCAAATGGAAGGCAATCTTTAATTTTTTGGGGCATTAACTCGCAACTCTTTCTTCGGCAAGATAACGGCTTGGAAATAACTCTTTTGATGAATTAATTTCTCATGTTCTATTGATACCATCAAAGTCAAATCTTTCCGGAATAATAATAAATGGAACTTTTCCGTGCTCATTGATTATATCCCTTCATCCTTTAGACAAACTCAATAACATAAACATTACATCCAAAAAAGACCGATTCTTTTAAACTCTCTCACAATGGCTAATTCAGCTTTTAAAAATGTTTGGCTTATGATCAAAGAACCTTGGGATTATTCCAAAGTGTATGCTCGACTTTGGCATAATAATATTCCCACCTCATATTCCATACTCACTTGGCATGATCTTAAAAGCTTTGTCCCTATTGATTCCTTGATGTGGGGTAAAGGTTTTATCTCCCATCAAAATGTCATTGTTGCTCCCATATTGAAAATGTAAATCACCAATTGTGAGTGGAGCGATTGCATCTAAACTTTGGATTTGGTACGATAATCTTTTCTCCATTGACAAATATAACGCTTTCTATTTATCAACTCCTCGAGATATATTTTGAAAACAATATAAAAGGTCATATTAAAATTGTTACGATCATTATTCTCTAGTTCATTTGGATGGCTAGAAATGATGCTAAGCATAACGATATTTCTATGAATCATTCCAAAATAATTGCCAAAACTAAATTCAAAATCGTGATCTATTTAAAGCCAACCTTATTAAATATAAACACTTAAAAGGGTGTAAATTTGTCGCTCTAAATTGGGTTTGCATTTGCCCGATACAAACACCTCTAATCAAGCCAAAATACTTTATTGGGCCAAACCACATGATAACGTTATCAAAATTAACACCGATGGAGTCAGTATCCCCTAATGCTTCGGTTGTGGTGGCTTCTTTAGAAATTTTAAGGGTGATGTTCTCATGGCCTTTGCTAATCCTATTATTACTAACTCGCCTTTGTCAACTTATGGCAGCTCTTAACATTGCATTACGTAAAGGTTGGCTTAATATCCGCTTGAAGTGGATGCCTTACTACTAATTGATCTCCGCAATCCAAAAAAAATGGCAATGTGGAATTATATTATTTAATCAAGCAAACTAAAATTCTCAATCAATTTTGTTACAAAATCACTCATATATGGAGGGAAGGAAATGCTGCCGATTACCTTGCTAACTTAGGAACTAGATTGAATGAGCCCACTAATTTTGATAACCATTCTATTCCTAAACACTTACAAGGATTGGTTAACCCGACAAGACGTTTGCCTTACATTAGATCATGACATTTTCGGCACTTTGCATCTTGTCTTCATATTTTTCTGAATGCTGAAGCACCCTATCTGCTTATGTGTTGATCTCGGATTCGTCCCCATTAAGCATTGTTGCCTCTTTTCATTCGTAAGATCTGGGTTGTTGGCCCCGCGAATATCTCGATTTATGGAAACCGCTTGTGTTTGATGTTATCGTCACGACAATACCGTATCTCGGTTAATTTTGATCTGATTACCGTATGCCTTCCGCTTGGAAATGCTACTCTAAACGATTTTTCGATAATTTTGTAACCGGATGTATAGCTTGCCTTTTTCACCGAAAGATTTCTGATTGTTTTCGCCCCTACTTTCATCATGCATTTTTTGCTTTCTAATCCCACATTTGGAAAAGTTTCCTTTGTGAGTAATTGTTATCCATTTACCGCTTGTGGATGCAATTCTTCTTGGTGATTATGGTGCTTATATTGTCCTTTATCTCGATCGATTTCATGAATTATCCGAAAATTTTTCTGCTTATGCTAACGCTTGGAACCCAGATCTAAACGATTTTCCTGAAACTTGTGGTCATTGCTCCTACTAACAATGTTCATATGGGAATTGCATAAGTGCATTTTACTGGTTTATACTTTTGTTAGTTTTTACATTTGGGATGGTGTTAATTGAGATGAGCTGATTAGGATTGCAGTTATAAAGCTCACTTGTCATCAACAACTGATGTTGTGCCTTCTCGTTTGTTGGCTATGATGGATCTCACTTCCTATTGGTCTAGTAGCTCGTGATGTAACCCTTCTGTTCTGATGCTCATACTTATCATCGATGTGATTGAGTGAGCCTTTTCTATCACATTTCCTTAATATCATTCTCACTTTATGGTGTTTTCCTCCACTTATTGTACATTACCTTAACCTGCTATATCTTTTAGTCGCTCTCTTATTGTTTTGGATTGCTCCAGCTTACTATTTTACTTTTAATTATTTTAATGCTTTCTTTGGATTTTGGATGTATTTAGATTGGGATTTTTCTCCTTAGGTTGATTGTAGCTCTTTGAGCAGTAGTTCTGGAGTGTAATCCCTTTTAAGGATCTTGTAACCTTATTTTTGTGGCAATAAAATACCCTCGTATCATGGGGTTTCCTTAAAATATATATATATATATATATATATCTTATTAAAATTTCTGTTAAAGTAATTGGATGTGAAAAATTTTAAAATATATGTTGTGACTTGATTATAATTTTATATTTCCTTTTGCTAAGAGCATTTCATATGGATTCTTAATTTTTTATTATTTTTTATTTAAATTTATTTTTATGTAATTTTTTGTATTATATGTGCAAAATAGTTAAGAAATGAGTGTATTCAAATTCAATTATCAGGAGTTTAATAAAAGCATAATTCGATAGCTAAGCCACAATAGAGAAATTGAGATAAAATAATTTTTTTTAGATATTCTAGATTAGCAATGTGTCATAGAATGTTGACAGAAAAATTATTTTATAAGATAAAGATACTATAATATTTGATCATGTATGTTACTCATTATAATATCTCAAATTTTATTAGGAAAAGTACACTAGAGGTTGGGTAATACTAACTACCCACAGTGGATATAGGGTTATGTTCAAGGTTAATATTAGGTGATGATCAATATTATGTGATAGGCGGTTGGACGACACTATCCATCGACAACTGACAAGCAATAATTGGTGGGTAAAACACTAAAAATATTTAAGTTCTCTATTCTAAAATGCCCAATAGTAAAAGGAGGGTTTATGTTAAAAAAAGGAGAAATTATAAAGTTACTCTTAACACCAACCAATATTAAGATCACTAGCATAAAAAGTTAACTAAAATTAAGCCATTATCATAAACATTAAAACAGTGATCATGAAATTTCTTTTTTTATTAGCATTAGAATTAGAAATAACAAACATACATAAACTAAGGATTAAATGCTTTTGTATTCAAAATTGAGAAACATCAATTAATTCTTGCATGTATTAGCTATTTCAATAGAAATTGCATGACCAAATATTTATTGTATAGAGAAAAACTAAGAAACTTGTTAATGAATTCTACCATATTTTGCAATTTTTTATACAAGGATCTAAATTTTATACATTCACTTTAGAGATAAAAGAAGATATCATTAAACTAAGATTTTTGAACTTTCTCGATCAACAATATCTCGACCAACAATGTAGATTTTGAACTTTCTCGTTAGAGAGAATATTATGTGTGGAGGTCGGATGTAGTTCTATATCCGAATCTCAATAAAATAATATCATGTAACGTCTGGACAATACACAGTTGTTGTGTATTAACTATGAAATACTATGTATTTTAATATATCAATATAATATTAACTGCACAATAATACACATCTTTATACACAATAACATATAGTAATTTATGGCCAATACACAATACTTCATAGCCAATACATAGCAGCTGTGTATTAACTGGGTGCGACATGATACTATGTTATTGAAGGCCAAGTTTAGAAAACAACATTTGAACTCTACACGTAATAATTTTTCTTAATCTTAGGAGAAGTTGTCGGCTAATTTTGACTAGTTGACTATTGTTTTTATCTTAAAAAAAATTAAACACAAAGAACTTAATAAAATCTTATGGGTTCAATTTCAAAAGATTAGATTTTCGTATATCTGATGTCGCCCTATTTTTGATCATTATTAAATTTTCATCCTTATCTATTAAATTATATAATAATTTTTCTTATACTTATTTTTCTCTAGAATTAATGTTTTAGGTATTTCTTCAATTATCAACAAGATATATTTGTGATTTAGTGGTTGGAAGAAACAATTTGTGTCAATTGTAAGTAGATACAATTTAATAAAATCTACTAATTAAATTTTTGAGTTATTAATTTAGATATGGTTGTGACTTTTAGGAAAACACATGTCCAAGTCTTCATCATGATCGTGAAAGCAATAAATTATATGCCTTGATTGGCTACTTACGAAAAGATTGATTTTGGCATCCTTTATTTAGTATTTTGAATTAAGGGCATGTTTGGGATAGCTGTAGCCGCATGAAAAAGCAGTGTTGATGTGTTGTAAAAAAATTGTTTGAAGAAGCTATGGTGGGTATATACTTATTATTTTTATTTTATAAAAGTCAAATCACAATTTTTAAAATGCCACTGCAAGTAACTGGGTTAGGATGGAAAACAAAACTTTCTCATCACAAAATTTTCAAAATACGGCTAAAATGTAGCTCGAACGGAGTACTCAAATAGTACTGTAGTGCAAGATGGCGCCACACTGTAGGGCCACCACAACCCCAAACATCCGCTAAATTTTAAGTTTACAAATTGGTTGGAAACTATATAATTATGATTTTATTTTACTAGATGGTGCCTTTGATATAATATACTCATTTGAAAAAAATAATAATAATAAAGACTCAATGGTTTATATGCTTTGGATGAATAAATAGATAATTACTATACAATTTAAGAGGTATCTTTAATTTAATATAAAAAATAATAATCTTTTCACTTTTTATTTTGTTCCATTTTATTGTTGGTTAAATGAAAATATGGGTACCTTTTGTTGTCAATATTATTTCTATTATGATTTTATCATTCTATTTGACTAGATAATAATGAGTTTTTTTTTTCTTATGCATGATTCAACCCTGCATTATATTTTATGTAATTTTTCTATGATTGTTGATTGCTATATCATTAATACTCTTCATATTATTGATTATTCATCAAGATGTTACATTTGTTGTCGAGTAACATTGAAATTAAACTCGAACAAGCTTATATTAATATTCACTATTATAATTATTTTATAAGCTTTTTCTTGCATCTTACCTCTATTTTGTTGTTATGCTGCGCATGAAAAACTTGAAGGGATAGATTGTGGTGGCTATTATTGCAAGATGTTTATTTCAACTTTAAATATATACATAAATATTTTAATTTCTTAGAGCTTTTTTTTTTTTTTTTTACATAGAACTAAGAAATCGGTAATACTAATGAAAAGATTACAAAATAATATGATAAAGGGAGAATGGTAATTCATCAAATTTCTTATAAAAAGTCATATTAAAATTAATGAAGATTGTCGCGAGCTAGAAAACTAGTTTCAGTAGGTGAAAGTTTACGCCTTAGCCTTATTGTGAAATCCAGCACACACACATGTATTTAAGAGTGAACAAGAAAATTTCAGAAATTTTAATGTAGAAAACCTTGAAAAGAGGGAAAAAATCACGAGGCCTAGTCCAGTAAAAAGCTTACACTATATATTTGTTTTGGAGTATAAATTTTTCTGATACGGGATTACAGATATATGAGATCGACAATGAGA
Source organism: Cymbidium sinense (assembly GCA_021442155.1). NCBI lineage: Eukaryota > Viridiplantae > Streptophyta > Magnoliopsida > Asparagales > Orchidaceae > Cymbidium > Cymbidium sinense. The sequence goes on from CM038215.1 coordinate 151,155,774, forward strand.
ATCCTGTAATCGAACAACCATATAGTCATGTTCAGTTGTTATAGCAAGTGGTAGTTGAGATGATGATGAACAATGGGATCGACGATGAAGGTCGCCATGATGGTGAAAGATCGCCGCGATGGTGACCGCTAAAATGACGTCGATTATAAAAGCGTGTACCAGGCTGATCATTCCCTGGTTACATTGTTTCATGCTGTTTCCTTTATGGTGGTGGAGCTTGACATTGTTGAGTTCAGAAGGACTGCTTTACCTCACTAGTAGAGCTATTCCTTTTTACCCATTTTAGATGGTCAAAATTATTATGGGTAGGATACTCACTTATGACGGCAGTATTCTGTGATTATGTAGATGGCAACCTCTATGATTTTTACTCATTTATATCTATTAACGATTTTCAAACTCATTACTATCTCTGTTCAATTTCTCTTTGATCTAATTTGAGCATTTAATAAGATGAATAATATGTTTCAAATATTTTTCAAGAATTCTTTGATTATGCTTATTAGCAAATCTTCAATTTTATTAGGAATCTCTTATGCATCCTTTGATTTTCTTTAATTTACTTGGAGTGAATTATATTTGAAGACTATATCTTAATTCCAAAGGGATATCTTGTGCTTTGATTAGATATTCAATCAGTTCATCTTTCACATCAATTGAAATGAGATATTGAAGTACTAAGCTTATGTTTATCACCAAAATATCCAACTCATTTTAATTACTTCATGATCGAGTATCTGAATATATTTCCAGATATTGCATATTTCAATTTTAAAAATGATTGAAATTTTCTTTTGATTATCTCAATGTGAAATCCAAGTTAATTCAAATATTGAGTGAGAGATGTTTGTTCATTTAAGAGCAGTTGACTAATTCTTAATTTCAGTTGGATTCAAATTTTGATAATTTTGTTTACTTCAAAATTTAGCAAATTCAAATTATATTTTAAAATTAGCTTAGAATTTTTAATTTAAACTAATTTATTTGAGTTTTTGTCAATGTAAAATTTGACAGAATTTCGACAGTATTCTGGTGTCATCCACACGTAGGGGGCTATGTTGGAACTATTTTGGTCTACCTGTCATGCCTAATGAGCATGACGGTTGGTGTTTTGAAGTACTCGGCCAAATTTAAATCTCGTTACCTAATGACTATAACGAGGCCTTCAATCACCTACATAAAAGCATATATATATAATTTTCAAATATTTAAGCCTCCATTTTTTTAAGTCCCAGATTTAGTCAAAATTTCGACAACACTTCGGCATAAGGGGAGTGACAACTAACAATTTTTGGTTTACTCGGTACGCCTTAATGAGCATAGCGAGCAGTGTCTTGCGACACCACAACCGTCTCTTTGCACCCACTACGCCTTAATGAGCTTTAGGGGGGGTCTTGAAACCTGAAAAAAGAAATACATATATATGCATATAATTTTCACACACTTCTCCACATTCTTATCATAAGAACAAAACATTTCATGTGTTTAGTCTTCTTAAACCTCCATAGGCTTTAACACAGTAAACTTGTGCAAAATCTTCTTAATCCCTTCAACATCCTTGGATAGAGTAGTCGAGCATTCTTGTAGCATGACAATAGACCCTAGATCTATGCTACTGGGTAGCAGGATTAGAACAATAAAATTTAAGCAGGATTTAACCTAAATCATGCCGAACAACAAAAATACCAACATTGAATCATAAAAAGAAATTGAATTCTGTTTCTCCTTTGTTTTTCCTTAAATCCCTAATTTAGTAAATCGTCTTGGTGGGCGGATTTACGAGATTTAGGAAATGAAGAATGGTGCGGTTTGAGGAGAGACAAGGGCTACCTTCACAATGACTCTCTTCTCTCTTATTCGGGCAGTAGCAGAGCGGAAGGGGGGAAGGGAACGAGAAATTGAAATGGCCTCTTCGACTGAGAGGGTTCGGCTTGCGGCAGGGATAGATCGCGATGGACGGGCAGAGTGCACTTGCTGGTTGAGAGAAACAGAGAGAGAGAGAGAGAGAGAGAGAGAGAGAGAGAGAGAGAGAAGTCGGTCGGGTAGCTGCTATGCTCGGGAACGAGAGTGCGGACGAGAGGGAGATGGGAATGCCCTTCTTTGCGGTTCCCATGCGATTTTTTTTGAAGGAGTGAACGAGAAGGAGGGAATGGTTAAGGAACGAAATGGAGCGGGGTGATCGCTTGTGAGAGGGCGAAGACGGGAATCGGCCTCACTTTCTTCTACGGCTCGCGTTCTTCTTCGACTCGGGTCGTGCGGCCGAGGGTCAACAAATGCCTCGCAACAAATGTGATTTGCGCATAAAGCAAGTCATATTTGTTGAAAACTGATTGACCTTTCATGTCGACCATGAATTTTAAATTACTTCAGCTTTAATAGGTTTGCTAAAGAACTCTTTCTTTCGTATCTTTATGGATTTGGATTTTCTCTGACCCTAGCTTCATGCTTGATCGGGTTGGATGGAGAAGTTGGTTTGTTAGCTTTGAGATTTGAAACTTCTTATGTCTTAGCTTTAAGCTTGACGGACCTGATTAAGGATTGACCTGATTTGTCCATATTGACTTGTCGGGAAGTGTACATATATCTTTATTCCTATGCTTTCTACTTTGACGGACTTGTTGAAGAGTGCGTATAGATGACCCAGCCTTCCGGCTTATATTAGGTCTATAATGTCAAGTTATCAACCTAGCAATGCAAGCTTTAACAGAGTGAATAATTAGAGAATCTTTTTAGTTCGGTCATCAGCTTTGTATGAACTATAAAATTGCTTCCTCTGTTCCGTGCTTGCTGTTTTTGCGGACTTATCAGAAAACCATGGACTTATCAGAAAATCAAAACAATTCTTATCTATGTTGTAGCAGTAGAACATTAAAACCCCAAATAGAGATAAGGAAAGATAGCCACCAGCAGATGAACAGAGAAGAGATTCAGCCGGAGCTATAGGCCTCTCATATAAAATAAGGAAGCTATACCAGTAAAAGAAGTCTGAATGCTCTTCAAAGTGCAGCAGAAAGACCAAAGAAACAATAAAAACTAATTGTAACCAAATCATGTAAGCTAAATTCTAATATAAGGAAGCCCAGTCTTATCAAGGTTAACCAAACCTTGCAAATATTTAAGGAGAGTAAGATGATCAAAAATTGTTATTTCATTCAATCTAGCACCTAAATTAGCAAGGTAATCAGCACATGCATTACCTTCCCGCCATACATGAGTGATTTTATAACCAAATTGAGAAAGAAGAGATCTAGTTTGCTTGAGTGAATAGTATAAATCAGAATTTTCAGATTTATTGGAGTTCAAGAGGTCAATTAGCAGGAGAGCATCCACCTCAATCCAGATATTGAGCCAACCTTTCTGGAGGCAAATCTCAAGAGCATTATACACTGCCATAAGTTCAACAAAGGGGACAGAGCAAGTATGAAGAGGATAAGCAAAAGAATAGAGGACATTTTCGATAGAGTTTCAGAAGATTCCACCACAACTAGAGGCTTTATGAGATACAGAGCCATCAGTATTGATTTTAATAACATTATCATGAGGTTTGGCCCAATAAACTATCTGGACATGATTACAACTTGCTTGAGCTGGCAATTGAAAACCCAATTTAATAGCCACAGATTTACACCCTTTAAAGTGCTTATATTTAATGAGATTGGCATTAAACAAATCACGGATTTTGTATTTAGTTCTAGCAATTATCTTCATGTGATTCATAGCAATACCGTTGTGTTTAGCATCATTTCTGGCCATCCATATAAACCAAATAATAATAATAGCAGTAACAATTTTAATGTGACAACAACAACAACAACAACAACAACAACAAGCCTTAATGTGACCTTTATTATTATTTTCAAAATAGATTTCAAGGAGCTGATATATTGTTAGCGAGTCATTGAATTTGACAATGTTAAAGAGATCATCATACCAAAGCCAAAGCTTAGAAGCAATGGCCCCGTTAACAAATTGATGATTAACATTTTCGATATGAAAGCAACAATGACATTTTGAAGGTAGTTGAAAACCTTTGCCCCACATCAAGGAGTCAACAGGGATAAAGTTTTTCAATGTACGCCAAATTAGAATAGAGTAGGAAATAAGAGTATTATTATGCCAAAGTTTAGCATACACATTAGAAAATTCATGTGCTTCTTTAATATGAAGCAAAAATTTTTTCAAGTTGAATTCTCCACTATGAGAGAGCTTAAAGAGAATCTGATCCTGTTTGTTAGGAGTAATAGATATATTATTAAGATTGCCTAAAATAGAAGAAGGGATATACTCAATGAGCTTAGAGTTGTTCCACATATTATTTTGCCAGAATGATTTGACTTTGATATTATCAGTTGAATGGGAAGAAAGTAATTCATCAATGGACCCACTTCCAATCCAGTTATCTTGCCAGAAAAAAGAGTTACCAGAATTAATGCCCCAAAAAATTAATGATTCGGCCTTCCACTTGATGCTACAAAGTCTTCTCCAAATAGGATAATATCTCGGTTTGTAGAAGCAATTAAGAGGGTGCTTTGATTGGCAATATTTGGCAGTCATGAAGTTAGCCCAAAGGCTATTGTTACTTCTAAAATCCACCAAAGCTTGTAAAAAAAGCAGTGATGGTATCCCTAATATTCTTGCAATCAAGACCACCTTCCTCGAAGGTGCCATAGCTTTTGTGCCAAGAGGACCAATGTATTTTTTTGAGGAGGTGTTAGAACCCCAGAAGAATTTGTTAATAAGCCGCTCAATCCTGTTAATGATAAAATTGGTTGGCACAATAGTTTGAATGAGATACAGAGGCATAGAATTAAGAGTGCTTTTAATCAGTGTAAGCCTACCACCAAAAGAGAGTAAATGATATTCCCAAGCAGAAATATGATTAGAGATTTTTTGGATTAATTCATCAAAAAGATGTGATCTTTTATGACCTTTGAAAAGTGGGGCTCCAAGATATTTAATAGGAAGTTGATGTTCCTGAAAAGTAGTGATCCTCAAAATATGGTTAATCCTATTACTGGAGATTTTAGAAGAAGGTATGAAGCAACATTTACCTTTATTAAGAAAAAAAGGCCACTTTCCTTGCCAAATTTATTAAGGAATTTCGTAATAGTTTTTATGTGTGAGATAGAAGCATTGCAAAAGATGATAAAATCGTCAACAAAACTAAGATGAGTAATAGGAATACCACCATGAGTTTTATAAAACATACTAGGCTTTTTGAAGAATAAATCATTCAGACTCCTAGATAAATATTCAACAGCAATAATAAAAAGCGAGGGTGATAGGGGGTCTCCTTGTCTCAAGCCATGGTTAGAGGGGAAGAAGCCTGTAGACTCACCATTAATGATAACAGAGAACCAAGCATTAGTGACACAATTTTTAATGATACGAATAAAAGTATCTGAAAAACCAAATAGATGAAGGATTTTAAAAAGGAAATCCCAAGATTGGTTATCCAAAGCTTTAGTAATATCAAGTTTGAAGACAGTGTTACCACCTCTGGTAGGAACATCAATATCATGAATCATTTCTTGTGCTAGAAGTATATTATTAGATATAGCTCTTCCTTTAATAAAGCCGGTTTGGTTGGGGGAAATAATAAAAAGAACGGTGATTCTATTTGTGATTAGTTTAGCAATTAGTTTATTAAAGAAGGTGTAAAGACCGATCCTAAAGTCATTCCAAGTTTCGGTTAGTATTTTAGGGATAAGAACGATGGAAGTACTAGAAAAGGATCTAGGAAGAGGGGTGCCATCGAAAAAATCAATAACAACATCAACAAGATCCGACTTAAGAATAGGCCAGCAATGTTGAAAGAATTGAGTTGTAAATCCATCGAGGCAAAATGTAATCCGAAGTTCATGCCGAATATTACTAATCTCGATTCCGCTAAGATAAGCTATTTTGAGAAATCATAGGGAATCAAATGAGGATTGGAGATAGCTTCAGGGGGAGTGTTGTTGTTTAAAATATTTTCAAAATGATGGATGACAGATTCTTTAATATCGATGATATCAGTGATCCAGCTACCATTATCATTTTTTATTTTTTTAACAGAATTTAGGACTTTCCTTTTTTTTGAAAAGAGCGTGGAAATATACTTATGTGTCTGCTAGCAGCTTTTTGACGCCAATAAGTTTCCTCCATATTCTGATACTTAATCAAGTTATCCCTAGCTTCATTGAGACCTTCATGTTTGTTAGGATCTGTTATGACAGCTTCTTCAAGAGAGCAAACCAGATGTTCCATATTTTTGAGATTAGTGAAAAGGTTTTTAAAATGATGTTTATTCTACCAAGTAAGAGTTTGTTTGAGTCTTTTAAGTTTAAGCCAAAATTGAAACATACCCTTAATGGAATTATCAGGATGAATGGGGGCCATCCAATTTATAGAGACAACATTCATGAAATCATTATGTTGAATCCACATATTTTGGAATCTAAAGGGAGTAGGAGAGGGTAATCTGGTGGGAGAGTTTTTCACAGAAATTAAGAGCGGAGCGTGATCAGATAAGGTTCTGCTCAAGTGCTCAACGGAGGTATTAGGCCATTGATCAATCCAGAGGGAGTTAAAAAGGGTACGATCTAGGCGCTGCCAAAGTCTAGAGTTGTTCCACGTGTAGAGCCCAAAAAACCAATCTCACTCAAATTACAATCAAGAATCATGTTAGAGAAATCTTCCATTGAATGAATGTTAGAGAGGAACCTCCTTCTTCCAAGATGTAAGAATAGTGTTGAAATCACCTCCAACCAACCAGGGTTTATTAACAGAGGAGGCAAATGATCTTAAATTATTCCATAGGATGTTCCTACTCGCTCTATTGCATGATGCATAGATAAAGGAGCCCAACGCTGAAAAATTGCCAAAGAGATTTGGGCATTAATCAGTTATTGATGATCTTCAAGGATAGTGAGATTGATTAATGAATTCCAAAAACACCAAATTTTATTGCTAATATTATAGAAGTAATTTTGAAATCCTAGTGCTCTAGCAAGAGAAGTAATCTTGGAAGAGTGAATAAGAGGTTCAATAATAACAAGGAGGGATATGTTATGTGTGCGACAAAGGCTTCTAACCCGGTTACGGACAGTAAGAGTCTCAATGCCATGAATATTCCAAATAATAAAATTAAGCATATCAATGAGGATTAAAATTAAAGGATGAATGAAAATATAAAGATCAAGAAGAAGATATAGCAAAGAGTAATTATAAATGTGAAGTTGAGGAGGATCTAGTGGTTCTAATGGAGCTGTGAGTGGAGCTTCTTGCTTTGAGGGATTTCTTTTTGTTAAGGACAGTTTGAATGGTTCTTTCAGTATCCAAAGTGTCTCCATCTGAAAGTGAGTAATTTGTGGTATTTATAGTGGTTTCAGTATCAATCAAAGGAATCATGATAGTAATTTCCCTTCTTCCGTATCTGAAATCGGATGAGTAATTAGGTTAGCATGTGTATCATTCAGAGAGTTGGGGGAGGGAGGAGTTGTTTCATTCTCATTTTTTGGATTATTTGTGAGATTTTTTTCCAAGATCAATGGATCAGCATTTGTCCTGTTTTGCTCTTGGATCAAAGAGCAATCTTCAAAAAATGTTTTCATCCCATTCATATTCTCACTAGAGATCTTATGCCCTGAATTACTAGGCAAAAGGGATAGTTAGTTGAGCAAGCATATTGCCATTAGAGACAATGTTAGGTAAGCTTTCAATATCCCCATCACCAATCACATCATCATAATTTTTAACCATCTCATGATGAACCCCATTGTGCAAGTCAGAAGATAAAGAAATAGTAGTGTTATGCGGATGTGCTTCATTTTGATTGACTTTAGGCACATAACCCATTTTGTTGGGATGTTGCTTTCGTAAGGAGGTATTAGTAACTGGAAATTTATCCTTTTTGAGATGGGGGTGTAAAATAAAGCATTATGAATGTTCGTGACCATGGATTTTGCAATGTGTACAAAAAAAGGAAAGTTTTCAAATTCTACTTTTTGACTATAGCCCAGTTTTTCAGAACCAATCCAAACCTCTTTTGGGTATTTTTTTAGTAATATCAATTTCACAATATCCGCAATGAGGGACGGATAATCACCGAGATCTATTTGAAGTGGTCGCCAAAGATAGCCCCACAAATAGCACTTGATGAGTAACAAAATGGATACGCATGTTGGGCAAGGCAAGCCAAATTGGAACTATTGGGGATTCTTCTTTGACATCGAAACTAGGAGACCATTTAAGAAGTCTCATTTAAGAATTGTAAACAAAATAGAGACGCAAAGACCCGTGAATAATCCGGATCATTAAACAATTGAATTGTAACATGCCTATCGATCACCCCTACGGAAAGCACCGAGATAGTTTAAGGCTGTGGAAGAAGGATCGAATCTTGTCAAGAGTCGGTCTCCTCAATGAGAATTTACTGACCAGAGAGAATTCAAAAGGCTTAGCTAATTTTTTCACATCCAAGTCCGAACACATCACAGCCGGCATTCCATGAAAAGCGGTAGAAATTAAATTTACCGAAGCAATAGGAGAAGAAGTTTTACCAGATAGCGCATCCTTGAAGGATTTAACAGCGGGCAATGAAGCAGAGGATGAAGGATTGAGAGTACCTTGGAGATCAGAAGCCCTTAGGCTCCTTCAAAGTCAAAGCGCTCGGATGTCCGGAAAAAGGCATTTCCGCCATCAGTAGAAGAAGCGTAACTTACATTAGCGGCCAAAACGGGGAGCTATTAGACGAGATCGCAATCGAGAGCGATCAAAATCACGAGAGCCGCAAGGAGCCGAGAGGAAACTAAAAATCGCCGACGTTAGGTTTTTCCACGTGAGACGGAGACGGTCTTGAGAGTGAACATAGTAGAACACTTGATTTGACATTGGCTCGTTTGTGAGCTAGAGTTTTCTTAATTTGTCACCTTCGACAAACTATTGCGGAAGGTGGATTGAGTTTTAGCTTTAAGTTTTTAGAGATTGAATTTCATTTAAGTATTTTTAGATTGATACTTAATTTCAGTTAATTTGATTTGAAATTAGAATCTCATTTTGATGGAAGTATCCCCTCCAGTTGAAATCACCATTCAACACAGCCATCATTGGGGTAGATGTATTGTTTGATCATTTAATTTATTATTTCAGATCTTGTCGACTCTATTAGTTTAATAATATATGATCAGATCTACTGTTATATAACAGAATTAACTTCTCAGATATTTTAATAAGTTAAAATTTTTATAGTAATTGAATTTTTAGGTTTTGTTAACCCGGACCCGGTCGTAAGATCAAATCAGGAAGCAACCTGCGCAGCATCCTCAGACACTAAATTTAAGCATTCAGCATAGTGTCGGGGCTCATGCGAGTTTTTAAGAATTCAGATAATTTTATATTTAAATTATGAGATTAATTTTGTATTTTCATTTAATTCTAACTTAGCCTGCTTAGCTTTTTTAGATATTAAAATTTGCACTTTAAATCTCTGTCTTAGCACATGCAGAAATTTTTATCTTAGATAATTTCATATAATTAATGAAGTCATCGACTTTGAAAATTATAATTAGGATGAAATTCCTTAATTTTTTTGATTGAAGAAAGCTCTATAATTTTTGTAGAATTTAATTTAACATCGCCTTCTATTTACCTGTAGGAAGAATTGTAGATTCGGTGGCGATGAAAGTGTTTTAAATTGTTCTAGTAGTTTACTAGATCTCTTAGAAACAATATTTAATTGCTTTCTTTTATTCATAGTTGTCTAGTCTTTGGATCTTCAATAAACTCTCATTTATATCTATTGATGATTTCAAACTCGTTATTATCTCTGTTCAATTTCTCTTTGATCCAATTGAGTATTTAATAAGATGAATAATATGTTTCAAATATTTTTTAAGAATTCTTTGATTATGCTTATTAGCAAATCTTCAATTTCATTAGAAATCTCTTATGCATCATTTGATTTTCTTTAATTTAGTTGGAGTGAATTATATTTGAAGACTATATCGTAATTCCAAAGGAATCTCTTGTGCTTTGATTAGATATTCAATCAGATCATCTTTCGCATCAATTGAAATGAGATATTGAAGTGCTAAGCTTATGTTTTTCATCAAAATATCCAACTAATTTCAATACTTCATGAGTATCAATATATTTCAAGATATTGTATATTTCAATCTTCAAAATGATTGAAATTTTCTTTTGATTATCTCAATGCGAAATCCAAGATAATTAAAATATTGAGTGAGAGATGTTTGTTCATTTGAGAGCAGTTGACTAATTCTTAATTTCAGTTAGATTCAAATTTTGATAATTTTGTTTACTTCAAAATTTAGCAAACTCAAATTAAAATTTAAAATTAGCTTAAAATTTTTAATTTAAACTAATTTATTTGAGTTTTTGTCAATGTAAAATTCTAATTTCAGAGATTCGGCGTATCTGGTTACATCAAACTATATCTACTCAATCAATGAGCACGATTGGTGTTTTGAAGCACGAATTTCATTACTCAATGAGCATAACGAGGCTTTCAAGAGCATAAAAGTAAATATATATAATTTCACATATTTAAGCCCTCCCTTTTTTAAGTCCAGTTTAGTCAAAATTTGAAGACTTAATAGGGAGCGACATCAAATAATTTTTGCATACAATGCTCGGAAGGAAGCAAATGTCTTGTGACACCATAATCATCTCTTTGCACTCACTACACCCTAATGAGCATTAGCGGGGTCTTAAAACATGCAAAAAGAAACACATATATATGCATAGGGGGAGCGACATCTAATAATTTTTTGCTTATTCGGTATGCCCTAATGAGAGTAGGGGGAACGACATCTAACAATTTTTTCGGCATAGGGGGTGCGACATCTAACAATTTTTTTGCTTACTCACCTAATGACATGTGTTTTGACACCACTCCTTTGCCACTCGATGCCCTAATGGGCATTAGGGTCTTTAAACTATATATATATATATATATATATATATATATATATATATATATATATATATATATATATATATATATATATATATATATATATATGCATATAATTTTCACACACTTCTTCACATTCTTATCAGAAGAACAAAATATTTCATGTGTTTAGTCTTCTTAAATTGCCACAGGCTTTAGCACAGTAAACTTGTGCAAAATCTTCTTAGTCCCTTCAACATCCTTGGATAGAGTAGCCGAGCAATCTTGTAGCATGAAAATGGATCCTAGATCTATGCTGCTCAGTAGTAGGATTAGAACAATAGGATTTAAGCAAGATTTAACTAAATCTTGCCGAACAGTAAAAATACCAACATTGAATCATAAAAAGAAATTGAATCTTGTTTCTCCTTTATTTTTTCTAAAATCCCTGATTTAGTAAATCCTCTTGGTGGGCGGATTTATGGGATTTAGACAAGCAGAAATGCACAAAGAACGGTGGGGTTTGAGGAAAGATGAGGGCTACCTTCACAACGGCTCTCTTCTCTCTTATTCGGGCAGTAACAGAGCGGAAAGGGGGAAGGGAATGAGAAATTGAAATGGCCTCTTCAACTGAGAGGGTTCGGCTAGGGGACGATCGCATGAGAGAGAGCATGTCTGAGAGAGAGAGAGAGAGAGAGAGAGAGAGAGAGAGAGAGAGAGAGAGAGAGAGCAGTCGTTCGGGCAACTGCTATGCTCGGGAACGAGAGGGAGATGGGAATGCCCTTCTTTGCGGTTCCCATGCAGTTTTTTTTTGAAGGAGCAAACGAGAGGGAGGAAACAGTAAGGAAGGAATCGAGCCGAGGAGGGGAACGGTTGCTCGCGTGGAGCTTTCGACTAGTAATGAACTAGAGGGATCCCGCGTGAGAGGAGGAAGACGGGAATCGGGCTCGCATTCTTCTGTGGCTCGCGTGCTTCTTCGGCTCGAGTTGTGCGACCGAGGGTCAATAGGTTATCCTTTTTTTTATAGATGATATAGTTCTAATTGATGAAATGTTCAAAATCGTGAAAATTTAGAACAATAGAGAAATTATATGTAAGATAGAGGCCTTAGATTTAATGAAGCAAAGATTTTAGTATATGATATTGTCAATTTAGTAGGCATAATGTTAATAACTATTGCTTAATATTATTAGAAAAGTGATACCTAGGTGTAATAAAATAATGTATATTGGATCTATCATGTGGAAGAATTGCAATAATGAGGATATAACTTCTAGAGTTAAGGTTGGATGGTTAAGATATTAAAGTGTCTCATGACTTTTGTCTAATAAGTGGATATCATAAAGTCTTAAAGGTAAATTTTATAAAACCACCTTTGGGCCAATAATATTATATAGATCTGAATGCTAGGTTATAAAAAAATTCATTGATATCTGAGTGTGACGGAAATGAGAATGTTAAGATGGATGTATGACCAATTAAAAGGGACAAATTAAGAAATGCTTATATTAGAGAAAATATTGGAGTGACTTATCTCATAATAAAGTAACTAAAAAATAGACTTATGTGGCTTAGATGTATGCAAGGAGATAAAAAATCTATCCGTTAGTCAAATTGATAAAATTTGCTAGAGGATTAGGAAGAAAAAATGTTGGACCTAAAATTATATTAGTAGAATTTGTTTGAAAAGATTTACAAAGAATAAGTTTAACACCTCAAATAACACTCAATTGGAACAAATGAAAAATGAGGAATCAAATCGTTGACTTCACATAGTTTCAAAGACATCTCAACCACAATTATGTTTCTTAAACTTCCCAACTATCATATATGTTCTGCCACCATCCCTTGAATCACTATGACATTCAACAATGTTATGCTTCAGCTCATTAGTGGTTTCCTCTTTACTTCTATCAACTATCTTCATCTTATAATCATAAAACATATCATAACAAGTAGACCTTATGGCTTGTGCCAAAGCAATCCCCTCAGAGCTTGGATACATATTCATTACTGCAAACTTAATATATCTTAGCTTAAATCGTGGATCAAGTACAACTACGAGATAAATATTCATATTCATCTTATCAACACTGGCCCAATACTTATCAAATTTTAATTTCATTTTTTTAGTCATGGTACTAACTTCAGGATCATTATGAGATTCCCAACTCTGAAGCACACATTGGATCTCTGCAATTTCATGAAAAAATGTATTTGATGTGACATATAAAGAAATCAAAATATATAGAGTAAGCTCATAAAATCTTTCTAGGAAAACAACAAGTCTTCTTGCATTCTCCCAATCAACATCACATGGAACTCCACCTTGAATTGCATCTTCTTCCTTTTCCAGTTCAACTATAAATTATGGATCAACCTTTTCATACCTCTCAAAATCTCTTTGAAACTGAAGCGCTGAGCTCAACATCAAATATGTGGTATTCCACCTAGTTGGCACATCCAAACTCAATAAGCCCTTGCTTTGAATTTTTTTTAATTTCAATGCATTCTTTGAACTTTTTAAGTCTTGATGGTGATTGCCTAATGTACCTCACTGCTGCTCTAACACGATGTATAGATTTACACACTTCCTTAATTTCATCTTACATAATTAAGTTTATGATGTGTGCAACACATCTCATATATAAGAACTTACAGTCAAGAATACTTTCCTCTCATTTTGAAAATTTCTAATGTAAATGCTTGATAATACCATTATTTGAGCTGACATTATCAATTGTAACTGTAAATATTACATTAATATCCCATTGAATTAAACATTTCTTCATTTCTTGTCCAACAATCTCACATCTATGACTATATATTGGACAAAAATTAATGACTCTTTTATTCAATTTTCAATGTTCATCAATGTAGTGCACAAGAATACACATATAATTAATTCTTTGAATTGATGTCCATGTATCAGTTGTCAGGCAAACCCTTCTAGTTGAATCTTAAATGTTTGTTTCAAAGTAGCTTTCTCATCTAAATAAAATTGAAAGCAGTCACGAGTGAGTGTCCATTGAGAAAGTATTTTAAACATTGGACAATATTGAGACAAAATATTTGAATCCATATCCTTCAACATGTTTAAATGATAATTCATCTACAATTATCATGATTGGTAAGGCTTTTCTAACACTATTCTTGGTCAAACCTCCAAGCTTTAAGCCCTCTAGTATTTTCATAACCTTTAGCATTAGGCTGCAACACTAGTTGAGTTTGACCTTTTTTTTCATATTATAAGAATTCTTTTGACATATAGAAAGATGTGTCCGTAAAGTTGTAGTACCATTAAGTTTTGTATCACTATGATAAGTCTTCCCACAATAATTACATCTACTCATCTTCTCTCCCACAGAATTATTGAATTTGGTAAAATGATTCCAAACATTAGATCTTGGTCGTATTGCCTTTTTTTTCGATTGATGATTTTCTACTTGAAGCACTTGCATCATAAGGAGCATTAATTTGGTTTATATGCACTTGATTTTGGATAGACTCAATCATATTTAAACTCTCTCTACGATGAGACATCTAATCAAACTATAATCACACAAATAAAAGAATAAATTATATGAGAATAAGCAATATATACATATAAAAAAGTTAAAGATATTGAAATCAAAAGATAAAAAACAATATGTTATAAGACATCCAAAGAAATAAGTAAAAATTTACAAATAATAATAATGTTATAAGAACCCAAGAAGTTTAAAAATCTAAATTTTAATTAAGCTAGCATGTGTTATTCTAATCTCCATTCATCAGAAGACAAAAGCTTACTTATTTTTAATTTTAAAACAAGTAAAAGACATTTAAGGAAGATATTGAAATCAACAAGAACACTAAAATCAATATAACGTATGATATGAAATAGTTTTAGCACAACATAACAACAAGTGAAGGTGTAAAAAGTAGAAGTTTAAATTTATTTACTCTTTGATATATGTAACTTTAAATTTTAAAAAAATGACTTATTTTATTAATTATATTAGTTTATATTTTAACCAAATATATGTAGTTTGTTGCATTATAATAGAGGTTTCCGTCACTATATATATTTTAGCAGAGCAAATGCAAAGATCCAAACAGAACAATATATGAATCATGCAAGTCTAGCATCGAAGACAATATATGAATTAGACAACTGAATCACTTTAACAACAAATCCATCAACAAAGAAAATCATATAAGAAGAAGAAGGAGATGGTGAATCATATCCGCGACGAATGAATAAACGAAGTGTGATTTCCTTAAAAAAAGCCGATTTCTTCTTTAAAAAAAATCATAGGAAGAGATCCTAATCATAAAATCAAGAAGAGCAAATACCTCTCAGGAGACCGAGAAGGAAATCAGGAAGGCTTTAGCCTTTTTGGTCCAATGCCACCAACAAAAGGAAATCAGGAAGGCTTTGGCCTCTTTGCCTAATGACACAAAAGAAAACCTTCCTTTCAACGCGCTCCTCGCTTTCGAGAAGGCTAGAGTCCAAGATAGGAATGTCGGGATTCGAGAAGGCTATGCGAGAGTCCAAGATGAGAATGTCGAGAAGGCTATGCTCCGATCTCATGTCCTTTCTCGTGTCATGGTCCACTTGAATGCTGAATGAAAATAAAAATCATGAAATAGTCTAATAGCCAAATAGGAGTACCGATTTAGGAGATTTTATTTTACCCTAAACTAATTACCGAATTAGGCAACAGTAGCAACTAGCAAATCAGGCAAGAGGTGAGCCACGAGGCCCATGACCCGTTAGGTTGAAATGAAATTGAAAAATCATTATTTTGGTTTTATTAGTTTATAAAAATATAAAACCAACTCATAATCTGAGAATCAAAAATTGACATCTAAAACCGAAATCCAAATAAAAAATATAAAATCGATCCAAATTAAAATATTCGGTTCGATTTGGTCTAAATTTTCAGTTTTAACTGAATAATGCACACCCCTAGAACCTATTACTATGCCATGATGAACAACCTATTACTATGCCAAGATGGGACCTTCCATTGTCAATGACTTGGTGGTTCTCATGTCACTGATGAGGCTTCTCCCACAGTAGTGTTCAGGTTATTCTAGCTTTAGTAATGATTGTTTTGAAGCCATCAACGAGGTTTGTGTGTCACCGATAAATGCAACTAGATTTTAATTCCATGTTTGTTGTTATTTTGTAGAGCCTGATTTTATCTCTGAGCCCTGTCCTTCACGTCAATCAAGTTGAAGGCAAATTAAAGCTATCTCAATAGGAATATGTTGAAAAAGATTCAACATGAATGAGGCAAAGCTAGTGAGCACCCCTTTGGCTAGTCACTTTAAACTATTCAAGGAACAATCGCTTAAGATCGAAGCGGAACAAAAACAAATGAGGAGAACCCCGTATGCTTTAGCTATGGGAAGTTTGATGTACGCTATGATATGTACTAGACTAGATATTGCACATGCAGTGGGAGTGGTCAATAGATATATGAGTAATTCAGACATGCACCATTAGGAGGTGGTGAAATGGATTCTCAAATATCTGAGAGGAATAATCAACATGACACTTAGTTTTAGAGGTGCGGGGATCAAACTATAGAGATATGTAGATTCAGATCTGGCAGGAGTACAACAAACTATATCTTTATATTAGGAAGCACAGTGGTAAGGTTTCCAAGTTGCATAAGATTATTGCACTTTCAATCACAGAAACTGAGTATGTTGTTATGACTGAGGCTAGCGAGGAGAAGATCTACCTACAGAGCTTTTTGGCAGAGTTGGGTATAAGGAAAGAAAATGATAAGCTTCTAGACGATGGTCAATATGAGTATCATTTATCTATCCAGGAATGTCACTTTTCATGTCAAGACAACACATATAGTTAAGGTATCATTTTATCCATCACTTCTTGACGATGGTCAGTTATCTTTGAAGAAGATATATATAGTTGGAAATCTTTTGAATATGTTGACAAAGGTAGTTGCAGTTGAGAAACTGAAGCTATGTTTGACTTTACTGATGTTCAAGAAAGTTAAAGTAGGGGTGAGTCACGCCACAGCTTAGACTATCATAGATGTAGCGGATCTAGAGGAAGAACAAGATTGATTGCAATCAATCTCCAAGTGGGAGATAATTATTTTGTGGAGCTTGATTTTATCCAGTGCTGAAGAAGCAGTGCCTTGTGGTAGAACAGGAGATCTTGGCTTTAGGATTTGGGGGGGGGGGGGGGGGCAAAAGGATAGTGTCACGGCGCTGGATTTGCACCTAGGAGATAGAGGATAGCATCTCGATGCTGCAAGAGCAGTGCAACAACACTAGGATCAAGGCACGAGAGCAGAATGACAGAGAGACTAACTCTTCGATGCTACAGGAGCAGCACCGCAGCGCTCACACTCATGTAGAAAAGTCTAGAGGATAGAGGTGAGAACGCCTAAGTGCTAAGGTTGCGACGCCGCGGTGCTACTAGTTGGGAGATTTTTTTTATGGGGGGGGGGGGGGGCAAAGGATAGTGTCATGGCGCTGGATTTGCACCTAGGAGATAGAGGATAGCATCTCGATGTTGCAAGAGCGGCAACAAAGACTAGGATCAAGGCACTAGGGCAGAATGACAGTGAGACTAACTCTTGACGCCTTGTGAGCAGCAGCAGGCCACACTCATGTAGAAAAGTTTAGAGGATAGAGGAGACAATGCCTAAGTGCTAAGGTTGCGACGCCGCGGTGCTACTAGTTGGGAGATTTTTTTTTATAGTGGATTTCTTTATGGTGTAGCTATAGTTTTTTCTCATTTTCAAGTTTTTCCATGTTAAATTTGGTGCCTTTTGTGTGATTGTTTTTACTTTGACATCTTTTATTCTAAGTATGCTCCAAAATACTCGAACTGATTTTCCATGCGTATTTTGTGATCCCCCAACAATCTGCATGTCAATTTTATCGGAGTGTGTTTGTCCTATTCCATGCTCTCAAGATTCTATTCCATCAGCGATTAGTAATCTCATCTCTTTAAAACCTCAAGCCATACCACGTAGAATTTAGAGAGCATTCTTAATGCAATGGAGGAAAACAACCCTGCAGCAATTCAAACTTATCTGAATACATTTTTTAATCTTCTTGTTGGTTGGTTCTTCACTTTTCACTTTATAACCAAAAAGAGCTTGATCTCCTATTTATGTACTTTGATTGGACTTAGTTTTCTTAAAGTTGAAATTGAATTGCATATCCTGACACAATTTATCAGTATAATAAGGTAAAATGTTTATGATTATGAGAGATGCTCAAAATTAAAAGACATTTAAACACAAAAAATCTCACCATGAATGATTAAGTGGCTTCTAATTCTGAACATTTGTCTTATCAACCTGCACAAATTGCATCTAAATATTTTGATAGTATTTTAATTCATTGATATTTAACCAGAAATAAAATGTGGTAAACACTAATTTTATTTTTCAAGGATTTTACACTTGTTTTACTTTATGCAATTCTTGTTTTGTCTCCGGTCATCCATTGTTTTGGAGGTTGAGTCATAATTCCTTTGCTGAGCACTTCTTTTGGGTGGGGTATTTACACCCTCTTGGATGATAGCTTTTATCAATGGCCATGTGATGATGTGAGTATACTGCTTCAATAGTTCAACAATTTATAAAACAACTTAATATTGTAATGTAAATATAACACAAACAAAAGCGGAAGGTGAATGAATATAATAGTTCACTTATATAAAAAGAATTTGATTGAGATTATTATTTATCTAATTATTTTCAATGCAATGTCTAGCTTTATGATTTGTTGATATAACTTTTTTTTTAATTCAAGCTAAGATTCAAATAGTTGATATTTTCTCCCAAATCTGCATTGTTTATAGGCCAAGATATGCAATCTGTAAAGTAATGCTTCTTCATTGTCTTAATTATAAATCTAGATTCTGTGGTTTTGAAATAAAGTGTTGAAACGTTTCTAAGATTTATAATCGTGCTAGTTATTATGATTTACATGTTCTCACTGATTGTTTGATTTTTTTTATTTTACATTATAATTTTTTTTAGGTCGCCACATGATAAGGATTGTAGGGATTGAAATTCTCTATTCAATCAAGTATAATTTATAGTGTAACATTTTAACACCAACATTTAAAGTAGATTAAATTATAATTAATCTCACTTGAAATGTATTGCTAAAAGTTCAAAAAAAGTTAGATTTTGTGAATGGCAAGACCTAAAATAAGTTGAATAAGAAGATCAGGATTTGCGAGAGCTAGAAAACTTTTCTTATCATGTACAATGCACCAAAGCTATGACTAAAATCATTTATGCTTATTATTATGTTGTTCATTTGATATGTATTTGACTTTTCAATTTCTATGAATAAGGCTCTCAAGAAAATAAATATTTTGATAAAAAGACTTATGATATATCATTGTTGTGTTCCACTGTCCTCAAATTTGTGTTGAGAATCTTCTTAAAATTTTTGACGATCTAGCTATTGGAATTTTGATTGTTGTTGAAATCCTGATGCTAAGTTATGAAAGGCATATTCTATTCACTTATTGGAAACCATTTATTATGGTTGTTGTTGGGTTGCTATGATTGACTTATTATTGCTGGCACTTAAGCCAAGTGGGTGGGTCGAGCAAATCAAAGAAAAATGCTTGTTGACCACTTTTTATTTTAAGATGATACAATTTGGTCTAATTTTTGTTGAAAGATATTTCAAGAGTTGAAATATCTCACTTAAAATCTTTTCATATATTCTAGATGAAATATAAATTCAAATCAATCAAACCAAATTCAAATTCAAATCCAAATAAAAAATCTTTCCTAAGTTATTCTGATTCTATCTTATGGACTTAGCCTAAATCACATCTAAATCAATTCAAATTCAAGAAATTTTCTCATAACCCATTTATATTCTCATTTATATTTACAAATATAAATGAAATGTAAATTCAAATATCCAAAAATCAATTCAAAATTCAAACTCAAATTCAATCAAAATTCAACTTAAGCTTTTCAAGTCAAATTCTTGAACATAGCCATATCAAACTCAAATCAAGCCAAATCCTTGATTTTTCTTCATGATTCAATTAATTCTTCAATCATGAATCTAAATATAAATACAAACTCCAATCATCAAAACAAAACTAAATTCAAAAAATCAAACCCAAGTAAAACTCATGTTCACCCTTTTGAACTTGAAATTGTCAAGTGAATCAAAACTCATTTGACTTCAAACCACTTGCAAATGGATTTATATTTCAATCATAAGTCCATATTTTTGTTCAATCAAACTCAAATCAAGCTTTGACCAAGCCATTTGACCCACTTAGGCTCACTTGAACCAAAGTAACCTAAAGTACCCCTTATGAGCCAAATTCTAATCCTACCCAAATTAGATTGAACTAAGCCCAACTATGCCTCACATTGTTCAAAGGGCAGAGCCATTGGGGAGCATACAAGCTACAGTCGTGATCATAATATAATGGTTCATTTGACAGCAACCACCCGATCAGAGGACTCTGGTCGTAACTACATCATATGTGGAGCCTATTGGTCAAGCTACGTAGTTAGAGGACACGGGACACATCCTTATTAGTGTGAGATTGATTGAGAGTAAATATAATATAACACTTGATTTGATATTGGCTCTTTTGTGAGCTAGAGTTTTCTTAATTTATCACCTTTAATAAATAATTGCGGAAGGTGGGTTGGATTTTAACTTTAAGTTTTTAGAGATCGAATTTCATTTAAGCATTTTTAGATTGATACTTAATTTGAGTTAATTTAATTTGAAATTAGAATCACATTTTGATGGAAGTATCCCCTTCTGTTGAAATCACCATTCAACATAGCCATCATCGGGGTGAATGTATTGCTTGATCATTTAATTTATTATTTTAGATTATATCGACTCTATTAGTTTAATAATAGAGGATAAGATATACAATCATATGATAGATTTAGCTTCTCAGATATTTCAATAAGTTGAAATTCTTATAATAATTGGATTTTTAGATTTTGTTAACCCAAACTCGATCCTAAGACCAAATCGGGAAGCAACCCGCGTAGCATCCTCAAATACTAAGTTCAAGCATTCAGTGTAGTGTTGGGGCACATGCACGTGTTTAATAATTTAGATAATTTTATTTTTAAATTATGAGATTAATTTCATATTTTCAAGTTAATTAACGCAACTCTTCATTATGTACTCTAAATTTCTATGTGAAAGTACATGCAGGTAGTTATAGCTTTGATAATTTCATCTTAATTCCAAAGGGATCTCTTGTGCTTTGATTAGATATTTAATCAGATCATCTTTCACATCAATTGAAATGAGGTATTGAAGTGCTAAGCTTATGTTTATCACCAAAATATCCAACTCATTTAAATTATTTCATGATCAAATCTGAATATATTTTCACACATTGCATGTTTCAATTTAAAAATGATTAGAATTTTATTTTGATTATCTCAATGTTGAGTGGGATTAAGGCATGTTGTTATTGTATCTCAATGTGAAATCCAAGATAATTTAAAAATTGATTGAGAGAAGTTTATTCATTTGAAAGCAGTTAACTAATTCTTGATTTCACTTGGATTCAAATTTTGATAATTTTTTTTACTTAAAAATTTAGCAAACTCAAATTAAATTTTAAAATTAGATTAGAAAATTTTAATTTAAACTAATTTATTTGAGTTTTTTTCAATATAAAATTCGACAGAATTTCGAAAATATTCTGGCATCTTCCCCGCATAGGGGGGTTACATCGGAACTATTTTGGCCTACCCGTGACGCCCTGATGAATGTGACGGTTGGTGTTTTGAAGCACATTGGCCGAATTTCAATCCCGTTAGTCTTTGATGAGCATAACGAGGTCTTCAATCATCTACATAAAAGCAAATATATATGCAGTTACTACACAGTCAAATCTCCTCCCTCCCTTTTTTTCTAAGTCCAAAATTTAATCAAAATATCGGCAATATTTTGACGTAAGGGTGCCACATCTAATAGATTTTAGGCTTACCCGTCATGCCTTGATGAGCATGACGATCAGTGTTTTAAAACACCTCGACCGATTTTCATCTTGTCACGCCCTGATGACTATGACGAGGCCTTCAAACCTGCAAAAAGAAGCACATATATATGCATATAATTTTCACATATTCAAATATTTAATTCTTTTTTATCGGCAATGTAGTGACACAATATATTTCACTATTTTCTATTTTCTTCTCTTTTTTGGATATTTTTTTCTTTCTTTTTTCTTTCTTTTTTCTTGTTGCTGTGAACCCGAGAGAGAGAGAGAGAGAGAGAGAGAGATGGAAATACTACTATGGTGTGGTGGAAGAGAAGAGAAACGGATGGAGTTGTGTCGAGGGCTTCTCCCGTCGTGACAGTGTTAATACAAGATCTTTCCCGCCAAGTTAGGCCGATGCAGGTTGGTGAATACGGCTTGAAGGAACATACAACTGAGAACCTGTGAAGGGTTCTCGGATGGGGAAACCATGAGGGAGACGAACTAGAGAGGGGAAGTGAGTGGGGAAGTTTCAGTTTTTAAAAAAAAAACCAACGAAAGAAGAGGGAACGATTTCATGTGGTTGAGGAAGTGCCGATCGAAGAGCGGGTTAGCAGGAGAAGTTTTTCTAGAAGGAAAATTGAGGTCAACACTCCATACATGCTCCATCACTCAAGTCGAGCTCAGGAGCCGAGTTCGACAGACTTCGAGTACAACAACACACAAATCGAACCTGAAGTGCACTAGACATCACCAAAATTAGTCGAAATAACCTCCAATCGATGAACAAACTTTGTCATCACGTTCAGAATGTCAAAATTGATCAAAATATACATATTGCACAATTGGACGGTCGACAGATTGAGAAGAAAATCCATCGACGCGCGTATGCGCATATTGAGATCAGGAGGTTGCAACGATGCCCATACGACCTTCATTCAAGAAATTGATCACATCGTTAGCGTCAAAATCTATCAAATGAGACTGTTCGCGCTCAGGTCGGACGACTCTGCATGAATGTCAAGTGGTCGGAAGCGACGATACACAATTATGAATTGAAATTGACTCGATTCGATGCCGACTTGAGTCAAACGGCCTCCGATCGTTAAATGGACTGCGTCGTTAGGTCCAAAACATCGGAATAACCTAGAATTGATATCTAATTTATTTATGTGGTGATGCAATTGCGAAAACTCAAAATTAGATAGTTTATCTCAAATAAGAAAGGAAAACCTACCTATATATACCCCTCTTAATACCTAACCCTAGTAATTCCTATTCATAGCCCTAACTCCATTTCGAGAGCCTTACACTCGAAAAAATATTACGTGCGGACTCCTGATGCAGACTCCTGATGCATTAGGAGTCCGCTCAGATTGTTCCATTTTTTTTTTAAATAATAAAAAATGGAGGGCTGTGATGCGGACTCCGCACCGTGCGGAGTCCGCACGTAACTCTTCTCGGTTCAAACTCCAAGCTGAAGCATTTCCTCTCGTTCTCCCATCCGTCGCGGCTACAAATCGAATGAAGAGTCAGCCTCCCTCTCTCGGCCATTCTTGTTCGTTCGATCAAACTCCTAGCCGAACGATGGGAATCCCTGCCCATTCTCCAACCGCACAAACTCATCCCTCCAAGACGAGTTCGTCCGTCCAAACCAAGCGTACGAAGCTCCAC
Source organism: Cymbidium sinense (assembly GCA_021442155.1). Taxonomy (NCBI): domain Eukaryota; kingdom Viridiplantae; phylum Streptophyta; class Magnoliopsida; order Asparagales; family Orchidaceae; genus Cymbidium; species Cymbidium sinense. The sequence continues at coordinate 151,179,335 of CM038215.1, forward strand.
CATGCTCTCGTTCAGTCCCTCCCAACTGAATGAAAGGATCCCCAATCTTGTTCTCAGGCAATTTCCTTTCATCTACAGCTCTCTCTAGTATGAGCCGACCGAAGGCCTCCTCCTCGGTATGTTCCTTCCTTCCAGTTGCATGAAACCAAGGAAACCTCCCTCTTTCCCATCCATGCAAACCGAGCTGCAAGCCCCTTCGCCCAGGCATGACATTCTCCTGATCGGAGGCCAACCAAGCCAGCCGCATCTCTCTCTCTCTCTCTCTCTCTCTCTCTCTCTCGTCCCTCTCCGACGAGCTCCCGTAGAAAAAATCTCCGCATCGCTCACAAATGTATAAAAATGTTTGTGGATGTGCGAAAAATATTGTGTTTGATTTTTATGTAAGTACTCAGAGAGGTATGCATGTTTTTTTAGATGAGTAGGTTGGAGAATTTACAATCACAGAGTTTCAAAACATCACCAATTGCATGTCTTTTTAGACGGGTGGGCAGACCTAACTTTGATAGAAATCCCTCTGCCTAGGGGAGGTATTGCCAAAATTTTATCAAAATCTTGACCAACAAGGGACAATAAAAAGACACTTAAAACCTAAATTGAAGATGAAATTAATTTTAAATCAAATGTGAAACATAAGGATTTAAAATAAAGTTGATTTGAAAGAATGAAATATTTGAATAAATTGCTTACCAATGATCATAATTGATGCACTTCAATGAATATTTGGGTTATTCTCTATCAAGCACTGAAATGATCAAAAGAATTTGATGTGCAAGGCAACAAAATCAAGAATTCAGATTAGATTTGTAGATGACTAAGGGTTTCATAAATGTGATTTTCAATGAATATTCGGATTGTTATATCACATATTCGCTTTAAATTTCTTGCAAATGCTCAAAATAAAATGAATTGTGCATGCATTTGAAGGTAGTCCTGGACTTAAAACTGTCTATTATAATGCATACCAATGGCTTGAAAAATTGCATTATGCGCATATCTTGAGGTGAGTATATGCTAAAACTCATTGTTGTGAAATGTGTACTGATAGTCAAAATATTCAAGTGAAATGAATATTGCACAATGACAAGATCAATATATTTCCTAAGTTGTTGCATTTAAATTCATGCAAATATTCTAAAAAGATAAGCCTTACATGCACAGGCAAAATAAACTTCTGCATCGCTTCAAGATTTGTGTATATAATGATAGGATATAAATTCAAACGCTTTAAGAAATGTGCAAGTATTCTCAATTGGCTTACACATTTCACGAGGAGTGTCATAAGCATAGCCTTAATTACCTCATAAAGTGTGCAAATTTTATAGATTGCACAAAATTTAATGAAATTGAAATTGGACTCAATTGGGTTATATGGTGAAGTCATAAGTCTCACATACTCAATCCAATCCTCTTAATAGATAGGAGTTGATTTGATTATAAGTTGAGTGTTCAATCATCAAGAGAGTAATTTTATTTTGCATTTGCATATGACCATCAAAGGTTGAAGAATTTCTTATTTAAAATCCTTAATTCTCTAATTTAGTATGAAAAATATTATTTCAAATTTTAGTCAAAGACCCAATCCTATACTAGCAAACAAGTAGAGTTGACAGGGTCTTCCCTGAAAGCATAGATTTCAATGGAGGGATTACTATTGTTCGGATTTTAAAATCATTGTATCTTAAGTTCAAATTTCTAAATGCAAGTTGTAGACCCAATCCTCTGCTAACAAAAGACTAGAGTTAACAAAGTCTATACCATTGATAATTGCACTAATTGTAGATTTCAATTGGAGGGATTCCATGGGCTGCTTTATCTATATGGTGAAGTCGTAAGTCCCACTTAATCATTTAAATCCTCCTTATAAAATATGAGTTGATATGGTTGATTCTAAATCAAATACTCAATCACCAATGAGAGTAATTTTATTTAACATATGCATACAACCATCAAAGATCTTAATAGGGAAATTTCTTATTTAAAATCCTAAGCTCTCTACTTTGATATGAAAAATATAATCATGAGTTTTAACTATTGACCCAATCCTTTGCTACCAAGAGAGTAAAGTTGTTAAGATATACAACAAAGATGATTGCGTTAATTTAAAATCCTAAGCTCTCTATTTATTCTTGCATTCAACTTTGCATAGTACCGTCAAATAATGCCATTAAAAATTTATTTCAATTTATAAAACTAAACATAAAATAATATTGAAATGGAGTGTTTTTAATAATGGTACACTTAATTTGCTTAGATAAATAAATAAATTATACAAGGAAATTGTAATTGTTACAATTTATTTAAAATTATAAACCATATTTTAAAATGATAAAAATCACAAGTTCTAATCATGACCCGATCTTCTGCTACCAAACAAGCAAAGTTGACAAGGTCTACCTCGATGATGGCTGTGTTGAATAGAGATTTCAATCGGAGGGGATACTTACCATCAAATTGTGCTTGCAAGCTCAAATCGAATTAATCAAAATTAAGTATCAATACAAATATAACATTGAATAAATTACTAAGTGTTAAATGCTTAAATGAAATTCAATCTTTAAATACTTAAAGCTAAAATCCAATTCATCGACCTTTCATAATTATTTATCGTAGGTGGTAAATTAAGAAAACTCTAGTTCACAAAGGAGCCAAAGTCAAATCAAGTATTCCACTATATTCATTCTTTATCAATCTTATGCCGGTAAGGATGTGACCCGCGTCTTCTATCCGTGCGGTTTGGCCAGTAGGCTGCACATATGATGCGGTTACAACTAGAGTTCTCTGATTGGGTGACTGCCGCCAAATGACAGCATTATATTATAGTCATGACTGTAGCCTGTATGTTCCCCAATAGCTCTGCCCCCTTGAGTTGTGAACTATAGGGTGCTTGATAGGGCAAAAAGCCATCTGTCAGCTAAAATAGACTTAAATCTGTCTTCTTAGACAAACACCACCTTAGGTCTACAAGGTTCTCTTGAACGATGCAACCCATGATTACTAACAAGGATCCTTCAGTTATGTTGGGTCGACTACCTCCTCTGACTAAGTAGATTAGGGACCACGACGGGATGAAGGAACCATGGGATCTGATCGGGCTCGTCATCGTTTCCCCAACCATTCGTTTTAAGTTAAATAATGATGAATTTCATAAATTTAAACTTCAAAATTGCACATACTGCTACTATATGCTACACATTAAACGATCTAATGACTAGCTTTAATCGAAAGTTCTCTCTCAGTATTGAGAGGGATAATTAACTATGGGTGCTTACGCCTGTAGGAAACCTGGAACCAGATCTAAAATCCTCACAAAATGAGGGTGAGATCTCTAGGTAGTGTCTTATCTACTATTCCATCTACCTTTTGAAAGTTTGACCGACATTTAATCTACTCTCTTAATCGAGAGGTCGGTGGCGAATTTTTGAAGCCCACAACATGAAATATTCACAATGTTAATTTGACTATAATATACATTTAAGAAGCTGATCAATAACTTTATAACTTTATTTCTATATTATGAAGTGGAATGAAATATTCAAATCATGGCTATAGGAAAAAGGGTGGAGCAAAACTTCTCATTATCCTTCAATTGATCAAAATATTGAAATTGCCATGACGTTGTTGCGGTGGACATGATGATTCTTGCAGCCTGTTATTGAGACTTAAGCTACAGTATAATTATCAAATCTCTTATGATTTTTTGTCATATGTTGAATGACTTTGAGAGCTACAAGGTTTGTCAAATAAACATTATTCTTTAAAACAACATTCTTCTCATCTTTTGTTAAAGACATTTAATGAAAAGATTGTAACATTAAAACTAATGATCACATGATTACAGATTATAGACAACAAATAAATAAAAAAACTTATTCTTGCATTCAACTTTGCATAGTACCGTCAAATAATGCCATTAAAAATTTATTTCAATTTATAAAACTAAACATAAAATAATATTGAAATGGAGTGTTTTAATAATGTTACATAATTTGCTTAGATAAATAAATAAATTATATAAGGAAATTGTAATTGTTAACAATTTGATTTGTAAAAAATAATAGTGCTTTATCAAATTATAAATAATTATTAAAATTTATTAAAATTAAATATAAATCAAAATATACTTACCCAAATCTGAATTAGTATGTTAATAATGAAATCGGTAATAATAAAAACTAGGAAACAATAGCATTAAAATATCTAGGAAATAATAAAAAGTGAATGTTATCTGCAAATTGTTGATAGAAAAAACATGATGCAATAAGAAAATGCATAATAAATATAAAATAAAAGTCACTTAGACCAAAATACAAAATATAGTTTACTCAAGATAAATCCATAGACTCTCAACTTGCATATTGTAATATAAAAAATAAGAAATATTCTCAAATTTCTTCATTTTCGTTAAGTGCCAATACTTTATTGATATGCTGAATCATTTGCAATCTTCGATAGATCTAGCAAAGTAAATCAATTAATTAGTTTAAGTAATAGCATATGTATCAAAACATAAAGTTATGTAGTTGATCAAAAATAATACCTTTATCAAATTTATCAATATCATGAATATTCTTCTCAACATTAACTTGTTCACTTTGTTCTCATCCAATCTTGAGCACATATAAGAACTTGTACTATCTTTGGAGACAGAGAGCTTTTAAATGCATCAAGAACAGGACCAGTGGTGCTAAAAGTTGACTCAGAGGCAATAGTTGATATTGGAATAGCCAAAATATCTTGAGCCATGTGAGATAAGTAATCGAGGTGCATTAATATTCTACCATGTTAAAATTTCAAAGCCATCTTGCATAACTTCGGAGTCTTCAGTTAAATATTTATCTAAATCTATTTTAATTTCAAAGACATCTCGACCACAATTATGTTTCTTAAACTTCCCAACTATCATATATGTTCTGCCATCATCCCTTGAAGCACTATGACATTCAACAATGTTATGCTTCAGCTCATTAGTGGTTTCCTCTTTACTTTTATCAACTATCTTCATCTTATAATCATAAAACATATCATAACAAGTAGACCTTATGGCTTGTGCCAAAGCAATCCCCTCGATTTGGATACATATTCATTACAAACTCAATATATCTTAGCTTGAATCGTGGATCAAGTACTATGAGATGAATATTCATATTCATCTTATCAACACTGGCCCAATATTTATTAAATTTTAATTTCATTTTTTTTAGCCATGGTACTAACTTCAGGATCATTATGAGATCCCAACCCTGAAGCACACATTGGACCTCTGCAATTTCATGAAAAAAATGTATTTGATGTGACATATAAAGAAACCGAAATATATAGAGTAAGCTCATAAAATCTTTCTGGGAAAGCAACAAGTCTTCTTACATTCTCCCAATCAACATCACATGGAACTCCACCTTGAATTGCATATTCTTCCTTTTCCAGTTCAACTATAAATTGTGGATCAACCTTTTCATACCTCTCAAAATCTCTTTGGCTGACAGCTCAACATCAAATATGTGGAATTCCACCTAGTTGGCACATCCAAACTCAATAAGCCCTTGCTTTGAATTTTTTTAATTTCAATGCATTCTTTGAACTTTTTAAGTCTTGATGGTGATTACCTAATATACCTCCTTCTTTGCTCTAACACGATACGATTTACCAACTTCCTTAATTTCATCTTACACAATTAAGTTTATAATAATGTAACATCTCATATGTAAGAACTTATAGTCAAGAATACTTTCCTCTCGTTTTGAAAATTTCTAATGTAAATGCTTGATAATACCATTATTTGAGCTGGTGTTATCAACTTTAACTGTAAATATTGCATTAATATCCCATTCAATTAAACATTTCTTCACTTCTTGTCTAACAATCTCACATCTATGACTATATATTGGACAAAAAATTATAACTCTTTTATTCAATTTTCAATGTTCATCAATGTAGTGTACAGTAATACACATAATTAATTCTTTGAATTGATGTCCATGTATCAGTTGTCAAGCAAACTCTTCTAGTTGAATCTTTAAATGTTTGTTTCAAAGCAGCTTTCTCATCTAAATAAAATTGAAAGCAGTCACGAGTGAGTGTCCATTGAGAAGATATTTTAAATATTGGACAACATTGAGACAATATTTGAATTCATATCCTTCAACATATGGTAATTCATCTACAATTATCATGATTGGTAAGGCTTTTTTATAACAGTATTCTTGGTCAAACCTCCAAGCTTTAAGCCCTATAGTATTTTCATCACCTTTAGCATTAGGCTGCAACACTAGTTGAGTTTGACCTTTTTTCATATTATAAGAATTCTTTTGACATATAGAAAGATGTGTCCGTAAAGTTGTAGTACCATTAAATTTTGTATCACTATGATAAGTCTTCCCAGTAATTACTCATCATCTTCTCTCCCTAATTATTGAATTTGGTAAAATGATTCCAAACATCGAGATCTTAGTCGCATTGCCTTTTTTTTTCGATTGATGATTTTCTACTTGAAAGCACATCATAAGGAGCATTAATTTGGTTTATATGCACTTGATTTTGGAAATACTCAATCATATTTAAACTCTCTCTACGATGAGACATCTAATCAAATTATAATCACACAAATAAAAGAATAAAATATATGAGAATAAGTAATATATACATATAAAAAAGTTAAAGAAGATATTGAAATCAAAAGATAAAAAATAATATGTTATAAGACATCTAAAGAAATAAGTAAAACTTACAAATAATAATAATGTTATAGGAATCCAAGAAGTTTAAAAGTCTAAATTTTAATTAAGTTAGCACATGTTATTCTAATCTCCATTCATCAGAAGACAAAATCTTACTTATTTTAAATTTTAAAACAAGTAAAAGACATTTAAGGAAGATATTGAAATCAACAAGAACACTAAAATCAATATAACTTTTGATATGAAATAGTTTTAGCACAACATAACAACTGAAGGTGTAAAAAGTAGAAGTTTAAATATTTACTCTTTCATATGTAACTTTAATTTTAAAAAATGACTTGCTTTATTGATTATATTTGTTTATATTTTAACCTAATATATGTAGTTTGTTGCATTATAATAGAGGTTTCCGTCACTATATATATTTTAGCAGAGTAAATGCAAAGATCCAAATAGAACAATATATGAATCATGCAAGTTTAGCATCGAAGACAATATAAGAATTAGACAACTGAATCACTTTAACAACAAATCCATCAACAAAGAAAATCATATAAGAAGAAGAAGGAGATGGCTGAATCATATCCAAAGCAAAAGAATGAATCAACGAAGTGTGATTTTCTTATAAAAAGCCAATTTCTTCTTTAAAAAAAATCATAGGAAGAGATCCTAATCATAAAATCAAGAAGAGCAACACTCTCGGAGGAGAAGGAAATCGGAAGGCTTTAGCCTTTTCTCCAATGCCACCAACAAAAGGAAATCGGAAGGCTTTGGCCTCTTTCCTAATGCCACGACAAAGAAAACCTACCTCTCGTCGTCTCCTTTGACTTTCGAGAGCTATGCGAGTCCAAGATAGGAATGTTGGGATTAGAGAAGGCTATGTGAGTCCAAAGATGAGAGCGTCGGGAAGGCCATGCGATCTCGTGTCCTTTTCGGCGTCGGTCCACTTGAATGCTGAATGAAAATAAAAATCAAGAAATAGTCTAATAGCCAAATAGAATGCGATTTAGGAGATTTGATTTTGCCCTAAACTAATTACCGAATTAGGCAACAATAGCAACTAGCAAATCAAACGAGAGGTGAGCCACGAGGCCCATGACCCGTTAGGCTGAAATGAAATTGAAAAATCATTATTTCGGTTTTATTAGTTTATAAAAATATAAAACCAACTCATAATCCGAGAACCAAAAATTGACAAATCTAAAATCGAAATTCAAATAAAAAATATAAAACTGATCCATATTAAAATATTCGATTCGGTTTGGTATAAATTTTTAGTTTTAGCTGAATAATGCACACTCCTAGAACCTATTACTATGCCATGATGAACAACCTATTACTATGCCAAGATGGGACCTTCCATTGCCAATGACTTGGTGGTTCTCATGTCGCTGATGAGGCTTCTCCCACAGTAGTGTTCAGGTTATTCCAGCTTCAGTAATGATTGTTTTGAAGCCATCAACGAGGCTTGTCTGTCACCGATAAATGCAGCTAGATTTTAATTCCATATTTATTGTTATTTTGTAGAGCCTGATTTTATCTCTGAGCCCTGTACTTCACGTCAATTGAGTTGAAGGCAAATTAAAGCTATCTCAATCGGAATATGTTGAAAAAGATTCAACATGAATGAGGCGAAGCTAGTGAGCACCCCTTTGGCTAGTCACTTTTGACTATTCAAGGAACAATGCTTAAGATTGAAGCGGAACAAAAACAAATTAGGAGAACCCCGTATGCTTTAGCTATGAGAAGTTTGATGTACACTATGATATGTACTAGACTAGATATTGCACATGTGGGTGGTCGGTAGATATGAGTAATCCAGACATGCACCATTAAGAGGCGGTGAAATGGATTCTCAAATATTTGAGAGGAATAATCAACATGACACTTAGTTTTAGAGGTGCGGGGATCAAACTATAGAGATATGTAGATTCATATCTGGCAGGAGATATTAATGGTAGGAGTACAACAGACTATATCTTCATATTAGGAAGCACAATGGTAAGTTAGGTTTCTAAGTTGCATAAGATTATTGCACTTTCAACCACAGAAACTAAGTATGTTGTTATGACTGAGGCTAGCAGATGATCTACCTGAGCTTTTGGCGAGTTGGGTATAAGGCAAGAGAATGATAAGCTTCTAGACGATGGTTAATATGAGTATCATTTATCTAGCCAGGAATATCACTTTTCATGTCAAGACAACGCATATAGTTAAGGTATCATTTTATCCACCGCTTCTTGACGATGGTCAGCTATCTTTGAAGAAGATATATACAGTTGGAAATCTATTGAATATGTTGACAAAGGTAGTTGCAGTTGAGATACTGAAGCTATGTTTGACTTTAGTGGTGTTCAAGAAAGTTAAAGTAGGGTGAGTCCTTGACTTAGACTATTATAGATCTAGAGGAAGAACAAGATTGATTGCAATCAATCTCCAAGTGGGAGATTATTATTTTGTGGAGCTGATTTTATCCAATCTGAAAGCGTGCCTTGGTGGTAGAACAGAGATCTTTGCTTTAGAGATTGGGGGTAACAGCGCCGTAAGGATAGTGTCACGGTGTTGGATTTGCACCTAGGAGATAGAGGATAGCATCTCGGCATTGCAAGAGCAGCGCAACAACACTAGGATCAAGGCACTAGGGCAGAATGACAAAGAGACCAACTCTCTTGGCCTTCTGAGAGCACCAAACTCACTGCGAAAAGTCTAGAGGATAGAGATGACAACGCCAAAGTGCTAAGGTTGCGGCACCGCGGTGCTACTAGTTGGGTGATTTTGTATTTAAGTAGTTTTTCAGAATCTTTTCACAAATTCTCTTGCGTGTGAAAGTGAAGTGAGTGCCTTAGAGTAACTAAAGTATGAAAAGGCTCCAAATAAGTGTAATCTATACTATTCTCCCCGATTTTTTTTATAGTGGATTTCTTTATGGTGTAGCTATAGTTTTTTCTCATTTTTGAGTTTTTCCATGTTAAATTTGGTGTCTTTCGTGTGATTGTTTTACTTTGACATCTTTTATTCTAAGTATGCTCCAAAATACTGATTTTCCACATATTTTGTGATCCTCAACAATCTACATGCCAATTTTATCGGTGTGTTTGTCCTATTCCATGCTCTCAAGATTCTATTCCATCAGCGATTAGTAATCTCATCTCTTTTAAAACCTCAAGCGCCATACCACAGCTAGGAATTTAGAGAGCATTCTTTAATGCAATGGAGGAAAACAACCAAGCAATTCAAACGTATCTGAATACATTTTTTTAATCTTCTTGTTGGTTGGTTCTGCACTTTTCACTCACTTTATAACCAAAAAGAGCTTGATCTCCTATTTATGTACTTTGATTGGACTTAGTTTTCTTAAAGTTGAAATTGAATTGCATATCCTGACATAATTTATTAGTATAATAAGGTAAAATGTTCATGATTATGAGAGATGCTCAAAATTAAAAGACATTTAAACACAAAAATCTCACCATGAATTATTAAGTGGCTTCTAATTCTGAACGTTTGTCTTATCAACCGGCACAAATTGCATCTAAATATTTTGATAATAATTTAATTCATTGATATTTAACCAGAAATAAAATGTGGTAAGCACTAGATTTTATTTTTCAAGGATTGTACACTTGTTTTACTTGATGCAATTCTTGTTTTGTCTCCGATCATCCATTGTTTTGAAGGTTGAGTCATAATTCCTTTTGCAGCGGAGCACTTCTTTTGGGTGGGGGTATTTACACCCTACTGGATAGGGTTGTTTCCAGTATCAATGGCCATGTAGATGATGTGAGTATACTTCTGCTTCAATAGTTCAACAATTTATAAAACAACTTAATATTGTAATGTAAATATAACACAAAAACCAGGAAGGTGAATGAATATAATAGTTCACTTATATTGAAAAAGAATTTGATTGAGATTATTATTTATCTAATTATTTTCAATGCAATGTCTAGCTTTATGATTTCTGTTGATTTAGTTTTTTTTTTTTTAATTTTTAAGTTTTTATTCAAGCTAAGATTCAAATTGTTGATATCTTACTCCAAATGGCATTGTTTATAGGCGTCAAGATATGCAATCTGTAAAGTAATGCTTCCTCATTTTGTCTTATTATAAATCTAGATTATGTGGTTTTGAATTAAAATGTTGAAACGTTGCTAAGATTTCTAAATCGCTCCAGTTATTATGATTTACATGTTCTCATTGATTGTTTGATTTTTTTTTTAACATTATAATTTTTTTTAGGTCGCCATGATAAGGATTGTAGGGATTGAAATTCTCAATTCAATCAAGTATAATTTATAGTGTAACATTTTAACACCAGCATTTAAAGTAGATTAAATTATAATTAATCTCATTTGAAATGTATTGCTAAAAGTTCAAAAAAAGTTAGATTTTGTGAATGGCAAGTCCTAAAATAAGTTGAATAAGAAGATCGATTTGCCAGAGCTAGAAAAACTATTCTTATCATGTACAATACACCAAAGCTATGACTAAAATCATTTATGCTTATTATTATGTTGTTCATTTGATATGTATTTGACTTTTCTGAATTTCTATGAATAAGGCTCTCAAGAAAATAAATATTTTGATAAAAGACTTATATATCATTGTTGTTTTCCACGTCCTCAAATTTGTGTTGAGAATCTTTTAAAATTTTGATGATCTAGATATTGGAATTTTGATTGTTGTTGAAATCCCGATGCTAAGTTATGAAAGGCATATTCTATTCACTTATTGGAAATCATTTATTACGGTTGTTGTTGGGTTGCTATGATTGACTTATTATTGCTGGCACTTAGGCCAAGTGGGTGGGTCGAGCAAATCAAAGAAAAATGCTTGTTGACCACTTTTTATTTTAAGATGATTCAATTTGGTCTAATTTTTGTTGAAAGATATTTCAAGAGATGGAATATCTCTCTTAAAATCTTTTCATATATTCTATTTGTAATATTTTATACTTTGAATCATAGTTAACTTTTTGGATGTTCTTGTTGATTGTCAGTCTAGCTTGCATCTCTAAGAAAAGAATAAATGTAGTCACCTTTGATTATGTCCATGACCTTCTGCATTCCCTTAATTGGTACCTTTAGATCTTATGACTTCTAGAGAGCCCTTATCATTTTAAATATGAATATAAGGCTGTGTCCTTTATTCTCAAAAGGACTCATTGACCGTCCTCAATCCTTCATGCCACCTTTAACTCTAAGTTGGAGTACTTAATTGATTATCATCACTAGCCTCCACGACCATCCTACATTGCTTCCTCTTTCTCCCTCTAGTGGTATTTCCTTCATCTCTAAAGGAGCATTGACTTGGCCATCATTAGTTTACTTGGTGCCTTATCGGCCTTCATGTGTTGCTTCATTCATCTTTAGGTTGGGGAGCATTCTCATCATTCTCAATAGCTTGCATGATTGTTCTATATTGCTTTAACCACTAGCTCAAGTCATGTCATCTTCACCTCTATGGGAAGGATTAACATAGTAATTCATAGCATTCACGATCTTTTTTGCCTCTTTGATCAACATTTTCAAGTTGTGCCATATTCATCCCTAAAAGAAGGATTGAATAAACCATCATCAATAACATTCATTCATTAATTTATCCATCACTTTTAGATCATATTCCTTTTATTTTTATAAGTAGGATCGTCCTAACATACCTTAGTGACCTCCTCTATCTTTTAAAATGGCATTGTCTATTATCTCATTATAGTATCTCCTTTACCTATAAGATGATTGTCTTGATGATCCTTAATGGTTAGTTTTGACTTTTTAGCTTTGATTCATCATTCATACAAGACGTGCCATTTAAATCTTATTGAGAATTTTTTTAATACTTGATTTTTATCATGCAACAAAATTCTATGTTACTTTTAATAGCTTACTTGCTTTGTATTTATGCATTCTTTATAATTATATTTATTACTAATGAAAGTAATTTTAATTATGTCAGTCCACTTAATTTTTTTTTATGTTTTTTTAGCTTGCATAGTCATATGCCTTTGTTCATTTTATTTTCTTATTTGATTTTGTATGAAGATTATTATTTATAATTATGATAAGCAAAATTTTTCAATTCTATCAATATGGCTACTTGCATGAAATAATTTAGTAGAAAAAGGGTGTGCCATGGTTTCTATTATTGTCATGTGTTGCTATGCCATTATTATTGATATTATTATTTATGCATCCTTATGTGACACTAAAGCTTAAACTAGCAATAATGTTCACACCTTTATAAATAGATCCAACAATCAATCATTTGTAAGCTATTTCATTAGCATGTTGTCAACCCAATCAATCAATTAGGGCTATTTAAGAAATTGTCCTACTCATGATAAATCTAACAAAATTATCTCATTAGAGCTCACAAATCTTAATAAAAGATTAGACGACAATCAAAGCATTATTTCATTTGAAGCAATGTGAAGCACACTAAAGGGAAGGTTCCTAATATTAAATTACAAATATGCCATTATATTGGTTTGATTTTATATAGAATATAAGTGCAAGGGGATATCCATGTTGGTTTTGATTTCCTACACATCATTATATTATTGATGGGAATCTTGTTTAAATTAGATATTTTTTTAATGTTCTATTAATAAGAGAAACTCTATAAGTATTTTTAGGGGTATTTACAGGCATAGTATATAATTTATATATATTTATACGTCTAACTTTCATATTTATATAAGTAATGCCTAAATGTTTAATATTATATTAATCAATATTAAATTTTTTAAAAATAAATATACATTTTTATGCATAGAAAAAATATTATATTTTAAGTGTTAGATATGTAAAGGTATAAGAATTGTGTTATGCATGTAAAATTCTCTTTTTTTTTCTTATGAATTTTTGCTCTTTTAGAACATTTTTTTGAACATTTTTTTACTTGAAAAATTACTCTAAAATTGCTTTTTTGGATCTTAATAAAAGATATCAAAGATTAAAGATATCAAATATGATAAGATGGATGCAGAATATTATTACAAGACTGATTTTTTATTGACAAAAAGTTCTGTCAACTAGATTGGATGATAAATTTTTAAAACCAATTGGTTTTGGATTCCTAAAAATATTGAACCAATTCAACCAAATAAAATGTAAAATCAAATAAGCTGAATAATAATTTGGTTCGATTATTTTGGTTTGGTTTTGGATAAACTGAAATTTGCTACATTTAAAAATTATTTGCATAATATTTTATTGTATAATGAACAAGTAATAGTAGTTTATATTTATAATTCTTACTATAAGCCTATAATATATAAATTAATAATGTTGTATATCATATAATTATTTTGGTTTATTTGGTTTCATCCAAAATTTTATTTAACAAGCTGGTCCAAAAACCAAAAACTAAAAACCAAAGTTTTCATTAATTAAAACCAAAATCTAAATTATTAAGTTCAAAATCAAACCAAATTACTCAAAAACTTTGATTTGATTTGATTTTTTGGTTAAAATTAAATAATGCACACTCCTACTGTCAACTATAAAAATAAGTGGTTGGCTCTTTATCGTGATAGTTTATAAATATTTTATAACCCCAACACTGAATTCTCTCTCTCTCTCTCTCTCTCTCAAAATAAAGTCAACTATTAGTCATGCAGTAGATATGGAAGGTATCCTTGACTGCAATCAGATAAAATTGACAATTTGATTTTTTTTCGAGAAAAAATGTGGGCCTCATTTAGCTTTCATTTCCAGAAAATAAATTACCAAAGATGGAAGATTATTAAATACAAATTACATTTTAGAAACACAAAAGGACTTAAAACTATGCATAATTGAGCATCGGCTCCAAAAAGGAATCAGAAAAACTTGTGAAAATAGCAGATCCTGGCCAAAAGAATACAAAAGCAAAAAAAAGTAGGAGAAAGATATCACCTGGGCTCAGTAAATCAACAAAGAAGTATATTCATTAGCTCCATCCAATGCTACCCATGTCACAAGTCAAGCTAGTAAATCGGTAATGCCGAGAAACAGCAAGCAGATAACAAGATCAAAACAACAAATATAAATGATATGTGATCAATATCGACATCCAATCCAAAGCTGAGGAAACATTGGCAAAACAACAAACAGATACAAGAGCAAATAGCCAATATAAATGATAAGTGAGCAATATCTACACCTAATCCAAAGCTGAGGTAACATTGGAGCCGGTTGAGCATAATATAAGTTAGTAGCACATCATTGCCCCAAAACATAAAACCATTCTTCACATTAGAAGCTCCCAAAATGAATAGAAGGATCGAGTTAGCGAGAAGAATCACAAGGTGGAGGTTGGGATTCACACCAATACATACATCAAAAATAGTGTTTGAATCTCAGTCAACATATTACCCTTTAGTATCCATTTAAAACCTTTCAGTCTAACTACATGTTTGATTTTATTTATAGTGTGTTCGAGCAGAGAGAAATCTAAATTAAAGATGTGTTGATTCCTTTCCATCCAAATATAGAAGGCATTAATTGAAATTGCAAGAAGGTAAAACTTTTTAGTCACTTTGTAGTTAATAACATCAGCATGAAGAAGCAATTGAATCAAAGTACCTCCCATAAGAAAGAAATTCCCTAAAGGTATACTAGCTTGAAGAACTGCCAAAGAGTAAGGGCAGTCAAAGAAGATGTGAGAGTGTTTTTCATTATAGCTATTGCAAAGCACACATAGAGGTTCCACATTGATACCCTTATGTATAAGGTTATCTTTAGTTTTTAGACCTTCCTAAATAGCCTTCCAAAGCAAAGTAGCATTTTAATAGAATAACCTTTGAACCAAACAAATTTACCCCAATTTGGTTTAGGAAGATCTCTAAAAAGAAATAAATGAGCTGCTTTATGGCTGAAGTGATCCATGCCCAACCATAGGCAATTAGTATGAGTATCCATAATAGCAGTGTTTAAGATCAAATGCAAACAGTCATCAGGGATAGAAGAGGTAATAGGCAGGTTCCAAACATTATTTAAAATAACATCACTGACCAATGTATGCTTTGGACAGTTAAACCAAGAGAAGATACAATGCCCAAATCTTTCAAATGAAGATAAACCATTTAACCAAGTGTCAAAGAAGAAAAAGAGACGACAATTCCCAACAATCTGAAAGGTAAAGTAGCTCCTAAATATGATAACAAAACATTTCATATCTTTATAAAGAGGAGAGGAGAACGAGCCTTGGTTGCACCACAAGGAAAAGAATTTCCTTAAAAACCAGCCAGATAGTAAAGAATGAGAGTTATAGATCCTCCAAATCAACTTAGCTTTGCACATAGAATTAAAAAAATCCAGATTAGGCAAACCCAAACGGCCAACACAAATCGATTTATAGATTGTATCCCAAGAAATGATATATAATTTTTTCTCACTACCATGGATGTGAAGATATGAATTGATTAAACTAGTAATGCTCCTCCTAATGCATTTAGGCAATGAGATAGAAACCAATAATGGAAATAGCTCCAACAGGTGTATCTAACTAGCTGTAGCCTACCAGCAAAAGAGAGTAAACTCCTTTTCCAACCATTAAACCAGTCTCCATGATCTTAGAGCAATCAAAAGGTTTAAGCTTAGATGAAGATATAGTAAGACCAAGATAATCCCATGGAAGATCCTTAAGTTGGAAACCCATAGAATTGTTTAAATGCTCTTCCTAAAGATCCACAACCTTGGAGAAACATAATATCTGATTTATCCACATTGTAGAGAGATTATATTCACTATGAAACAATTTAAGCAAGGAGTTAAGGCATTGAATATTAAGACGACCAACAAGTCATCCACATAAATGAGATGAGAAATCTTACAATCTTTCCTAACAATTGGCTTGTAGTAAGCTTTGTGGATGGGATTTCTAAAAGTCTGGAATGCATCCATTATGATGGTGAAAAGGTAAGGGGATAGAGGACAACCTTGTCTAAGCCCGGAAGTGGAGTTGAAATACCCCTTCAATTCACCATTAACAATAACAAAAAAAGGAACTTGCTCAATACATGCTTCAATCCACTTGATAAATTATAAGGGGAATTCAAGAAGACACATTCATTAAATTAGCAACTGTTGGTTAACATGATCAAAAGCTTTCTTAAGATCAATTTTAGCACAAAAGCTCAGAGGGTATGTTTTCTGATTGAAACCATTCAAAATTTCATTTGCCAAGATGATATTATCAGCTATGTCACGACCTTTGATAAAAGCAACCTGGGCTGGGTGGATTAAATTTGGAAGCAGATTTTTCAGCCAATCAGTAAGTAGCTTAGAAATAATTTTGTAGAGAATATTGCATAATGAGATGGCCTATAATCCATAATAGATTCAACATGTGTGCTTTTAGGGATTAGAGTAATGCCTGAATGTTTAACCCTGTTGGGTAACACCGCATTTTTGAAGAAATGAAGAACTACTTCAATCAATGAAGGGCCAATAATATTTCAAGTATCTTTAAAAAATTTAGAGGTAAAATCATCCAGACCAGGAGTCTTATTCGATCTAATGGAAAAAATAGCCAGTTTGATATCTTTAGAAGTAAAAGAAGAAGTGATCATTAGGCTATCTTGAGTAGTGACTTGAGGTCTAGTAGGGATTTTTGAACTGTTGAAAAGGTGAGTGGAGCTAGGCTAATAAAGAAGGTTAGTAAAGTAGGACACAACCTCTTTGGCCACCTCCTCATGTGAAGTGAGCTCATCACCATGTGTTTTTAGGTTGTTGATATAATTTTTGTTTCTTCTTAATTTAATTTTATTATATAGAAAATTGATATCATCCTCCCCTTTAGATATTCAGCCGCATTTAGCTCTTTGAATAATCCATTTGTTCTCACATTCCATAGCAATACTGAGACATTTTTGGGCATCCATAGCTTCTTGAAGAAGATCTCTGCATAAGGGATTAGCTTCCAAATTCATATCTATCTCATTGAATTTGGTCTTCAATTCCACTATTTGATTGCTAATATAGTTGTAGGAGCTCCATTTAAGAGCAAATAGAGATTTTTTTACATTACTAAGACGGTTGCAAAAGGCAAAAATAGGATCTCCAATCACATGCTTCCTCCAAGCCGAGAGAATAATATCCTAAAAATCAGGACACAGACTCTAATAATTTATATATATGAATCTATGCCTATGATTATCCCAATAACCTAAGGAGGTGATGATAGGGGAGTGATCCGATGTAAGAGAGGGGCATAACCTTCCAGTAAGAAAAAGAAAAATAGTTCAGCCATTGAACATTACACATAGTCCAATCCAGCAAGCTTCTAATAGGATTTTCAGTTTGATGGTTAAACCAGCTGTAAGATAAGCCCATATTCTTTAATTCAATGAGACCAAAAGTGAGAATATAATCATTGAAGTCCTGAAGTTTGCTAGGAAGAGGAGGCCGACCCCCATTTTTTTTCATTATTGCTGCAAATACAATTGAAATCACTCATAATAATCCATGGGTCTTCTATAGAGGAAGCTAAAGTGATGATAGATTACCACAAATCCTTTTTGCCCAAATTACTGTTATCAGTATAGACAAAAGTGATCAGAAAGTGAGTGGATGAGTTGACTATTATACGGCCGTGAATAAATTGAGGATGGGATTTTAAAGTAGTGAAAGAAATCACATTCGAATTCCATGTAATCTATATACGATCGTTGGGCATCAAGTTATTAAAGCAATCTTCATTTTTTGAAAACTCTAAATTGTTTGGAGTTAAGGGGGTTAGAAATAATCTGAGTGGAGAGTTTGGTTTCCATTAGACAAACAATATCAATTCTATTACTTTTCACAAAATCTCTATAATCTGTGACTCTAGAGCCACTATGGAAGCCTCTCACATTCAAAAAAAAAAAAGGCAATTTTCAAAGGAATCATAAAATTATTTTTGAATGGAGGTAGTACCTCATTTTGGTCTGCCCTTTCTACCTTTGGTGGCTGTAGTGAGGGTTACCATCTTTGAAGATGAAGCTTTAGAAGGAGCGATGCCCATAGATTTTTCCATCAGATTATCCATATTGGAATTGGATAAAGAGGCAAACAACTGTTGAACTATTCCTGGAGAAGCAATAAAAGGTGGTTGAGCTAAGGTATCTGTATTATTTTCTGTTGGTTCATCCTCCGCACTAAAGTCAGAATCATCAACTGTTGAGTCCACACTATTACTAGTGTTGTTTATAGGTTGCTTTTAGAAGAAGCTCTTTGAAAGAGAATGAGTCAGGGATTGGACTCAGTCTTTTTACTAGGAGAGATGTCTTTGATTCCAGGAATGCTCTCTATAATAGAAAGAAAAGAATGAAAATGGAGAAAGCGGTCCACTTCACGGCTGGGAGGATAACTTTTCAAAGATGTCACGTTAAGGCACCACGGACTATATCAAAACATCCACATTACATTCTTGAGTAGGGAAGCTTGTCTTTAGCTCGAGCAAAGCGAGAGGGAAAATAAGGTTCAAGTTTCTTTGGCGTTCACTTTAGTACTAAGCAATAGAGCTAGCCCGATGGACCGAAATGGTCTAGCTAAGGGTCAAGTCTTTTCTACAGAGCTTTTCAAAATAGAAGCTCACGTCCTATCTCATGGTGGTGGAAGGAAAATCAAAGCTATTTTCCAATCCCTTTCCTTCGATGAGGGACATCGAGCATCAAGCTCGAGTCTCTCTACTTATTGGCCATGCATCCTCAAATGGATTACAAAGAACAATTCTTTACTCCACCACAATCCATCTCGTCCAGATTCTTCCACCTGACTCATTTGATAGTGTGATTCCAACAATGGAGAGAACGAAGAGCCCTACTCTTTGACTTAGATCAAACCGAGAAGTGCAGTCTCCCCTGACGACCGAGAGCCTGTGACCCTTGCCTTCTGATCTCCTTCCTGCATGGATTTTTCCATATCCATGTAAGAACTCAATGAACTTCAAGCTAAGCTCAATCTGATTCCACAGTGTGGATTGATTCTTGTCTCTCGGGAATTCAAATATAGGAACCAAGGTCAAAAGGATTGAAAGTCAGTCATTCACAACCACGATGAAGGATTCCTTGAAAAGTTCAATCGGAAGCGATTCCAGACATTGAAAATGAAATCTCAGTCAAATTGAAAAAGTTATCTCAAGTAGGTTGAGATCTAGGACAGAGTTAGAGGAGGGAGCCAGAAGTCGTTCTTTCAAATAGGTCCCTTTGGTTGGGAGAGGGGAACCTTTCTAACCTGAAAAGGAACATTAGATGGGGTTTATAGTTAGATTTAGGCAGAGAGAATGAGCAAAAGAGTCACATACATCACAGGTTCATGTTTCCATTCATATGGATGAGTTACAATTCCTCCATTAAAATTGGGATAGAAGAGTTTAGTAGTGATTTGGATACTAAAAAAAAAAATGATACATAATCATCTTGTTAGAAATCCTCTCTAACCAATGGATGATTACTTTCAAATGGGGATTTCTTTAAAATCTCTTTGTGCATAAATGATGTCCATTTCTTAAAATGGGCTTACCGATAAACCATGATCTTTCACATAATTAAACTTGAAGAGGAAAACCATCAAATAAAGAAATAAGATCAACATTTTGCCCAAATTTTCTAATATAGTAGATTTTCATATAGGTCTCATATAGTGTGTTGTTCCTTTGCTTTGAGCCCTCTACTTCATCTTTAGTGAATGACACTATCTTCTCTATAATGAAAATAGGAAAGGTTGAAAGGATTAGAGCTAGATTTGAGAAGCTAGAAGGTTCTTCTATAGTTAAGGTTCATTGAGAAGGAATCCCCAAAATAGAGGAAGAAGAATCCATGAGTGGTAAAGGCAAAGGACAAAGGCGAAGAAATAATCAAAGTCCTGAGAGAAGAGGGGAAGCACTTAAAGGAAATTATATATTGAAAATGCTCATGAACCCTAAACTCTCTAAGAGATTATTATAGATTTAGTGAGGCTTTTCCTCTAAAATAAAAGTCAAAAATGATATGAATCATTGTTGATTGGGTCAATTTGTATGGATGCATTCTTATTCCAAATGGTCAAATGTAAGACCTTATTTGATGGAATTTTAGTGAGGTTATATTTTTTATTTATATGATATAAAATATTATTGTATTTTATGAATATATAAGTTGATCTATCATGAGCTCATATATATATATATATATATATATATATATATATATATATATATATACACACATTTATAAGGCACCTTAGTATAGTGGTTGAAAGCTTATACTTTCAATCAAGAGATTTTAGGTTCAAGTTCTTATATATGTGTTATGTGTGTAATTTTATAATTAAATTTGCTGAAATGTCCCTCCTTCAAAAAAAGAAGTTGGAGTCTTCGAGCATTTATTGAACACGTCATTATAAATTTTATGATTATGAATATGCTCATAAGAGATTTATCATTGAAAGTGTTTCCCAATTATGAGACTAGTATTAGTAGTTTATCATAATAATATGTAATGAGAGTGGTTGGATAGTTGTTATTGGGAAAAAGCGATCAAACATTGGTTATCAGCCAATGACAATTTGGTAATATAGCACATGTCAAATAATTAGGCAAACATTTTAAGTTACCTATATTTGGTGCACATGCATGCAATCTTACTAGTAATATTTATTAAGAGAATTTTGATCATCTTTATCTACTTGAATCATAGATGGGAAGGAGAATGTCTGACAAGCCATAGTAAAGTTATTTTCACTACTCTCAACAACCTAGTTCATGAAATCTTTTTGAAATGTTTTAAGCTTGACCATGATGTGAAGAAAATTCTTTAATGAGTTTCACATGAATTGTTCACAATTAATTTGATTATAATATACATTTAAGAAGCTAATCAATACAAGTGTAATTTTATTCATATTTTACGAAGTGTAAAGAAATATTTAAGTCATGGCTGAAGGAAGTAGAGTTGAGCAAAAGTCCTCATTATCCTTCAATTGATCGATATATTGAAATTGCCAATCTGTAGTTGACATGATGATTCTTGATGTTATTTGACAAACTCAAAAGTAGCAGTTGAAGAGTGTTATTGGATTTAAGCAATACTATGTTTACCAATTCTCTTATAGTTTTGTGTCATCTATTGAATGACTTAGAGAGATATGAGGTTTGTCAAATAGACTTTATTATTTATGACAATCATTTTTTTTTGTTGGATGTAATAAAAAATAATAGATAAATTAGATCATTTATAGGTTGTTGCATTTATATAGAAAAATGCTATAAGTTAAACATATAGCTACAATTTTGATTGGATAAAGACTAAATTGTAGGTCACAAAATTATTGGTTATAGGGACAAAAACTTTTTCATGCATTAGTAGTTATTTGTGTGCAAATAACATCATCAAAATATTATTCCAACTTATAAAACAAACTTAATAGAATATTTAAAAGAATTTGTTAGAACCACAAAATTTCTATTGCTAATAAATACTCACAACCCATATGTTTATCAAAACATTTTTGAAAGGAAGAAAGATGTTATTAAAATGCATTTATTTTGCAGAAAGAAGCCAAAGTTGGAAAGCCAAATATAGTTTTGTTATACTTGAAAGTGAATCCAGGGGCCAAGATTGATGATGCCATTGCTTTTGTGAGGAGCATTTTGGAAAGAAAGAAGAAAGAACTTCTTTGGTTGGCGATGTCAATAGATTCTGTAGAGTCTAACATGCCTAGAGGGTGGAAAGATCTGCATCTAGCTTACTTAAAGGTTTTCCAAATGTTCTTTAACTCTATGAATGCATTTGACTCACCAACGATGCTACTTGAGAACATTGATAAAAAGGAAATTTATGATCCATTAAAGGTAAAAAGCATAACAAGTCTACCTAATAATTTCATTAGCAATAAATTTAAACATGCAAAAACTAAAGTGTCATACAAAAAAGTGAAGATCAATAGAGTTCATAATAATAGTGCACTATTGTCATTTGATTTGAATAAGTGTATACATCAATGGAATAAAAGCTTTGCCATACTCTGCATGTTGTTTCATAAAACAATACCATCAACCACAAAAGTATGTTATGGAAGTAGTAGCGGTGAGCATATCTTGAAACAAGAGCAAATAAAGGGAGAAATGAACCAACTAGTTACGTCTTATATACACATGTTACTTTTGTATATTTATATATATTCTAGCTTTTGAATTGAGATTTACCTAGATTATTTGAGGTATAATTATTTCTTATTAAAATTTCTATTAAAGTAATTGGATGTGTGCAGGATCCAAAATTCATCACCTCTCAATTAAGAGAGTGATTTAATGTTGTGAAATTTTAAAAGATGTAATAGTAGATAAGACACTACTCGAGATTTCACTCTCATTTTGTGAGGATTTAGATGGTTTCTATGTATGAGCACTATGAATTATCCCTCTCAATGCTGAGAGAGAACTTTCGATTAAGGCTAGTGGTAAGATTGCCAAATATGTAGCGTATAGTAGCAGCATGTGGAGCATTAGAATTTAGGTTTATGAATTTCATCCTTATTTAACTTAAAAGAGAATGGTTGGGGGAATGATGATGCGCCTGATCAAAATCTCATGGTATCATCATTCCGGGATGTCGTGGTCCCTAGTCTACTTAGTCAGAGGTGGTAGTTTAACCCGAGGATTCTTGTCATGTGTTGCATCGTCAAGAGAACTTTAGACATCGGTGGTGTTTGTCTGAGACAAGTTTATGTCCACCTTGACATAGGTCTTTTGCCCTATCGTGCACCACAGTTCACATCTCAAGGGTGAGTTGAAATAGACTATAGTCATTGGCCGTAATATAATCTTTGTCATGGCGATCACTGTCAAAGACTCTAGTTGTAACCACATCATATGTGGAGTCTACTGACCAAACCACACGATCATAGGACATGGGTCACATCCTTATTGACATGAGATTGATCAAGAGTGAACATAGTGAAACACTTGATTTGATTTTGACTCTTTTGTGAGCTAGAGTTTTCTTAATTTTCACCTTCACAAAGCGATTCTATGGATGGATTTTAGCTTTTTATTTCTTTTTTAAAATTGATGATTTTCATTTAGTCATTTTGAGCTTAATAATTCATCAAAATTTTCATTTAGATTGATATTAATTTATATTAATTTGATTTGAAATTTTAAATATATTTTGATGGTAGTATCCCCTTCGGTTGAAATTTTTATTCAACACAGTCATCATCGAGGTTAGATCTTATCAACTCTGCTTCTTTGTTGGCAGAGGATCAAGTTTATAACTAAAACCCGTGTTTATATTTTCTATATTTAAATAGAGAATTGATAATTTTGAATATGAAATTTTTTTTATTAAAATCATTGATGATCACACGCAAATGCATAAATCAAATTTTCCCTTAGTAATTAAGCTTTTTATTTGCAGCTAATCTTGTCAACTTTTGATCATCATAAGGATTGGATTAATTAAGTGATACTTATGACTTTATCATATAGATAAAGCTGCCTATTCAAGTCCACTTCCAATTTCATTGAATTTTGTGCAATTTATAAAATTTGCACATTTTATAAGGCAATTAAGGCTATGCCTAAGACACTCCTCGTGAAATGTGTAAATTACTTAAAAATGCTTGTACACTTCGTAAAACATTTTATTTGAATTTATATCATCTCGTTATATGCACAAATCTTGAAGCAATAAGTAGAGGTCAATGATTTCTTTGAAATATGTGCCATATTATTTCAAAAAATATTGGCACATATCCCAATGTATTGGATGCTAATTTTCTTCTTGGGATGTGTGTTCAATTGACTTATTATTTTTAGTTACTCATACACATGTTGATATAACAATTTATGCATTGAACCGCCTTGAAATATGTGCATAACTCATTTTTTAAATTATTAGTTGTATGCATTTTGAGGTAATAAACTTGATGGTATGATCGCCTTAAAATCATGCAGATCCTTCTTGTTCACATGCATCTTAATATAAATAATTTGCATTAAACATATTGTCATTTCAAAATATATGCAAGCTTTATTATCTTCATCCACATTATCTAGTCATCTCACACAAATGAGTATTTTCTTTCTCTCTCCCTTTATTTTGTTTTCACATGGTTGTCACTTAATGAGGAGGATTCATTTTACTTCTATAAATAAGAAGGGTGAGGAGGTTCCCTTTTCACCATTTCTCATTCTTTTCATTTACATCTTCAAAAGTCTTGAGTGGGCTTTGGAGATTGCCCAAGTGTTCTTGTAGGTATGTCCTCTTTAATTCTCATTTTAATTTATAATATTCTTATCTTCCTCCTTTTTTTGCATTTAATTTCACTCATTGCATTCTATTAGCCTTGATTGAATTATTTTATTAAATTAGCTATTTAAACACTTATGAGTATGTTTTATTATTCTCCATAAGTCTATATGTTAACAAAAATTTTGGCAGCATCTCTCTTAATTAGAGATTTTTTTCCCTAAAATTAGCTCATCAAAAGATAGCATGCGGATGGAGAGTGGGGGCCTGGGTGCCATAAAACCCATCGTAATAAAAATTTAGGCTTTGATATCAGGATTTAGACTTTTTGAAATCTGTCTTACTCTATTGCGATAAGATGACTTTGGAAGTTCGGCAATTCGTGAAGCCACAACGGTAATCCTTGTCTTTCCTTTCGGCTTCCACCCTGCTTTGCGCACTTTGGCTTGTCTAAATCCCATATCAAGATTTAGTAAATTTATATTTAATCATGTGAAAGTGGTTGTAGCGGATTATACAAAGCCGTGGCCAATGGATTTGGTAAATCCAGATTTAACCATGCCAAAATAGCTTGTCTAAATCCCGAAATTGCCTTGTCTTTCCTCCCACCTTGTTTCACGCACTTCGGCTTGTCTAAATCCCGTAAGTCTACCTAGAAAAAATTTGTTTAGAAAATGAATTATATTTCCAATCAGTTAACGTGTTAAACTAAAACTATTAAAAATAGAAATTTGTACATTTGAGAATATTTTAAAGGAGTTTGTTGAGGTTATTAAAGTTGATATTGATTTCTAAAATTTATCATTTTTTTAATCATATATGCTAATTTAAAATAATCAAATGTGATCTTATACCTTCATAATTAGATGATTCTATTTGTTGAGCTTAAATGATAAATCTTGGTGTCACTTAATATGTCTTCAACTTGATTATCTTTGATGATACTTTTGAATATTAATTTTTTCTTTGTCCTTATTTATTATTACTTTAAATTTGTATCTAGAGTCTTTTAATTTTCCCCACCCCTATTTTTGGACTTTGCTATTGAGATATGTTGTCTTAAATTTAATTAGATTTTTTAAGAGTATTTAATCATTAATTATATGATTTATGTTTTGTATTCTTAGAGGATCGTAACATTCAAAAATATTTCTCAGTGGATATTTTTCACAATTGATTAAGATATATGAATATTTTTTTGTTAAAAAAAGGTAGGTGTGTTTTTTTTAAAGATGGAGAAAATCTGTTATTGTGAAATTTATTATTATTTTTATTTTATTATACAAGATAATTTAATTTTTATTCTATATAAGAGTGTATTATTATTTTTATCTTATTGTGCTCCCTCTAACAAAATTTTTTGGGTTCGTGCTTGCTTGTATGAGTGGCATTTTACAACACCACTATCATGAATCCTCCAACCTACTCATCTAAAAAGACGCGCATATACTCTTCGAATACCCGCATAAAATCAAACACAATGTATTTTGCACATTCAAATATATTTTATTTTATATATTTGCAAGTGAGGTGATTATTAATTTTGATTCATTAATTATCTTAATATTATAAATAACATAAATGCAATTCTATGTTATTTAATTAATCTCATATTTTAATGATATACGGCTTGATTTAAAATTATGGTAAAGAGATTAAGCATAAAAGAGGTTTCCCACTCACATCACCATATTTGCACATATTCAGCAAATTTAGATAATGCCTAAACTTGCATAAATGAACTATTTTGAGTTCATGATTAAAATTTTATTGAGGTGCAGGATTTTTGAAATGATGCGCTTTAGTTGTTCCATAAAAAAATATCAATTCTTCATATAAATATCCAATTTATTTTATGAGGATATTGTTATGCTATTTGATTTGTCAAGGTGAAATTTTTAGAAGATAGATAGAATAGTAGATAAGACACTACCCAGAGATTTTGCCCTCATTTCGTGAGAATTTTAGATATGGTTCTAGGTTTTTTATAGGCGCAAGCACCTATAGTTAATTACCCCTCCCATTGCTGAGAGAGAACTTTTGATTAAGGCTAGTTGTTAGATTATTGAATGCATAGCATATAGTAGCAGTAAGTAGAGTTTTGAAATTTAAGATTATGAAATTCATCATATTAACTTAAATCTGATGGTTGGGGGAATGATGATGCGCCCGATCAAGATCCCATAGTTTCATCATCTTGGACTGTCGTGGTCTCTAGTCCACTTAGTGAGAGGAGGTAGTTAACCCAACCTGAGTGAAAGATCCTTGTCAACAGACATGGGTTGCATCATCCAAGTAATCCTTGTACACCTGGGGTGGTGTTTGTCTAAGGAGACAAAGTTTAAGTTCACATTAGCTAACATAGAGCTTTTTGCCCTATCAAGTGCACCCTATAATTCATAACTCAAGGGAGCAGAGCCATTGAGGAACATACAGGATACAGTTGTGACCATAATATAATAGTGCCATTTGGTGGCAGCCACCCGATCAGATAACTTTGGTTGTAACCGCATCATATATGAAGCCTATTGGCCAAATCACATGGACAAAGGACACGGGTCACATCTTTAGTGGCATGAGTTTATTTGAGAGTGAATATAAGAAATACACTTGACTTGACATTAACTCTTTTGTGAGCTAGAGTTTTCTTAATTTGTCACATTCAATAAACAATTGCGGAAGGTGGATTGAATTTTAGTTTTAAGTTTTAGATATAGAATTTCATTTAATTATTTAGAGCATAGTGATATGTCCAATTTTATATTTATATTGATAATTAATTTAGATTAATATGATTTAAACTTGTAAGGACATTTTGATGATAAGTATCCCCTCCGGTTGAAATCTCTATTCAACACAACCATCATCGGGATAAATAAGTCTGCTTAGTTATTTAGTTTATTGTTTCATATCCTGTCGACTATATTACTTTAATAGAGGATCAAATCTTGATTTATATTTTAAGAATTTTGAATTTGAGTATATTGAATATAATATCTTAAATATTTTGATAATGGTTACCCCTTCAATTGATATCTTTAATCACCTCAGCCATCATTAGGGTGGATGTATTATTTTATTGTTCTAGATCTCGTCGACTCTATTAATTTAATAATAGAGGATCATATCTAGATTTATATTCTAAGAATATTGAATATAAATATGTTACATATTTTTGATAGTTATGACCCCTCTGATTGATATCTTCAATCAACTCAGCCATCGTTGGGGTATTGATCATTCATTTTGTTATTCTAGATCCTATTGACTCTATTAATTTAATAATAGAAGATCAGATCTATTGTCATATGACAGAATTAGCTTCTCAAATATTTTACTAAGTTGAAATTCTTATAATATTATTATTGGATTTTTCAATTTTGTTAACCTGGACTCGGTCTTAAGACCCAATAAGGAATCAACCCGCGCAGTATCCTTAGACATTAAGTTTAAGCATTCAACATACTGTCGGGGCCCATGCGGGTGTTTCAATTGATTTTTGAATTATTAAACATATTTTTTATTCATTTCATAGAGCACTTGTATGTATTCCAAGACATTTGAAATCAAGTTTATGAAACTCCTTAATAATGTATGTGGACATCATTCTAAAACATCAAATCTAGAGGTGATGTTGTTTTGTAATGAGTGCAGTGCATCATCATTCAAGTGATTTATATTCATCTTGTTACAACAGGATTGAGCATATGATCACCTCGTAATGCATGTAAGCTTCTCATTCATTCATTTGAAAATTTATGCATGCATTAGAATATTTGAACCAGATACAAGTTTATATGAATTTATTTTCCATTTGAGAATTTGCACATATCAACGAATCACTTGAATTGGATAAAATGTTACCTCTTAATGTATGAATATGTTCAATTCACTTCATTAAAATATTTGCATGTAGTTCTAAACATTTGAGTTGAGTTAATGATCACTTCATCGCATATATAAAGATCCGCCTCTTTGATACACTCTGTGAATTTCAAGACATATACATCGAGAGTGTTCGCATGTATCATAGAGCAATAGATTCGGGTATAAGATGGATTTATAGTATTCATAAAGGGAGCTCAATCCTTTAGAACCTTCACATGAATTAATGAAGTGCTTGAATTAGGCATAACATTGTTTCATCCAACATGCATAAAGTTCATCTCATTTAAATATTTGCATGTATATTTAAAGCATTTAAATTAAATGAGAGATGGCTGGTGAAAAATGCAGCATTCAATCAAAGTCCTACTCTTTTTGGTTCTGCACATGGTTTGTTTATTCTTTTCCTAGCTCACTAATTAATAAGGCTCTTTATTGTCATACCTTATTATATAAGAGATTTCCACACTTTTATGAAACATCCTTAGATATTTTAAGCTTGTGAATTGATCAACCCATGCTATGAATAGAGGTACTTTCTCTCTTTTTGATTCAACCTTCAACTCCATAGAATTTCCTCATGCGAATGTTTGTTTTAATTAGGTATCACTGTCAAAACTTGAAGTGCTTGAATTGGAGTTGGGTCTTATGTTATGATGTATGTAGGAGACTTATTTAAAGTCTCTCATAGTCATGATCTTCTTAATGAGTTTTACTAATTTATAACATGTCATTAAGAGGTTTTAACATTTCATGAAATATCATTGAATATTCCAAACTTGCATACAATAAAGTTTATATCATGACTATAAGTGTCTTCTCTTGTTGAACTTAACCTTCAATCTCGTAGAATTCCTTTTACGATGACTCATTTCAAGTATTCTCATTTGCAGGTAGACTTCCAAGCTATCGTAAGTCTTATTGAAGTGTTTAGCATTGAATATTATTTGAATTTTTCTTTATATGAGAATGAACTTTCAACTATACTAAGATTCGTTCATGCTCATTAACAAACTATTGGGTCACCTGTGAATGCCCCTTTGAGTCCAAATCTTACAAGTTCACCTTCATTTGAGATTTTAGGATTTTCATGCTTAAGACTAATATTTGATTTAATATTTAACTTAAGCTCAATGTAACTTCATTTGAACCTTCAATTTAGGTTTAATGATGCTTTTATTTGATCATATTTGAACACTTTACCAGTTCAAATTTTGACAGCCTCCTGGCTTCGTCCCTGTATAGGGGGCTGCATCAAGAGTCTGGGCCTGCTCACTATGCTACAAAGAGTGCGTATGAGTAGTATAAACCATGACTTAAGTCTTCATCTTCCCTACCACGCTACAAAGATTTTGCATAGGTTAACTACACAAAAGAAATCATATAATTTTCCCCGTCGTGCCACGAATACGCCTACGAGTTTTTCCAGCTGTGCTACAAAGTGCGCGTATGGGTTTCACTCATCACATCGAATGCACTGCAATTTGGATTTTAGGAGTATTCAAGTTTGACCTTTTATTCTTATTAAGCTTGTGATTTAACTCTCCTTCATCAGGCCCTTACTTAACATCATGTGCATCAAAAGGTTCAATATGCTAATTTCCAAGACTTCCTACATACTGCTTTTTTACTGCAACAAATGGATTTAATTCTTTAATTATTTCTTGCTTTCTATCATTCTGCATTTTGTAGATAGAAGCCATATTTTTCACTTTCATCTACCTTCAATTCTCTATTGAACTCTTTGATGAGCCTCTTGCATTCTCTCATTTTTTAGTGAGTTCTTCCAATTGCATGCTCTGCCTTTTTGATCTTTGATCTTAATCATTTTTTGAAACCCATTTGATAGTGCTCAAAGTATATCATTGATCTACACATCGATGTTGGAAAGATCCTCATTGATCTCTGATACATCCATCTTGCAAACCAGAAGCCAAAAAAATAAAAAAAAAAGTCTTCACACTATGAGTTAAAGAGCGGATCCAAACTGAATAACAAAACTCAAAGCAATCTAGGGGCTGTTTGGTAGTAGGATTTAAGCAGATTGTTGACCTCACTTTTGGGGTGAGTTCTTAACTTCCTCATGATAGATCTAAGACTCTTATAGATACTAAGAGCTCCTTAGTCTTAAGACACTTCTAGTGATTAGGTGAGCACTTAACCTAAGCCTAGAGACTTAGAAGGGTTAGCCATAGGAATAGGTCATGCCTTAGGGACTTAGGGAAACTTCCCTACCCTATAGCCTAAACCCAATGCATGCTTTCCTTCTCAAAACAAACTCAAATTCATGCCAAATCCAAACCAAATTTTCAAGACTCATAGTCAATTCCGTGATCAAATCCAAGCTCAAAAGTTCTCCATGAACTTTATGATTGAATTCAAAATAAAACTTTCTAAGCACTTTGATTTCATCTTATGGACTCAGCCGTAACCAAAATTTAGTTCCAATTCATTTGATTTTTTTAAATAGCAATTCAATCCTTCAATCAAACTATCAAATTCCAATTCAAATACAACTTCAAATAATTCAATCCCAAAATCAAATCAAAGTTCCAAAATTCCTTCCTAAACCATATGACCCATTCTCATAAGCAAACTCCACCTAAGTTATCCCAAACTTGATTGATTTCTTTACAAATCAATTATTCCTTCATTTATATTAATAAATATAAATGAAATACATACTCAAATGTCCAAAACCAAATTAAACTAAATTAAAACCAATCCAAGACCTTTCTTAAGCCATATGGAACTACCTCCATAAGCTTAACTAAATCTAAACCCAAATCAACCCAAAATTAATTGGTTTCTTCATAAATCAATTGTTCCTTCATTTAAATTCATAAATATAAATGAAACTCACCTTCCAATGACCAAAAATAAATCAAACTAAATTGATTTCCTTCTTAGCCCATTTGACCTACATCCATAGGCTTAGTCAAATTTGCTTCCAAATCACTCCAAACTCAAGTGATTTTCTTATGAATCATTTATATCTCTATTTATATTCCTAAATATGAATGAAATATAATTTCAAATAGCCAAAGCCAAATCCAAAATCAATTCAAATCCAAAATCAAACCAAAATCCAATTTATACCCTTTAAGCCAATTTTTTGGACTTAACCAAAATCCACATAAATCAAGCCAAAATCAATGGATTTTCTCTTGAATCAATCATTCCTTCAATCATATCCAAATATAAATGAAACTTATAATGATCAAACCAAACTCAAGTCAACCCAAGTCAAGCCCAGGTTAGTCCTTTTAACTTGAAAATTTCAAATGAGCCAAAATCCATTGGACTCTAAATTGATTGTAGTTGGATTTATATTTCAATCGTAGACTCATATATAAGTTCAACAAAACTTGAATCAAGCCAAAACCAAGTCAATCAACCCAATTAGGTCCATTTGACCCAAGTGGCCTAAATGATCTTTTTGAGCCAAGTTCTAGTCCAACCCAAAATGGATTGAACCAAGTCCATCCAGGCTTCATATCATGATCAACAATCACACTAGGATGATCAATCACATTAAATTGGGTCAAACCAAGTCAACTTTTAGCCCAAATGATACCTAACTAGCCAGAACTCACCATACACCAAATTGATTAAAACCATTGATTCACATAAACTCATGTTCAATGATTGAACATGACTTGACCCTCAATTGAGCCAAACCAAGTCCAATTGGCCATTTAACTCAAATTGACCCAAATTATCCTAAAAGGCCAAAATGTGTCAAATCATAATCTAACCCAAATTGATTACAACCAATGGCTCAAGTTCATTCCAAATTGATTATTGAACTTGACCAAAGCCATAACTAAGCCCAATTTGATAAATTGGTCAACTTGACTCAACCTAGCCCAAATTGACCTAAGGGTTAAATTGGCTAAAATTCAAATTAAATCTAATTTGATTCAAACCAAAGCCTACAATCAATTTTAATTAACCAATTGAACATGAAACAATACCTAACCCAATTTGGTCAATTTGATCAACTTAGCCCATTTGACTTAGATGAATCCAAATGAGCCAAAATCAAACATAAGCAAAATTAAACTTGAACCAAAACTCTTCAAATCATCATTTGAACCTAACCTAAGTCTTGGTTTGAGCCAATTTGACCAATTGGTCAACCCAACCCAACATGACCTAATGTTAACCCATTTGACCAAATGAAGCCAAAACCCATTAAACCAACCCATGACCCATTGAAGGCTGACCAAACTCCAACCGAAACCCATCTTGGGTCAACCTAAAATCAGCCTAAACCCATTTGGAGCTAAGTCCAATGTAAATCCCTCATGGATTTTCTCCCACATTGGATTCTTTTCTCATATGATAAAGTCCACTCTTCATTTCACCTTGGCAGCCCTCACTCATCCAAATGATGCATCACCTAAGCCACCTAAGCCCTCTAACCCATGCTAGGTCAGCCATGGCCCAATGGGAGGTGAGTTAACTCACCTCCCATGCAAAGTGAGCACCCAAGGGATCAAGGAAAGACAGTCTGGCTAAATAATCCTTGTAGTCTCCTACCATGGCTTCTCCCAATCCAGACGAGCCATGTGGACTTGATGGTAATCACTCCAGTGTTCTGGTGGTTGACCATCCAAAAAAATGGGAAGCCATTCCATCCATCCACCTCAGCAAATCAAGGGGTATACCACCTCAATTCGCACGAGAAATGCATTAATTCGAATTGTGAGAGCTTCCCAGTGCAAATTTGAACCTCCTTGAAATCCCTAAAGCCATCCCAAGCTTCCCTTTTTTTTGGCATTTCTCCTCCCTGAGCAAGGCCGAAACAGGATCTTAACTTTTCCAATTCTCCATCTAAATCAAATTCCTCTTACACACACCTTCCATGTACATCGTTGAAGCCACCCAAGTCATTTCCCAAGCTCCCAAGCCACTGGAGGAGGGACTTCGGTCACCACCGAGCTCCAAAGTGATAGAAGTTGATCCACCAAGTGAACCAAGGGGAATTGGCTTTCATGCTACTCAATAGGGCCTCATGTCTACTAGACGAAGCTACTCCCGTTAATCCCACCATTGATCTTGAGCTCTGAGGTAATTGCTCAAAACCGTAGAAATAGGAAAATTTTGTTGGAGCTTTTTGAAGGAAATTCACATGTGTGCCCATCCTAGTTGTTGGATCATTGTGGATCCCTCACGCGAAGGTGTGTATTGATTTTGGAGCGAATCTTAGCTCGAGTGAGCTCGGATGAGTGATCCATGGTTGACGGCCTCCATTGTTCGTCACTTGCAGAAAGGAGGATCACGGGTCATTCATTTTGCAGGATTAGAATGGACAACTTTGATCAGATTCTGCTAGATCCATCTATTTTCTCCCTTTACGCCTCAAGTTTGTTTTGCGCCATCCAATCCAAGATCGGACAGTGGAAATCATTACCACGTCCGCCACCGGCTGACTCAGCTTGCAATGTGACTACTTAAATAGCCAATCCCATGGTGCCCACATGGAAAGCGCATCGCCGCATAGCATTAATGTCGCAGATTAGGCTTAATTAAGGTTATTATTTAATTTATTTTAAAAACTTTCATAATTCATAACTAATTGTAGGAAAATCCAAAAAATATAAATAATGGCTCATTTAAAGGTATTTTGGAGGGGCAACCATTAAAATTATCCTTAATTAATTTTGAATAATAATTTTGACTTAATTAGGGTTTAATTAAAATTTTAATTAGCCTAATTACTCCCTAATTAATTAACCAATCAATTTAAAACTTTATGAGAATGTTTAGGGGGATGACCTCTACCTCTCGTATTTTTCTTGGAATTTAATGGTTGATTAATTGGAGAAATTGATTGCTTAAGCTTTAATTACTTTTTTAACTTAATTAAGTGATAATTAAGCATTTGAACAATACTTAATCAATAAATTGGACCCCTTAATCACAGTTGTGGAGAGATTTATGAAATTGGATTAGAACCTCCCTCCTAATCCTTCTTTTAAGTTTCCTTCTCTTTTTCGACCAAAATGCTAATTAATGATTATTAACTAATTGGTGGCCTAATTAGTTAATTTGAAATTCAAATCATGCCAAATCATGTTTAATTGAATGATAAGGCTTATAGAATTAGATTGGGATCTCTTTCCCAACCTTTCTCTCTTTAAGCCCATTTCATTTCAAAAGATAATTAATTAAATTTGGTAATTAAGTAAAGAGGAATGGATTGATGATTTAATGTCTTGATTAACCTAATTAAAAGGGTAATTGCATCTGATTTCCCTTAATTAATCCATGGGTAGAGCTTTAGGTGTTTAATAACCTAAAGAGAGTTTATAAAATTACGGTTAGCTCACATGTGTGAGAAAACCATAGAAGTAATTAAGTGAGTTCCTTAAGCTCAATTAATTAATGATTGTGAGCTAATTGCATTAGGCTCCTTTCATTTCATAGGAGCATTGCTATTTAATCTTTAGTTCATTTGCATATTACATTAGCTCATAATCATTTAATTAATTATCTTAAGGTAACATAGGTAAGGGTTTAATTAATTGATTTAATTCACACCTTAACCTAAATAATCCATAAAATTAATTTAATTTCTTCTCTTTAAATCAAATCAACTCACATATGGGGAATGTGATTAGGATTATCAAATCTCTTCTCACATTTCTTAACTCAAATCAAACATGAAATTCAAAATGACATTAAGAAATTTTGGTTCATCTTAAATGAGTTTATTTAATATAATTATCCTTAAGAGTTAATTGGATTGAATGAAATCATGTGCTTATGTCTCTTTATTTTTTCAATCATATTAAATGTTACATGTCACTTGATTCATGCATTCATCTTTTTTAAAATTAATTAAATTAAATAGTTTCCTTTATGTCAAGCTTGCATGTGTTGATTTAAATTTATATATGTGTGGCTATTATCATTATTAAATCCAAATCTATTTTTCAAACTTATAAATGAATAATTATATATGCTATGAATGCTAGTTATAAATAGATTAGAGATGTATGTGATTATAGTTAAAGTGTACGAAGTGAAGTTTCTTTCCTTTTATTCATATTAGTTTATGTAAGTAAGAATGTTAATGGGTATACAGTCTGGACATCCCAGGAATACAAGGCTTTAGGTAGCCCCAAGGAGGTCATTTGATTACCTCACTTCTCTGGTTTAATAACGGCATGCACTCCATTTGATTTTTTTTTACATACTTCAATACTAGAATTTAGATAAGACTTTGTTCTATATGCATAAATATCTCAAAAAGTACAACTTTAGCATGTTTTCCACTCTTTTAGTTACTTATACATTTATGTGTATTTAAGAGTAGTGGGTATATCTAGTCTGGACATCTCAAGAATACGATACTTTAGTTAGCCCCAAGGAGGTCATTTGATTACCTCACATCCTTAGTTTAACAATGGTGAAGTATCCACTTAAAACTTTTATACACCTGCATATGCATTTAGCAAATGAATGAAAATCCCCTTTCTATTAAGAAAAACATATATCCATATTTGTTCAAATGATTGAATCAATTGATCACATGGTTTAAAGACTTATTTATTATGTTCATGCATATAAGCTTACATATGTTTAAATGTAATCGGTATATAGTTTGGACATCTTGGGAACATGAGGGTTTAGTTAGCCTTAAGGAGATAATTGGATTACCTCACTTCCCTGGTTTAACAATGACACGTACCTATTTAATTTCATTCCTATGTATTTTTATATAACAATTTAAACAGAGCTTTAAATTAATATGATAAAAATGATCCAATCAAATGAAACATCTAAATTCCAAATGTACATGTTTACATCCATCATTTAAAGTGTGATAAAAATATATTGCATGTATAGCTATGCTTAGGATTTAATCATGTGCATGTTACATATGATGGAAAGAAATGAATGAATATGTGCCATGTGATAGTAATTTATTCCAATTAATCTTAAGATGCCTTTCTTATTGAATGAGAGTATTTAAAGTAAACCTAAACCTAGGATCAATTAAAATACATAATAAGTCATTCACTAAAGAGAATTGATTAATTAATAAGATTTATAAGTGACTTAAGGTAGGGATAAAAGAGAGTAATTCTCTCTTTCCTTCTCTTTATAACACTTAGTTGTTAAGTGTAAGCAAAATGGAATAAAAGAAAACATTAAGTAAAACTTGCAAATCAATTAAATCACTTAAAGTGAAACCATCGTTTATAATTATTAACCTCATTTTTGGAGTGAGCTCTCAACCTCCTCTTCGTAAACTTAGGACTCATATAGACAATAAGAGCTCCTTAGTCATAAGAACTTCTAGTGATTAGATGAAAACTTAACCTAAGCCTAGAGACTTAGAAGGGTTAATTATAGGATTAGGCCATGCCTTAGGACTTAAGGAAATCACCAACCCTATAGCCTAAACCTAATCCATATGCACCTTCTCAAATCGAACCTAGATTCAAATCTCGAACCAAATATTAAATTCAAATTCAAATTCCAAATCTAATTCCAAATTTGACTACAAATGATTGAAACCCAAAATCAAATTCAAATTCTAAGACCCTTCCTAAGCCATGTGAACCACCTTCATAAGCTTAGCAAAAAACTCCTTTAAATCAAATCAAATTCAATTGATTTCTTTATAAATTAATTATTTCTTTATTTATATTCACAAATATAAATAAAATCCATATCCAAATGATCAAAACTAAATCAAACCAAACCAAAACTCCTTTTAAGCCAGATGGACCCACCTCCATGTGCTTAACCAAATTAGCTTTTAAACCAATACAAACTCAATCAATTTTCTTATTAATCAATTATTTCTTCTTTCATATTCACAAATATAAATGAAATCTAAATTCAAATGACCAAAAATATATCCAAAATTAAATCCAAACCCAATCTAAGCCCTTTGAGCCAATTATTTGAACTTAGCCAAATTCCATCTAAATCATGTTAAAACCAGAATTTTCTCTTGAATCATAAATGAAACCAATCATCAAATTCAAGTCAAGTCAAGCCCTTTTGACTTGAAAGCCAAAACCTATTGAACTCCAAATTGATTGTAGTTGGATTTATATTTCAACCCTGGGCTCACATATAAGTCCCACTAAACCTAAATCAAGTCAAAACCAAACCAATTGACAAACTTAAATCCACTTGACCCTGACCTAAATGACCCATTTGAGCAAACTTCCAACCCAAATTGGATTGAACCAAGCTCACCAAAACCTTCCACCATGATTGTCGATCACCCTAGGATGATCAATTGCAATCAATTATGTCAAACTAAGTCAATTTGGTCCTTTGACCAAGTCAACCTTTAGCCCAAATGAAACCTAAACTAGCCAAAACCCATCATATACAAAATTGATTGAAACCATTGATCCAAACACATTCATAATCAATGATTGAACATGACCAAACTCTCAATTAAGCCAAACTAAATTCAATTGACCATTTAACCCAAGTTGACCCAAATTGGCCAAATGGGTCAAATCCTAATTTAACCCAAATTGATTGTAACCAATAGCTCATTCATTCCAAATTGATTATTGAACTTGACCAAAGCCATGATTGAGCCTAATTCGATCAATTAGTTAACTTAACTCAACCTAGCCCAATTTGTCCTAAAGGGTCAAATTAGCCAAAATTCAAATTAAATATAAATTGATTCAAACAAAAGGCTATGTTCATCTTCAATTAGCCAATTGAACATGAATGAACCTATAATCCAAGCCAATTTGACAAATTTTGGTCAAATTGGTCAACTTGATCCAATTGAACCATTTGATTCCAAATGAGCCAAAATCAATCCTAAGTCAAATTAAACCAAATCGATCATACCAAAATACTTCAAATCATTATTTAAACCTAGCCTAAGCCTTGGTTTGACCTAATTTGACCAATTGGTCAACCTAACCCAACATGACCCAATGTGACTCCCCAAATTTGAGCCAATTCCCATGAAACCAAGCTATGACCCATTGGGGTCTGAGCAAACCTGACCCAAAGCCATTTGGGATCAGCCCAAAATCAACACAACCCAATCAAATTTCAGATAAGATTCCACCCAACCTCATTTAATCCTCCCCATCACATGCATTCAACTCTCCCCATCCATGACATTCAATGGAGCTGATCATATGATAGCAAAAGAGGACTTTAGAGCTAAATCCAAAGTCCTCAATTAACCCATCACCTCCCCATTACATTTATTCAAATTTTTGGCCATCCCCTTCGAAGCAAGAAAATAAGGCTCATTCAAAAAGCTTCCCCAAGTAAAGAGCATTTCTTCCCCACCTTCTTTGAGTGATTTTTGAGCTAAAAAACACCAACTAAAGTTGTTGGTGAAGAGGAGGTCAAACTCATTCCAAAGCTCACACCTGGATCTTCAGGTCATCCCCAGAGGTAATTTCATCAAACTTTAGCCCATCATAGGATTTTTTGTTTGTTCAAATGTATGCATGATTTTAGGACATTTTTTTAGATTACCCTTGTATTTTTCATTTTACACTATCCCAATATGATTTGGTGTGTATTCTGGTGAAGGTCATTGGAAAATTGAGCTCAAACCTGCCCAAATGGGTGGTTTTTGAGCCTAATTAGGCTTTGTTTCATTGGTTAGGAAGGAGACAAGCAGTATCCATTCGATCTCCTTTTATTAGGGATGGATGATTGCAATTTCATGCATATATCACCCAATTATAGTTTTTGGATCGTCCCATTTGATATGGACGATCTGATCACGTGATCGGACGATCCGATCTTCATCTCGTGGAAAGGGAGAATTTTGCCACTCCTAAAAATGCGTAGTCCAACCAGCGCGTGATGCGTGGCGCCACGTGCCACGCGGAGCCCAATCTAGATCCGCCATGCGGAGCCCAATTGGGATCCGCCACGTGGAACCATGGAACCGCATCGTCCAACCAGTTCATGCCACACATATCCGTGTTGCCAGTCAATACCCGCACGACACTGAGTGGGCTAAACAAGAAAATCATATTTTTCTGATTTTTAAAATTATTTAAAATATCTAGAACTTTCAAAATTCATAAAAAATAAAAGAATTATAAAAAAAATTTCAAATAAGGCATCGTTGGCTTCGTCTTTCTGAGAGGAATCCAACAAACTAAAAATCATCAAATTTACTTGAATAGTTTGAGCTAAATTTGAGTTTTAGTAAAAATTAATTTGTTTTAATTACTCTAAACATACAAATCATATTGAGGTGAAATTTTGAAGGAATAAAATTACGCTAAAAATCTACTTATCATAAAAATTTCAAGACAAAATGATGACTGTATTGAAAGATATTGAATTTAGAAGTTTAAATGGTCTATTTTAATTAAATAAATAAGTATATCATATAAAATTTGATTAAATCAGTTGAAACTTTGGAAATTCATAACTAATCCTAAAAAATCTAAAAAATATAAATGAGGGCTCATTTTAAAGGTATTTTAGAGTAGATTCTAGGAAAATTATTATTAATAGATTTTGAATAGTGATTTTAGCTTAATTAAGGTTTTATTAAAAAATTGGTTGAATTACTTCTTAATTAATTATCCAATTAATCTCAAATTAAGTTTTTGTCCCCATGGTAGTGGATCTTCCTAGGGACACAACTCCACTCATGAGCAGTCACAAGTATGTCTCTTCTAGCAATCAGATGACACTCCAGTGATAGGTAGTGTTAGGTGCATCTTTGTCAGTGAGCACAACCCCTCCACTACTCAGTAGCGCATATTTGTACTGGCACGGTTAGATCATTCCCTAGATGAGATTTTGGCATAATACTTTGTAGAGAAGAGAGAGCTTCTAGGGAGTGACTGATCAGATTGTGAGGAGGGAAATGTCAGCTTTGATCCAGATGAGGATGATCTCCTTGAGAATTTGGTCGAGGTCCACATGGTCGATAGTAAAAGCTCCCTTCATAGAGATCAGCACAGTCAGCAAGGTATTGTGGTTGAGGAAGATGACACCATCCATTCAACCCAACACCTCCATCAATAGCTTAAACAAAAGGATGATTAGATCAACCAGATGTACAAGAGGGAGGAAGACGTATTAGCAGCCCTCCATGCACTTCAAAATCATGCCTGCTTGATAGAGATAGATCATCAGGTTATATCCTAGATCAGCCCAAAAGCACTTCTTTAGTAGATCGGGGCTGGTAGCTTGCATATGAAGGTAATGGACAACACCTCAATGCAAGAAAGAGACATCAAGCAGTTGGTGGAGCAGAAAGTGAAAGATGCATTGGCGTAAACTTGAGGTGGCTCATCTATTCCAAAGGTAGACCCTCCATGGTGTCCAACATCCTTAAGGGTTTTGTGCTTGCTTCCATCAAAATTTTTGATGGCAGTGGGAACCCTCATCAGCACATATCACACTTTAGGGTTGAATGTTGCAATGTCTGTGGCAATGATGCACTCTTATTCCTTTGATCTTGAGCTTGATAGACATCGCATTTGATTGGTACATTGAACTACTCTTGAAGAAATTTATTGAATTGGGCGACTCTTTATTAAGAGATTTGTGGAGCTGGTAATTGTGGGCGATCTCGTTGTAGCTCAACAACACTCCGGTGAGTCCCTAATTGATTACATTCTTAGATGACACAATTTAAGTATGAAATGTGAACCATAACTATCTAAACAACATGCCATTGAAATTATACTCAAGAATATCCATAGCCCGATCGCCTTCATGCTTAAAGGGTTTAGCATTAAGACATTTGAGAAATTAATCAATAGTCTACAAGGGGAGGTCAAGCAGGTTACCTTTCCAAGATCGGTCGATGGCTTCAGTTACAAAAGGTATTTGAGAAGAAGTTAGGGGCAATCATAATAGTTCATATGGGGAAGCAGCCAGTTAGGGTTCGGTCAGATAAGCCTCGAGCTCAATATTCTCCTCTATCACCTCCTTTGCCACCACCTCAACCATTATGTCAGCCTCCTCCACTACTACCTCTCCTCTGACATCATCAAAAGCAATACTCCTACTCTCAGCGGTGTTTACCTACTCTTGTGGACAAATTAAATAATCCATATTCATTCAAGAGGGAGTTAGTCAGGAAGATCTTTAATAATCTCTTAAAGAAGCCCGATTTCAATTGGGAGGTCATGATCTAAACTATTGCTCCTATGCATCTTGGGACATATCTTGAAAGATTGCTTTACCCTTGGGCTTGAGTGTGGTTTATTATCCCTAAGAAATATCTACTAGAACAACCCTCTAGTTCTGTTAAGATAATCTTTGGGAATACAAGCGATCTTGTCATATCAGAGGAAGGTTGCGATATCTTTCTATCCTGAACCTCCAAGAAAATCATCTATAAGATCATAAAGTTACTAGGGTGCACGAGCAACTCAAACCTCAACATCAAGGAAGGTTTGCAAGTTGCTAAGGATGACTTGAAGGGGGTAGAAGCCTAGCAGCAGTAGCAGTCCACCTTACTTGGCTGTTTCTAACCATAAATAGGTCCAACACTCGGTCCACCACCATTACTTACTTCTTCCTCTCTAGCTCCTCTTTGGCCATCAAGAGTGTTGTATCGAGTACTAAGGGAACTAAAACCTTTACCTACAACACTTTATTAGATTTATATTATGTACCTCTATCTAAGAAGAAATCAATAAAAGCTTTCACACTTTCATCTTGTCCACTTAATACTCTAGCTTTTATTTCTCTCGAAAACTCTCCAAGTCTACAAAATAATAATGATAACTCTAGTTTTGATCATTCAACTTCTGATTTAGAAATGGATTTCCCATTCCTAAATCATTCGGGTTCTCCCATTGAGATTGATTTGGAGTCTTATGACTCTAATGATCTTATAGGGAGAAGGCAGAGGTGAATTTATGATGAGCATGTAGAACTTTTCACTAAACCATCTCATGAAGTCAATGAGTCAACCTGTGGTGGCAAAGTTCTACCTCATGGGGGGAAAAAAGGGTAAACAAGTCATTGGTTCTGGTGATCGAAGCCCCTCCATGGGATGCTCCGGTATGGATATGTTTGTGAATGATCACCGTGAGTTGACTACAATGCTCTTCTAAGAAAGTTGCCCGATAAACTGCATGTATCTTATCCAAAGAGATGTGAGGTTATTAATCAAAGCCCTTATTGATCCATAAATATGCTTGGCTTAGTAACTATTGGAGAGGAGGCATGTTATTTAAGAGAAGCCCATTGAGTTACATTCACCGATGAAGTCCTTATTTTGGGGACAAATGAGCAAAATTATCCCCTACATCACATTGGGCATTGTCAGATTCAGAATCTCTAGGGTGTTGGTTGATCTAGTGCATTGCGGAACATTATGAGTCTAAAGAGCCTTTTGCCAGGATTGATATCTGAACTCTGAGGAGATCGAATGATGTTGAGAGAATTCAATGAGCAATGCGAGAGGGCTTTATAGGCTCTATAGTGTTTCCACTGGAGATAGATGACTGGAAGACAAACGCCAAGTTTTACATAATCGATTCAGATATATCTTTCACTGCTTTGCTCGGTAGGCCTTGGATACATGGAAATAATATGGTTCCATCCTCTTTACATCAGCGCATCAAATTTCAGAGAGGTGGAATCTAGTATTGTGTCAAAGGAGACTTTAAGCCATTCTTAGTTAGAGAGATTGAGATATATGAGGACGCAATCTACTATCTTCCTCCAAATCAAAAAGTCTATCTTATGAACTTGGTGAATGTTCAAAAAAAAAAAAAGAAATAAAAGAAAAAGAAGAAAAATAAAAAGAGAAAGAAGGAAAATAAAAAGAAAAATAAAAGAAAAAAAGAAAAGAAAATGAAAATACAAGTGAGAATCAGACACGAGGAAGAAGTAGAGCTAGATATTAAATTCCGCCCATAGTTCGTTCCTCTATACAAACACATGAGTAGGGTGCTCAACCCCCCCTTAGCAATAGAACCAAATGCTAACCCTATCAAGCAAACTCCTAGACGCATATGATTAGACATTGAATAGCAGGTGACTTCTAAAATTAAGAAATTGATCGATGCTAGTTTTATCAGGGAAGAAATATATCTTACCTAGTTGGCCAGTGTAATCCTAGTTAAGAAAAAGAATGACCAAATTCACATATGCATCAATTTTAGGGATCTAAATAAAGAATGTCCTAAGGATGAATTTCCACTTCCTATACCTTAATTAATGGTAGTCATCGCGTCATCTCATGTAGTATTCTCTTTTATGGATGGGTCAT
Organism: Cymbidium sinense; assembly: GCA_021442155.1. Lineage (NCBI taxonomy): Eukaryota > Viridiplantae > Streptophyta > Magnoliopsida > Asparagales > Orchidaceae > Cymbidium > Cymbidium sinense. The sequence continues at coordinate 151,223,316 of CM038215.1, forward strand.
CTAGCAACAACCAAATCAAGGTGGCCCCCGCGGATGAAAGAAACAATACTTTTCAAACCCCGATTGAAATCTATTATTATAAGGCCATGCCTTCCGACCATAAAAATGCTAGTGCTGCATACCAGGGAGACATTACTTGGATCTTCAACGAACTCATTCACCATTAAGTTGAATGCTATGTTGATGATATAATAGTAAAATGCAAAGAAAAGGATGACTATCTCTTTGACTTGAGAGTAATTTTCAAACAGTTAAGATAATTTAACCTCAAAATGAATCCCATAAAGTGCATTTGGAGTAGCTTCAGGGAAATCCCTTAGGTTTGTTGTCCAACACTAGGGAATAGAGATTGATCCAGAGAAGATTAAAGCTATCTTAGAAATTCCACCCCCTAAAAGTCTAACTCAACTCAGATTATTCTAAGAATGGTTGGCATATCTAAGATGCTTCCTATCCAACCTATCAAAAGATGCTAACCATTCTCATCACTTCTTAAAAAGGATGCCAAGTTTAAGTGGGATGATAAGTTCCAGCATGCTTTTGAAGACATCAAGCACTACCTGATGATGCCGCCAGTTCTAGCAGCCCTTATCCCGCAAGCGTTGATCCTGTACACCACTGTATTAGATGACTCCCTTGGCACTTTATTATCTCAAACCAATGATGAAGGGAAAGAAAATGTACTCTACCACCTCAGTTATCGTTTAATCCCTGCTGAGGCAAACTACCCACCAATTGAAAAGCATAACCTAGTTTTAATCTTTGCATCCCAAAAGATACGTCACTACATGCTTTCTCATAAGGTGAATCTAATCTACATATTGAATCCACTATAATATCTCATGATATGGTCGACACTATCTAGACGGTTGGCGCGTTGGTCCATGATTTATCACAATTTGATATCACATTCGTACCTCCGTGCGATGAAAGGATGGGCACTAACAGATTTCTTAGAAGCACACACACTTCCTGCTGATTCTCTGCTTGGTGATGACCTCCTCGATGAACAAATCATGAAATTAGGGGACACTAGCATTCGCCACTGGGAGATGTATTTTGATGGTGCAGATTCCTTTAAAAGAGGAGAAGAACTACAATCTACTATCCCAGGGAAGGCAGGGGTAGGAATAATTCTCCTAACTATAGACTGCGATGTGATTAGATTCTCATATCATATGTTTAATTCATTCACCAACAATGAGGCTGAATATGAGCCTCTGATTGCCGGTTTGGAGTTAGTCATTATACTATACATCCAGAGCATCAACATCTTTAGGGATTCTCAGCTCATCATCAACCAAATCGTTGGGTCCTACAAAGTTCTAAAGCATAAGCTCCATCATTACCACAAGTACCCCATGAATTTGTTGGCCCAAATCCCAGAGGTTACGATCTATAAGATTCCTCAAGGAGAGAATGTAGTAGCGGACGCTTTAGCCAAGCTTGCCAAAGAGTTGGCATGTCCGGAAGATGAGTCCATTCCAATAAGGGTCCAAAATAGACAAGTCTCATCTCTTATTGATGCTTAACTCATCGAGAGATTCTCTCTTGAAGGGGAGGTTTCCATTGCCAAAAAGGATGAGGAGTCAGATTGGCAGCAACCATTCATGGATTATTTAAATATAGGCAAACTACCTTAAGAAAAATAACTAGCACACTAGGTAAAGCAGAGAGCACTTTCCTATGCTCTCATAGATGACGCCTTGTACCGGTGGTCCTTCGATCATATGTGATTACGTTGTCTGGAAAAACATAAGGTCATAGGATTATGACTGAGGTACACTCAGGTTTATGCGAAGCACATCAATCCAGTCCGACGATGAAAGCCAAGATCAAGAGATTAGGATACTACTAGCCTTTGATGATCACAGACTGCATGGATGTAGCTAGAAGATGCCACCAATGTTAGGTACACGGTGTGGTCCTACATCAACCACCCAACATTCTACATCTTATATTGGCCTCATGGCCATTTGCATTTTGGGGTATCGACATAGTGGGTCCGATCGATCCTCCTTCTTCCAAGGATCACCGGTTCATTCTAAGTGCCACCGAATACTTTTCCAAGTAAGTGAAGGCAATCCCACTTAGAGAGGTCACAGCTTAGCATGTGCTCCAATTTTTCAGGAACCATATCATATATATGTTCGGGGTGTCTCGGTGAATTATATCCAATAATGGTACTGCATTAAAGAACACCAAAATCAACAGCTTTGCCCATAGACACAACATAGATTGGAGATATTCTACCATCTACTACCCAAGGGAAAATGACGTAGTAGAAACCTTCAACAAAACTCTCATCCAAATATTAAAGAAGACACTCAATGACAACAAGCGACTATGGCATGAGAAGTTAGTTGAAGCCTTGTGGGCTTACCATACCACATATAGAACTCCAACTTAGTCTACTCCATTCTCCTTAGTGTTTGGGTCCGAAGCCATTCTACTATTAGAAGTCCAACTCTCATCACTAAGGATAGCCGTGGGTAGTAAAATCATAACAAAGCATAACGCCAAGTTGCGATTGGAAGAGCTCAAATGTTTCATGGAGAGATGCCTTCGGGCATGCCAGAACCTCAAGTTGTACAAAACCAAAATGATTAAAGCTCACAACAAGTTGGTCCGTCCTAGAGCTTTTCAAGTAGAAGAGGCTATTTTAGTTTTAAGGAGGCCAATTATTGCTCGTCGAAATATGGGAGGCAAGTTTGAACCCACTTGGGAAGGCCCTTTTTCCATAGAGAAGGCCTACCAAGGAGGATCTTATCAACTTATAAATTATAATGAAGAGCGTCCGATGCTTCCAATCAATGGACTCTACCTAAAGAAATACTGTCCATAAATCTTGTTTGAAAATAATCATCAATAAAACTTCTTTTCATATCAAATTCCATCTCTTATGTGTTAAAAATATCTTTCACTTTCCAATCTGCCACGACATGTTTAGGGTAGGTATAAGAGAACCCAAGAAGCATCCTATCCCTCTACAACATAAACACAAACTATAAATGATCCTTCAGTGCTATTACGATAGGTGTAAGAGAACCCAAGAGGCATCATATTTTAACTAGTACAACTAAGTTGGGTGTAAGAGAACCCAAGCGACATCCTTTCTTGGTGGAGTCATAATTGCCCCTGATGCCATTTCATCCATTCTTCTACGTGTTTAGGGTAGGTGTAAGAGAAACCAAGTGACATCTTATTCCCACTTTCACAACACAAACAAATACATATCTTTTATCTCGAGCTACTTTGATGTGGGAGTAAGCCCCCTACGGAACTCACTCATTAGCTGTTCTAAGTCGAGCTGATATATTATCTTGCTAGTATGTCACCTTAATGGTCATTTGTCTGGCGGATGTGAGTCCCCACTCTTTCTTCCTGACTTGACCACTATAAAATAATAAGCACCTTGTTAGTTTGGTAGGTCTTATCACGTAGCCAGTAAGCTACCACATGTTGACTTCATTTAAGAGGATGTAAGCCTACATACTTTCTTCTTAAACTATCCATTATATACTAACTAGGTTGAGTATATTTGAGGCTTAGGGTAAGTCCCTCAGAGGCTCCTTTCTTATCGACTACTTCGAGCTTGGGTTTAGTCCTTACACAAGACTCTCTGCTTAGTAGTCACCTTAGGTCGGATAGTCCTTATCGAGCCGAAGATAGACTATCTCGGTGATCAGTTCCGCTTTGGAGAGATGTAGGCTTACATGCCTTCTTTCTATACTAATTGTCACAAACTGATGGACACCTTAGGTTGGTTGGTTATCGCCATGCTAACGATGACCCACCCAGTGGATACACCACTCTTGGCAGATGTGAGACGCATGCTTTCTCCTTTAGTTGGCCACCGTATACCTATAAGCTTTCTTTTATAGGGTTTTGGATAACTCCCTAATGGCACCTCACCAGGCCGTATTTGGATCATGCCCTTAGTGACCCCATTTAGACACTACTGTAGTTACTCTTGGATTAGACAGTCCTCCTTTTATAGTAGTCACCTTTATGGTTGGAGAATTTATTCAGCGGATGCACAGATTCTCCCTTGGTCCAGTAAGTATGAGATAGGACTAGGTTGATATAAGCTCCTTCTCAATGTGGTCCCTCGTAAACCAACAAGGTCCATGCAAATATAAAATAAACAAAATATATCTTCACTTCTGGATTAGGAATTCAAGCCCTTAGTGGCCCCATTCCCAAGCAAGCATCCTATCTTTAGGGTGTCAGCAAAACTCCTATAGGAATTGCCTAACTACTTTGAGCTAAGATAAGTCCTCAGGTCGGCACTCTCTTAGTAGTCACCCTTAGGTCATGTTCAACTTATTATGCCACCAATGAGTCACCCTGATGGTCATCTTTGCTTTGAAAGATATAAATCTATTACGCATTCTTTCCAGCACGACAGATGCAAACCAACGGGCAGCCTTAGGTCAGTTCTGATTTATTGCACAAGCGACCGATCACCCTAGTGGCTCCTTCTTTAGGAAGATATGAGTCCCCGCATTTTCTTCCTAACTTGACCATTGCAAATCGAAAGGCACCACTTAGGTTGGTTAGCTTTATCTTGCAGTCAGTAGACTATCCTTTTGGATTTATAAATCAAAGACAGGTCTAGGCTGATATAAGCTCCTTATTGTAGATCCATTGCACACCAACAGGGTCCATCTAAAATTAAATTTGTCTTGGCTATTCTTGAGTCGATATCAGTCCACAGTGGCATTCACTCAAATAGTTGCCTTAGGTCAGGTTTGATTTATTGTGCTATAAACTAATCACCCTAGTGGTTCCTTATTTAGAAAGTTGTAAGTCTACAAGCTTTCTTCCTAGCTTGAACATGACACACCGAAAGGCAGCCCTTAGGTTGGTTAGCTTTACCCCATGGCTAATAGACTATCCCTTTAGATTTGTAAATCTAAGATAATTCTAGGCTCATATTAGCTCATTCTTAGTAGATCCATCGCACACCGACAGGGTGCACCTAAAATTAAATTAATTTTGACTACTTTTGAGCTGACATAAGTCTCCCAATGACATTCACTCAGTAGTCGCCTAAGGTCAGGTTAGATTTGTTGTGCCATCGACAGATCACCCCAACAACTGATCCCTACTTTGAAAGATGTAAGTCTGTTATACTTTCTTCCTAATACAACCATTGCACATCGAAAGGAAACCCTTAGGCCAGATAGTCCTACCTTGTGGCTGGTAGACTATCCCTTTAGATTTATAAATCTGAGACAGGTCAAGATTGACATAGCTCCTTCTTAGTGGGTCCATTACACGCCAACAGGGTTCACAACATAACACACCAAATTAAATTAAATCAAATCACATCAAATCAAATCATATTAAAATCAAATTAATCATCTGGACTACTCTTGTGTTGAGATAAGATCCCCAACGATGTTCACTCAGTATTCACCTTAGGTAGGGTTAAATTTGTTGTGCTATTGATAGATCACCCCAACTGCTCCTACTTTGAAAGATATAAGTTTGCTATGCTTTCTTCCAAGTACAGTCATTGCACACTGAAAGGAAACCCTTAGGCCGGATAGTCCTACCTTGTGGTTGGTAGACTACCCCTTTGGATTTGTAAATCTAAGGCAAGTCAAGGATGAAAATAGCTCCTTCTCAATGGGTCCATCGCATGCCAACAAGGTCCACAACATAAGACACCAAATTAAATTAAATTAAATCACATCAAATCAAATAAAATTAAAATCAAATTAATCAAGAACTCTTGAGTTGGTAAGATCCCCAAATTCAATCGCCCAGGTAGGGTTTAATGTGTTTTCCATCCAACAGATCACCCCAACAACTTTTCCCTCCTTTGGAAGATGTAAGTCTGCTACGCTTTCTTCCTAGCATAGTCGTTGCATGCCGAAAGGTAATCCCTTAGGTCGGATAGTCCTACCTTATGGTAGGTAGACTACCCCTTTGGACTTATAAATCTAAGACATGCCAAGTCCCCTGTAGCTCTTTCTTAGTGTGGTCCATCGCACATCGATAGGGTCCATAACAAAATAAATTCAAAACCAACCTCTATAGCTTAAATCTAACTCAAACAAATCTAACCCAATGTAAATCCTTGGCGGATATGCCCTCAATCTAGAACCCTTCTCCCTAGTGGAGCCATAAAAAATTAAATGAACCTCCCTAGTGGAGTCTAATCAAACAAATCAAAGAAATACAATCAAATTCTTATCCCCAGTGGTTGGCCCAAACCTGCTTCCCTAGTGGAAGGTTCACATATCCAATCCCTAGCGAATTCGAGCACATATCCCTAGCAGATATACCTCCACATTAATTAAAATAAAATAAATTAAAATCAATTCAATCTTGATCCCCATCAAATTATAGATTCTTATCCCCAGTGGATACACACCCAAACTAATCATATTCATAATCAAACTCAAATTCTTATCCCTCAGTGGATAACTTGAACCTGCGTCCTTAGTGGAAGGTTCGTGTACTCAATTCCCAGTGGATTCCTTCTAGCTCTCTTATGCCCTTGGCATAAAGAGAACTGCATCACCCTAAGATTGTGATTCTAGTTATCTCTCTGGTCTAGGTATAGATCATTTTCATTATTGTTTGCAATCTTCTGGATGTTGTGGATCATTTCGGTCAACGCCAATATGTGTGGTGTGCCTTCTCAGTTACACCACACCTATTGGGGGTCCATTTGTTGACCTCACTTTTGGAGTGAGCTCTCAACCTCCTCTTCTTAAACTTAAGTCTCTTCTAGACACAAAGAGCTCCTTAGTCATAAGATACTTCTAGTGATTAGGTGAGCACTTAACCTGCTAGAGACTTAGAAGGGTTAATCATCATTAGGCCATGCCTTGGACCAAGAAAATCACCTACCCTATAGCCTAAACCTAATCCATATGAACCTTCTCTTCCAATTCAAATCTTGAACCAAATCTCAAACTCAAGTTCAAATTCCAAATCTAATTCTAAATTTGACTCCAAATGATTGAAACCCAAAATCAAATTCAAATCCTAAGACCCCTTCAGCTATGAACCACCATCATAAGCCAAAACCCCTTTAAATCAAATTAAATTCAATTAATTTCTTTATAAATCAATTATTCATTCATTTATATTCACAAATATAAATAAAATTCATATCCAAATGATAAAACTAAATCAAACAACCAAACCCCTTTAAGCTGGACCCACCTCATTGTGCTTAAACAAATTATCCTTTAAACAAATACAAACTCAATCAATTTTCTTGTAAATCAATTATTCCTTCATTTATATTTACAAATATAAATGAAATCCAAATTCAAATGATCAAAACTATATCCAAAATTAAATCCAAACCCAATCTAAGCCCTTTGAGCCAATTCTTTAGGCTTAGCCAAATTCCATCCGAAGAAAATCAAAACCAATGGATTTTCTCTTGAATCAATCATTCCTTCAATCATCTATTAAAATATAAATGAAACCTACAATCATCAAACCAAATTCAAGTCAACCCAAGTCAAGCCTAACTTAGCCCTTTTGACTTGAAACTTTCAATTGAGCCAAAACCAATTGGACTCCAAATTGATTGTAGTTTGATTTATATTTCAACCCTGGACTCACATATATGTCCCACTAAACCTAAATCAAGCCAAAACCAAACCAATTGACTAACTTAGGTCCACTTGACCTTTAAAGGACTCATTTGAGCTAACCAATCCAATCCAAACGATTGAACCAAGTGACCAAAACCTTCCATGATTGTTGATCTCTAGATGATCAATTGCAATCACTTGGCCAAACCAAGTCAATTTGGTCCATTGACCAAGTCAACCTTAGCCCAAATGAAACCTAAACTAGCCAAAAACCCATCAAATACCAAATTGATTGATTGAATCCAAATCCACTCATATCAATGATTGAACATGACCAAACTCAATTGAGCCAAAAATCCAATGACTATTTAATTGAAATTGACCCAAATTAGCCTAAAAAGCCAAAATGAGTCAAATATCAATTTAACCCAAATTGGTTGCAACAATGGCTCAAGTTCATTCCAAATTGATTATTGAACTTGACCAAAGTCAGAGCCTAATTTGACCAATTGGTCAACTTTTAAATTTGACCTAAAGGGTCAAATTAGCCAAAATTCAAATTAAATCAAAAGTGATTCAAACAAAAGGCTACGTTCATCTTCAATTAGCCAATTGAACATGAATCAACCCATAACCCAAGATAATTTGACCAATTTTGGTCAAATTGGTCAACTTGACCCATTTGACTCATTTGATTCCAAATGAGCCAAAATCAATCCTAAGCCAAATTAAACCAAACTGATCATACCAAAATACTTCAAATCATCATTTGAACATATCCTAAGCCTTGGTTTGACTTAATTTGACCAATTGGTCAACCTAATGCAGCATGACCCAATGTGACCCATACGACCCAAATTGAGCCAAATCTCTTGAAACCAAGCTATGACCCATTGGGGGTTGATCAAACCCGACCCAAACTCAATTGAGATCAGTACAAAATCAAATTAACCTAATCAAATCCTAGATAGAATTCCACCCAACCTCATTTAATCCTCCCCATCACATGCATTCAACTCTCCCCATCCATGGCATTCAATGGAGCTGATCATATGACAACAAAAGAGGACTTTAGAGCTAAATCCAAAGTCATCAATTAACCCATCATCCCTCACAACCAACTCCCCATCACATTTATTCAAATTTTTGGCCATCCCCATCAAAGCAAGAAAAGAAGGATCATTCAAAAGATCTTAAGTTCATTCCTCAGAGCTTCCCCAAGCAAAAAACATCCCTTCCCACCTTCTTTGAGTGATTTTTTAGCATAAAACTAAAGTTTTTTGGGTGAGGAGGCAGCAACCGTTGGTGAAGATGATGTTCCAAAGGGAGGCAAGGTTTCAAATTCATTCTAAAGCTCCCTCTCACACCTAGGAGTTCGCTCGGATCTTCACTGCTGCTGGAAACCATCACCGACGAGGTAATTTCATCAAACTTTAGTAGGCTGTGGGATCATTCATTTGCTCAAATGCATGATTTTAGGAAGATTCCTTAGATTACCCTCACATTTTTCATTTTACACTATCCCAATACGATTTGGAGTGTTTTTGGCAAAGTTCACTAGAAAATCGAGCTCAAAATTGTCCAAATGGGTGGTTTCTGAGCCTAAATAGGCTCTATTTCGTTGGTTGGGAAGTAGACGAGCAGCAGCCAACCGATCTCCTTTTATTTGGGATGGATGACTACGATTTCATGCTCAGATCGCATGATTATAGCATCTTGATCATCCCATTTGATCTGGATGGTCCGATCATGCGATCAGATAGTCTGAAATCTATCCTGTGGAACTGGAGTGTTTTCCCTCTCGCTAAAATGCCTCGTCCAACTGGCGCATGATACATGGCACCATGCAACGCCCAATCTGGATCCACCATGTGGAACCATGGAATCTCACTATCCAACGGCATGCAGTGCATTTCGTCCGCGACGGTGCTAACAGAAAAATCATATTTTTTTGATTTCAAAAATTATTTAAAATGCTTGTAACTTCAAAAATTTTAAAAAATAAAAGCCTTATTGAAAAATTGTAAATAAAGGCTTGTTGGATTCATCTTTCTGAGAGGAATCCAACTAACTAAAAGTCATCAAATTTACCTAAATAGTTTGAGCTAAATTTGAGTTTTAGTAAAAATTAAATTTTATTAATTATTCTAAACATACAAATCCAATTAAGTTGAAAATTTTAATAAAATTAGGCTAAGTCTACTTATTATAAAAATTTCAAGAAAAAGGATGGTTGAAACATATTGAATTTAGAAAATCAAATGGTCTATTTTAATTAAATAAATCAGTATATCTTATAAAATTTGGTTAAATCAGCTTAAACTTTGGAAATTAATAATTAATCCTACCAAAACTCAAAAAATACAAATGAGGGATTTTAAAGGTATTTCAGAGTAGAATTTGGGAAAATTATTATTAATGGATTTTGAATAGTGATTTTGGCTTATTCAAGGTTTTATTAAAATATTAATTAACTTAATTACTCCTTAATTAATCACCCAATTAATCTTAAATTTTTTGTGGATGTTTGGGGGGATGACCTCTACCTCCCATATTTTTCTAGAATTTTATTGGTTACTTAATTTGAGAAATCAATTGATCAAGTTTTAATCACTCTCTTAATTTTTTAATGATGATTAGTGAATGAAAAGTGATTTAATTAATTATTTAAGCCTAATTACCTAAGTTGAATAGTAAGGTAGCTTTGGGGATGTGATTGATTCTTTTCCTAATTCATTTCCTAAGTTTTCTTTACTTTAAAATCAAATTAATTAATAATTAAATGTAATTAATTAATTAATCTCTAAGATAAAAATCAGAGCTTAAGTGATCAAATATGGAATTTAGAGATTGAGATTAAAACCCCTTTCTTGATCTTTCTCCTTAAGATTAATTTCATTTCATTAATTGAACATGCTTAATCAAATGGATTAATAAGCTTAATTAACTTAATCTAAAATCCACTTCACATCTAAACAACCCTAATTAACTCTTGGGTATCTCTTTGGGTGTTCAATAATCCAAAGTGAGAGATAATGAAATTATGGTTAGCTCACATGTGTGAGAAAATCATAAGAGTAATTAAGTGAGTCTCTTAAGCCTAATTAATTACTAATCATGAGCCTATTGCATTAGGCCCCTTTCATTTCTTAAAGCATTGCAAATTTACTTTTCATGTGGTTTCATATCATATTAGCTTATTATTGATTAGTTAATTAACTTAAGGTGATATAGGTAAGGGATAATTAATTCATTTAATTCATACCTTAACCAAATTAAAACATAAAATCAACTTAAGTATTCTTCATTAAACTAAATCAATTCATACATGGGGAAATGACTTAGGATTAGCAAACCTCTCTCATATTTCCTAAATCAAATCAAATTCAAAGATAAAATTATCTTTAAAGAATTTTTGCTTATTTTAAATAGCTTTATTTAATTTGATTGTCCTTAGAAATTAATTGGGATGAGTCAAATCATGTGGTTACATTCCTTTATTTCTTTCCTATCATGCTAAATATTATTTGCCCTATAAAATCATGCATTCATTTCTTTTGAAAATTAATTAAATAAAATATTTTCTTTTATGTTAAATTGCATGTGTTGACTTAAATTAAGAATATTAATGTCTATTATCACTATTAAACCAAAAAATATTTTCAAAATTTGTAAATCAATTATTATAAATGAAGTATTGCTAATTACAAATATTTATAAGCTTGCATGTGATAATAGCATAAGATGTGTAATATGGAGTTCTCTTTCCCTACTTCAACGTGGATTCACATAGGATTTGTAAGTGTATAGTTTATTTGAAAAGAACATAACACTTGCCTAAATCTATTCCTATTCTTCTCCATGTTAAGACTTAGAAATAATTTCATATTACACATGTAAATCATACAACCAAATCAAACTTAATTTCTTGCACGATTTCCTATCCATTTGGTTATTTTTGTACCATCATATGTATTTAAGAAAAGTGGTATATTAGTCAAGACATCCCAGAGCTACGAGGCTTTAAGTAGCCCTAAGTAGGTCTTATACTTTATGCCCCTGGTGTAAAAAACAATAGCGCCGTACTCACTTAAAATTCTTATACCTATGTATGTGTGATGTGGTTAATGAATAAAGAATCATAAATCAAATAAATAAAACATAACTTTTGCATGGATTTTCTTATCCTTATAGTTATTCATACATTTACATGTATCTAAAAAAAGTGGTATATTAGTCCGACATCTCTGAGGCTTTAAGTAACCTTGTAGATCTTGTACCTTACACCCCCGGTGTAGAAAACAATGGCGCCATACTCACTTAAAACTTTTATACATGTAAATGTGTATTTATTTAATGGATGAAAAATCTCTCTTTTCTACATAATAAAGACATGCATTTATAACTCAATAAAAATGAAATATTTAAATCTCCAAATACACTTCTTTGCATTCATCATCAAAGTGCACAAAGATTTACATTGCATGTATAGATATGCTTAAGATTATTTATATGCATGATATACATGATGGAAATAAATGAGTGGATGTGTGTTATGTGGTAGTAATCCATCCTAATTAATCTTAAGATGCCTTTCTTATTGAATAGGAAAATTTAGAATGAACCTAAACTTAGGGTTAATTAAAATACATATCACACCATTCACTAAAGGAAATTCATTAATTAACTTACCTTAGAAATGACTTAAGGAAGAGATAAAAGAGAGATCTCTCTCTCTCTCTCTCTCTCTCTCTCTCTCTTTCTTCTCTTTATAACACTTAGTTGCTAAGTGTAGGCCATATGAAACAAAAGAAAATACTAAGTAAACATCCTCAAATCAACTAAACTACTTCAAGAGAAATCAACCCTTTATAAATTAAATCTCTCACACTTAGCAAATCATAATTCTAAAGCCTAATTAGGACATACCACACAAGCTATGACACATACACATTAAGCTAAGTCACCATTTTTAGCTTTATGTCAAGGTGGTGCATGGTTTGATGAATGTTTAGTTTTGCGATGTATTATTTTAGACTGGATGTTAGGGTATATGTGTGTATCCTGGATGTTAGACCGATATTAGCCTAATCATGTTTTATGCAAGGGGTTATGCTTAAGGGGCTGTTGTAATAAAAATATAAATACTTTTTGCTATGCAGGTTTCTTAACCCCTAAGCATAGCCCAAGTTAGGACAGGTGGACTTGGTTGCCCATGTGTGGGGTGCTAAGTCTAAATTATTTCTATAACTGCTTAACTTACATGGTGTGTGTAGCAAATATTTATTTTGTAGGTGTAGCTAGATTTACTTTCCTTCCTTTTAATGTAATTTTTGCATTAGGATTAGGATAAGTGTTATGGAGATTAAGGTGAATATTTGTTATAAGACCATATCTTATATACCATGTGATGCCTTTGGAACAAGCTACATCTCAATCAAGCCAAAAGAAAGAAGGAAATAGAGCAAATCAAAAATGAAGGAATGAAAGGTGAAGAGTGAATGGAGGATGAAGAATGAAGACCACCATAATACTTATCATTTTATAATTATAATTATTCTTTCATTATACTAGGATGTATAAGGGTAGAGCTTAGGTACCCACATTTCTTTCATGTTGTACGGCGATACTCGACTGCATCGACCTTTTATTCTTTTGTGATAGCATTATAAAATTGTTTGATGTTTGTTTAGCTTGTGCATTAGAAATAGCATGCATTTTTATAGTTTCTTTATGATTGGTGATTGCTATGTGGCCTGGATGCAATTAGGCTCCTAGGATAAAAAATAAATTTCTATCCCACTAACAACTCATAACTAAAATTTTAAAATAATTCATAACCTCATATAAAAGCCTAAGAATTAAATCAAGATAAGAAAATGTTTAGCAATCCCTTAGCTAGATGATTGAATGTATAATACCATGCATGTCATATTCTTCCACTCTTGCTAAGAGAGGGCTTCCATCTGTGCCAAAGAATAAAGGCTTGTCCTGTAAGAGCCTTTGATGAAAAGGCACCTCTTTCTCTTCTGATTTAGCCCATAATCAATTTCTCATACATTTATGCATATAAAATCCTACAGCCTATGTCAAAATAAAAAGTCCAAAAATTAAATAAAACTTGTTAAAATTTGCATTAGATTAAGTCATCATTCATGCCCTTCTTGATCTAGTATCTTAGGGAGTGAGTGTAAGGACTTAGTTTCTCTTTTAAATAAATAACTGCCTAACCATCAAGCAAAGCATATGACTTGCCTACATGGATTTCAAGCATAAGAAGAGTTAGTTGGCTGCCACTCCAGGCGGTAATAAGTCCAACAATCGAGTGGTTTATTCTCTCTCGTGGTGGTAAAGCATATACCCATTTTTACCTTAGATTTAGGTCATGCTTTGGCCCTCACCAAAGCTCCCTAGATTTAGGATCTGAGATTGTTGTTTCGCTTTGCGGGCTACAAGCATAAATCCTCACCTCTTAGGCATTTTTGTAATCTTGTATCTTGGAATTATAAGTCCTAGATTTCTATTAAACTTTTAACTCAAACAAATAAATCTCTTCAAATTTAAATATATAAAGCCCAACCACAGGATAGAATGGAGTGCTCACTAGGCTCCTTAATATCATGAGCACTCCCTACTCATTTCCTTTGGTTTCGATAATACTCTTCCCTTTTGATCTCTCCCACTCAATTTCCAAAATTCATCCAATCCTTTGATAGTCCTATCTTTGAATTCTTTGGAGACAATAATTGCCTACTTTAATCGAGAGTATTCTTAAGGGATTCACTTCCCTTAAGATGTAATTAACTATGGAGGCTTGCCTCTATAGAAAACTTAATGAACCCAGTTTAAATAAACCCTTCTTTACTTTTCCATATAAAGTAGGGGAAAAATCTCTGGTATATTCGAAGACCCATCATGCCTTAGGAGACTTTATTAGGTGATTATGTCCATTATAGGGTAGTGACTTCTATCTCTTGAGATAGTATACTATTCTTTAATGATATACTCGATCACCTTAATAAGTACATCTACAAATTTGTGTGGTGTCCCCTCACATATACACACAAAGCACCCAAACACCAAATATAAACACCATAATAATTAAATCCTTTCATACTTAGAAAATCATAACAAAGCCTAGGTAAAGCATACCACACAAGCCTTAATACACACACTTTAGAATTAAGTACCATAGATTTATGTTAAGGTGGTGCATTGAATGATGTATGTTTGGTTTTATGATATTTTATTATAGACTGAATGTTAAGGTGTATGCTTCATAGACCAAATGGTAGGTTGTGACTAGCCTAATCATGTTTTCTATAGGTGATTGTGTTTAAGGGGTGCTTAAAATAAATATAAATGCTCTCTTTTACAGGTTGCTTAACCCCTAAGAATAATCCAAATTAGGGCATGTGGGCTTGATTACCCATGTGTAGGGTGCTAAGTCCAAATTATTTATATAATTGCTTGGGTTGTATTGTGTGTTTAGATAACACTTATTTTACAGGTGTAGTTAAATTTAATTTTTTCTATTTTTAATATAATTTTGTATTATGAATTAGGATTAGTGTTATGGGGGGTTAGGATGAGCAGTAACTAGAAGGCTTTGTCCTAGGAGGCTCTGTGATGCCTTTGAAGCAAGCACATCCAAATGAAGAAAAGATGGAGGTATGAAGCCATGAAGATTAGAAGACCCCCATAGCATTTATTCATTTATAAATTGAAATTATTCTTTCATATTCCAGGTTGTATAAGGGTAGAGCTCTGCTAATCATTTCTCTTTTCGGGTTGTACGATGGTACCCGACAGCACTAGCCTTTTATTCTTTTATAATAGTTTATAAAATTGTTTGATGTTATATTCATATTGTGCAATATAAATGGCATGCCTCTTTCTAGTTTCTTTATGAATGGTGATTTAATGTGTGACCTGGATCCGATTAGGCTCTTAGAGAAAATGAATTTTTCAACCCCAACTACAACTCATAAATAAATTTTCTAAATAACTCATAACCTCATATAAAGCCTAGGAATTAAATCAAGATAATTAAAAGATTTAACAACCCCTTAGATGAATGTTGTATGCTTAATATCATGCATTCATGTTATTTCACTCTTAAATAAGGGTTTTGATCTTTGCATGATAGGGGAAGACTTGACCTTTGAGGGTCTTCCCTATGGTGAAAAACACTTCTTTCTCTCTGATTTAGCCCATAACTCATTTCATCATGCATTTAGATATATAAAAATCCTATGGCCTTTGTCAAAATGAAGTGTCAAATCAAATAATAATTGAAAGATTTACATTAGACTAAGTCATTGCTCATACCACTCATGTTCTAATCTCTTAGGGAGTGGGTTTAAGGACTTTATTCTCTTTCTAAATAATAATAATCCAATTATATTACAATATCATATAACTTGCCTACATAATTTTAAAGTATAGGAGGAGTTACAATTCACTCCAGGTTATAAGTCCAAATGGGTGGTTTACTCTCTCTTGTGGAAGTAAACCTTATTCCCATTTTTGCTTAGTTTAGGTCGTTCCTTAGCCCTTGCTAAAGCTACATAGATTTAAGATTCGAGGTGGCTGTTTCCTTCAGGCTACTAGCATAAATCCTCATCTCTTAGGCTTTTCCATAATCTTGTATTGTGGGATCATAAGTCATAGCAATCTAATAAAATTTTAACTCAAACATATAATTCTCTAAAATTTCATAACATATAAAGCCCAACCATATGGTAGATTGAAATGCTTACTAGGTTTCCTAGTATCATGAGCATTCCCTACTCATCTCCTTTGACTTCAATAATATGTCTCTCCTTTTGATCTATCCCATTTGATTTTCCAATATAACCAATTTATTGATAGTCTTATGTTGAAAGCTTTGGTGACAATAATTGCCTACTTTAATCGAGAGTATTCTTAAGGAATTCACTTTCCTTAGAATGTAATTAACTATGGGGGATTGCCCCCATAGGAAACTTTAGAACCTCATTTAATATAAACCCTACTTTATTCATCCATATAAACTAGGAGAAAAATCTATAGTATATTTGAAGACCCATCATGCCTTAGGAGTCCTTATTAGGTGATTAGGTGTATTATAAGGTGGTGATTTCTATCTATCAAGATAGTGTACCATTCCTCAATATCATACCCTATTACTTCAATAAGTACACCCTCAGATCTATGTGGTGTCCCTCATATACATAATCAAAAATAAACACCACAAGGATTAAGTATGCTAAACAACAAAAATGACCACTTTAAATCTTACCAAATTTTAAATCTCATTTCTCCTATGATTTTTCCTTAAATATCAAATTTAGTGAATCCCTTTAGCAGTTAAATTTACTGGTGTTTACACAAACTAAAGTGCAGAAAGGGGTTGTGAAGGAAGGCTAGGTTTGAATTCGCGATGTTGAAGCGAAAGAGAGAGAAAGATGACAATTTTGGATGCCAAAATCCTGTCGAATCCTTGGCCAATGAGAGATGAAGAGAAGACAAGTCATGAGAGCTGCTCGATTTTGCTGACCTCATTTTTGAATGAGGATAATTTAGTAATTAGGGGATCTTAATTTCAAATAGGATTTCCTTAATTCAATGATTATGCCACTATGCTTAGTGACCTAGGGAAGTCACATTGGGTTGGATCTAACCTATTTGGCTTAGGTAGGATCAACTCAAGCATCCAATATGAATCAATTCAAACAATATAACAAAATAAAATGAAAAGTAAAAATTAAATCTAAAGTCAAATCTAGTCAACTTAGGTTTGACTCAGGTGGGACCCACTTGGTCAAAAGTCAACCCACCAAAAATGTGACCAAACCAAATTGTCAAAAAATTTCCAAACAATTAAATGAACATGTTGGATCATAATTATAATGATATTTAAGTGCATCTAGACCTAGATTAGGTTAATTAAACCACTTAAGTCAAAATAGCCTAAATAGGTCATGTTGAACTCAAACCCAAAGGAAAATCAAAATAAACCCAAGATGATTATCCTAAATTATTTGGAGATGATGATGGGACATAACTAAAATTTCCATTGGGTGTAATTGGGTCAAATAAGTCATTTGATCTATGCAAAATCAAGATTAATTCACTTAACCCCATTTAAGTTAAGTGAGTAAATAAAAAGAAATTAATAGGGTAGCAATTAAAGCATAGTGAGTAAATAAAAAGAAATTAATAGGGTAGAAATTAAAGCATTTAGGAACTTTGATTAACTCCAAAAAAAACCCCTTTATTTCTTCATGTTAAGCTCCAAAGTGGACAAATGCAAAGTCAAAGGGAAGAAGGCAAAATTCCTTTTGCCCTAATCACCTCCCCACCTCTTCCTAAAAAAAAAAGCACTTGTAATGCAAAGAGGAGGATGACAAGAAGAATCCAAGCTATCTCTTTACCTCTAGTCGACCAAAGAACAGTAAAAATGTGCTACATAGCTCACGACAAATTACAAAAAATTGATATACACTCTTCCTCAAAAAAAATTGAGACTCCCTTCACTGAAATCAAATCACTCTTGCCCCATTTTCCAAGTGGCTGAAAAGAGTACAAACCACCAAAACTAAAAAAAGACATCCAAAGCTTGGTCTAGGGAACAATCCGCAAGGAAATAACCCAATTCCTTTGGTAATCAAGCTCAATTCAAGATTCTGAAGCTCTACGAATCAATTCTGAAGCCATTTGAACAACGGATTGAGGTATGCTATTAATGACTTGAATTTTTGCTTAAGCTTTCAATTTTGGTCATTTTGAAAGAGAACTTGATCTCCAATGAGATCAAGTCGTATAAGATCATAGGATTTCCTTCAACGATCGTGTAGCAATCAAAATCACTCAATTTGATTGCCTAGATCGTTCAGAATTGAGAAAAAACCAAGGACAGTTCTCGGCTCTTGCAGGGATTGGGGGAGATGAAATCAGGATTGTCCATTTCTTTTAGTCGAAATGGACCATCCAGATCTAGGTGGATCAGATGATTATTACCCTTAGGAACCGCGAGATAATCGATCGCCGATCTTCGACGACGCCCGTGATCATCGCATAACGCGGGCCGGTTGAGCCATGGGGATCCACGCACCTATGTGTGCCATGTGGATAGACGCAATGGTGCGCGACATGTCGCCATGCCACGTGGACCCGCTACTTAAAAACCGTTAGTTAATGGTTTAAAATAATTAAAAAATCATAAAAAAATTCTAATAATCATATAAAACAAATACAAATTAGAAAAATGCAAATGAGGGCTCTATGGATTCATATTGATGAGGGGAAGCCATAGAAATTAAAATTCCTAATTTTTATTGGGTATTTTTTCCTTAATTTGGGTTTAATTGAAAAGTATTAAACCATAATTACTCTCAAATTAATAATCCAATTTATATGAAACTTTAGGGAAATTAAGCATGAACGGTGTCCACCAGATTTGAATTCTGGCTTGTCCTCAATGAGGGGTTGAGGGAGTGGTCCAAATCTTCTTTTCTTTATCTTATGAATTATTTGAGATGAAAAGAAGGGGAGAAGAGGGTCTCTATCCTCTTTTTTTATACATGGCTGAGAGCCATGTATGTTAGGTTCAAGGTGGTCAGATTCTGGCCACTAGCGGTGGGAGGTTAGCCAAAGGGTATGTTTTACTCCCTTAGTATTCTGAGTGTATTTGGATAAGAACATGGATGGGAGGTAGGGATCTCCCCTTTCCTCCCTTGGCTGAGAGTTAGATCTCTTTGTCTTTTTTCCTTTTTACTCTCTTGCTTTCCCTCATGGAGGAGACCAAGTCCTCATTTGCTTGAGTGATGCCCGATTGATTCAAAATCTTGGAACCATCCTCCAAGATGTGGCCAATGGTGGCTTGGATAAAATCCAAAGGACTTTGGATGAAGGGAAGAATAGGAATGCACTAAGTATCTTTACTTGGTCAAAATCTCAACTCATCTCCTTTTCACATGCTTAATTAGTACATTAATAAAATTAAGTAATCTTTAATTAAATAATTAGGAAATTTTAATCTAACAACCTTAAACCACCTTAATGAACTTCAATGAACATTAAAACATCACTTAAACTCAATTAACCCTAATAATCCTTAAATTGACATAATTAAGCAATTAAATAAATTAAATTATTCATTTAAATAACCTAAACTTAATTAAATCATAATAAATCAACCAATAATCAAAAAATTATGAATAAACCCTCGTTGGAAAAATATTTCGGTGAGAAATTTATGAAAAATAAAACCCTTAATTGAATCTCATTAAATTAGGCCTAATTTTGGTTTTAATGAAATAATTAAAACCCTAATTACTCCCTAATTACAAATCTAATCAACATGAAACTTTAGAAATATAAAATTGGCATTTAACCCCGCTTGCCATAATTATCTCAGACCCAATTGGTCTATAGATTTGGAATTCTTGATTTTCCAAATTTCTAGGTCAATATGAATTAAATAATAATTAAGAAGAATCATTAATCCCTTAAATCATCAAATAAATTGAATTGATCTGAAATAAACATTAGAAATACTTAGGATAATTCATCAAAACTTTGTAAGTCAACGAATTTAATCAAATATCAAATTTTAAGAAAATCAATACTTATTGAAACAAAATTAAACAATTTAAGTTAAATTGAATGAAATCAAACTTTAATCTAAACTCTTTAAACGAACTTAAACCTTAAGCTTACAAATCCATAATTAAATAACTTAATTTAAATCAAATGAAATTGAACCTTAACCTAAAATATACTAAATTAACATAAATTAAAAATGAGATTTACATAACATAATCAAAAACTCAAATAAAATAAATAATTTAAGTTAACATAAATCAAATTCGATGAAATCAACTAAACCAAATCAAACAAGATAAGTCAAACTCAAGATATTTAAATCAAACATAAAACGAATGTAATGAAATAAATCAAATGAACTAAATCAACATAATTTAACATAAACATAAAATCTAAACCAAATCAAATGAAATAAATTGAATCATATTAAAAGATCAAATTAAATGAACTGAATCAAAAACCAATCCAACATAAATAACATCAAAAGGATTAATTAAGATACTTAAGGATCTTAGTTAGAATTTTGGAAACTTCATTAGGATTTAGGGTGTGGAATAAAGTGAGTTTCACCTAAAAATGAAATACATTCTATTTCTCATTCTTGAAAATCTATACAACTTTAACCAAATAAAAAGAACATAAAATTGGGAATTAAATCACTAAACCATTTGAACTAAAACCAACCAAAGGTAAAACTAAAACAAATTCAAACTTTAAATTGAAAGTTGAACTTAAAGGAGCCTAGCAAAGCCTTGCCACACAAACTCCTCTTTTGCACACACTAGATCATTTAGGTCATGGACTTTAGATCTAGTTTAGATCGTTCTGATTTTTTTTAAATCTTTTGTATATGTTATGTTGTGTTGTGCTTCACATTTCTGTGTGGTGTATTGCTTTAGACTGAATGCCTAAGCTTGTTTGTTTGTTAGACAGGATTGTAGGGCGTTCTTTCTAGATTTAACACTATTTTCTACAGGGGACTGTTTTAAATGGATCATTGTCATACATAAAAATTATAAAATTATCATTTACTTGCAGGTGCTGAAAATCCCTTAACATAGTCCATAGGTCAGGTGGGCTTGGCAAGCAACTAATGCTAAGCCCATATGTTTGTGAAATATAATTGTTGTGTGTTGTGTGTATTTCCTAACATCTGGTTTGCAGGGCTTAGGATTTCTTTTGAATTTTAAATGTAAATTTGAGCTTAGAATTAGGTTAGGATCTATGGGGTCTAGGATTAGCAAGAGCTAACCCAACCAGGAGATGGTACAGTGGACCCCTGTGGAGCCCGATGGATGTCCCTGAAAAAGGAGATTTTTCTGAAAAGAAGACCCATAGATCTAAACTTGTAGTTTTAGGCCAGGTTGTATGAGGGCAGAACTCAACTACCATTTTTCTTTCTTTCGGGGTGTATAGTGGTACCCAGATGCATTGTCCTATTTTTATTAATTTAATTTGATTTGATTTATTTTGGTTGCACAATAGAAATAATATGCTTTTTCTAGGTTTCTTTCTGTGATTATGTTTATGCTGTGATGAATGCCTAGACGTAGACTCATAGGATAAATTATATTTTCTACCCAACTAAATCAATCAAAACATAAAAGTACATACAACTCATAACCTCATATAAAAGTGTATGCATTAAATCAAGATAATAAAATATTTAGGAACCCCTTAGATGGATGTTTAACATCATGCATAATCATCTTATTTCACTCTTATTAGGGAGGGATTCCATCTTTGCCAGAGAAAATGGGCTTAACCTTTGAGAGCCTATTATGGAAGAACACCTCTTTCCCTTTTGGTTTGGCCCATAACCATTTCTAATGGCATGGCATTAGGCATAAAATGCATACCTATGGCCTAAAATGAATCTTGCGTCAAAAATTATAATAATCTAAAACATATGCATTAGTTAGATGCATCCTCATACCCTACATAATCTTAGAGATTAAGGAGTGAGTCTAGGTTCATAGATTTCTTTCTAAATGCAACAACCCAGCCATCTTGCATTCATATGACTTGACTTCATGAATGTAATATACGATTTGGTGATGTTAGCTGGTAGCCTTCTCCAAACAGGTTGTAAGTCTAGAAGAGTTAGGGATAGTCTAGTTCCCTCAAGTAAGAAGAATTTCCAATGATTCTCAAGGATAGAACTAGGTCGCATCTGACATGTGTTAGAAGCACCTATAGACAAGGTTCTGAAGCATCCTTTTTGGGAACAAGTCATCAACTCTAGGCATTTCAGCAATCTTATGCTGCTATAATCTAAGCTCTAGATTTCTAAAAAAATGATAACTCAAAATCTAAAATTAAATCCCAAATTTGAAGCACAATCATAGGATAGTTGAAATGTATACTAGGTATCCCAGTATCAATAAACATTTTTTACTTTATCCCATTCGACTCTTGAAAATAACTCTCTCTAATTTGGACCTCTACCAATTGAATTTCCAAAAATCAATCATTTGAAAGCTACCTTAACAGTCTTTAGGAATAACCAGTTTTTTCTTTAATCGAGAGTATTCTTAGAAAGAGACCCTCCCTAAGATGTAGTTAACTATAGAGGCTTGCCTTTATAGGAAACCATGATCCCATAATAAAATAAGCCTTGTTCTACTTTTCCATGTAGTTCGGGAAAAATACTTTGGTACACAAAAGACCCATTAGCCTTAGTAGTCTTTTATTGAAATGATTGAATCCATTATAGGAGAGCATGTTTATCTTTTGAGATAATATGTTTATTCCTTAATGTTGTATATGGTCATCTAAATAAAATATTCTTAAACTCGATGTGGTGTCATTTCTTTTCTCTATTTCAGAGAAAATACCAACATATTTGGAAGAGATGAAGCCGGTTCGGTCTAGCATACTCGTATGGAAGGAAGAGGCAGCGGATGGGTCTGTATTCATCCAGCATGAGGAATAACATTGGGAGGAGGGAGAAGGCTTGCAGGCCTGTTATGAGGCATAGACGAATGGGAGAAGAGTGCAGCTTGTTTGGTTTTGTGTTAGAGAGAAAAAAAGTGAGGGATCAAAGAGAGAGGGAGAGAATCACTGCACTGGAGGGAGAGACGGACATAGCATGTGCAGCTGTGAGGTGGGGACGGGGTTCGACCTTCGATCGGGAGGGAGCACGAGAAAGGGAAGAAATGTTGAGAAGGAAGAGTGGGTTGTGCAGTGCTCTAGGAATTGAGAGCTACTGGCAAGTGTTATATCCCCTTAGGGTTATATATCATTAAGTATATATAGGCCCTTTTAATTTAAGTGTTTAATTAATCTTAATATGAATTTTTATGGAGACATTATTGTATAGTTAATATATATATATATATATATATATATATATATATATATATATATATATATATATATATATATATATATATATATATATATATATATATATATATATATATATATATATATCAATTTTAGGTTATTTCAACATTCCAGATGCAACGACATGGTATGTTTCACGATTGGAGGCCATTTGATTTAGGTCGATGTTGAATCGGGTCAATTTTAGTTCAAAATTATGCTGTCGCTTCCGATCACTTGAAATTTGCACAGACTCACCCAAATTGAGCGTAGACAGTCTCATTTGATAGGTTTTGATGTTTCAACACTAACATAATGAAAAATTTTGTGAATGGAGGTAGTTTGAGCATCATTGCAGCCTCCCGACTCTGATATATGTGTATGCACTTTGATGACCCACCTTCTTGATTAGTCAACCATCGAATTGTGCAATATGTATACTCTTTTTAATTTTGACATTTTGAACGTGATGATAATGTTTGTTCATCAATCGGAGATCATTTCGACTGATTTTAGCGATCCCTATTGCATTTTAGCTCTAATTTGCGCATCATTACATCCAAAGGCCATCGAATTTAGTTTGTCAGCTTGACTCAGCTTATTGCGTATGCATGGAGTTCAACAGGGGATACTTAAATCCAAAGACTTATAGCAATCAACCTCAGGGTTAAGCCATTTGGCTCAACTGACCTAAACCCTCACAGACCAAATTCAAATTATTTTAAGCCAATCTAATCTCAAACATAATCTAAACCAAACCTAAATTATGCATAGTTGGATTCAGATTGGTTAATTGGCTCACTTAGCCAAAATTAATATATCATGCCCATTTAGATCACCTTGACCCAAACCTTAACAAAATCAAAATTAATTTCAACCAATCAATCATATGATATCCAAAACATCAACCAAACCTAAATCACTCGAAATTGACATCCAATTTGACTACTTGGCTCAATTGATCTGGCTTGACTCATTTGGGGTTAAAGTGACTCAAAATTAACTCAAACCATTTGAAATTGAATCAACCCAAATTATTTGAAACACCATTTGACCTTAATTTAAGCCTAATTAGAATTTAATTTGATAATTGGCTCACTTAGTCCAATTGAATTATATATGGTCATTATCAAATTCAAGTCAGTCTAAACCAAATTGAACCAACCTAAAGCCTTACGATCACCCAAGTACATGATTGAACACTTTCCATGATCAATTACAACCCAATTTATTCATTTAGTTTATTTAACTCAAATTGGCCTAAGTAATCCATATGAGTCAAATATTAAATTAAGCTAAAATGAACCTAATTAATACTTCTAAATCATTTCAGATTGATGATTGAACATAACTAACCATCATTTAGATTGAATTGGGAAATTTGGCCAATTAATCTAATCTAAATCAAAGTAACCCATACAAACAAAATTGAATCAAATTCTAAGTCAAATGAAATGAATAAAGCTTTCCAACTCACTTCGAATTGATTATTAAATGCAACTCAACAGTTATTTGAAGTAATTAGCAAATTTGGTCAAACTGACTCAATTGAACATAAAATGACTTACATGAGATAAATTGAGCCAAACTTAATCAAACTAAGTTCAAACCCAATTAAACTTGACATGACTCATCATTGGAACCCTTCACATCTGCCCAAGTGGGCCCAACCCAAGGTGAACCTGGTTTAGACCAAACCAAGTGAACAAAGTTTTTCAAAATAGAACAAAAACTCAAAATAGCTAAATCCAAACTCTTCCTTCGATCAAGATGACACCCTTTGCATGCTTTGAGCTCACCCTAGCTGAACCTACTTAACCAAGGATTATTTTATTCAACCACTATTGATCTCACTTTTGGAGTGAGCTCTCAACGTCTTTGATCATAGATCTAGGACTCTCATAGACACTAAGAGTTCCTTAGTCTTAAGACACTTCTAGTGATTAGGTGTACACTTAACCTAAGCCTAGAGACTTAGATGGTTTAGTCATATGAATAGGTTATGCCTTAGAGATTTAGAAAAAACTTGCCTAGCCTATAGCATTAAACCCGATCCTTGCTTCCTTCTTTCAAACCAGACCTTAAATTTAAATTCAAATTCCAAATCCAAATCATAAATTAAATTCCAAATCAAATGATTGAAACCCAAATCTAATCAATTCCCAAGTTAAGCCCTTTTGACCTACATCCCTAGATTTGGTCAAATCTATTTTTAAATCACTCCAAACTCAAGTGATTTTCTCATATCCCATTTAGATCTTCATTTGTATTTACAAATATAAATGAAATATAAATTTGAAAGGCCAAACCCAAACCCAAATCAAATCAACTTCTCTATTTTAGCCCTTTTAGCCAAATTTTTGAACTTGGCTAAATGATACCCAAATCAACTCAAAACATACGATTTCTTCATGATTCAATCATTCCTTCAATCATTGACCTAAATAAAAATATAAACCACCATTATCAAACCAAATCCAAATTAACCCAAATCAAACCCAAGTTAACCCTTTTGACTTGAAATTGTCATATGAACCAAAACCCGTTTGGCTCCAAACCACTTGCAATTAGATTTATATTTCAATCCTAAGCTCATGTGTGAGTTCAGCTAAACTTGAATCAAGCCATGATCAAGCCAATTAATCCATTTAGGCTCACTTAACCCAAAGTGGCCTACAGGACCTTTTTGAGCCAAGTTCTAATCCAACCCAAATTGGATTGAACTATGCCCATCAAAATCTCACAACATGATCAACAATCATCCTAGGTTAATCAATTATCTTGAATTGGGTCAAACTAAGTCAACTTAGCCTTTGACCAACTCACATTTAGCCTAAATAAAACCCAAATTATCCAAAATCCACCATATGACAAATTGATTAAAACCATTGATTAAAACCCACTCATAATCAATGATTGAACATGACCAAACCTTCACTTGAGCCAAACCAAGCCTAATTGGCAATTCGACCTAAGTTGACCCAAGTTGGCCTAAAATGCCAAAATGGGTCAAATCATGATTTGATTCAAATTGATTATAACCAATGGCTCAAGTTCATTCCAAAACAAAGATTGAACTTGATCAAAGCCATGATTGAGCCTAAATTGACCAGTTGGTCAACTTGACCTAACTTAGCCCAAATTGACCTAAAGGGTCAAATTAGAAAAAATCCAAATTAATTCTAAATTAAACTAAACCAAAGCCTAAAATAATTTTCAATTAGCCAATTGAACTTGACTCAACACCTAATCTAACCTAATTTGGTCAAATTGGTCAACTTGACCCATTTGAACTATATGAATCCAAATAAGCCATTGCCAAATCCAAAGAAAATTTAATCAAACCAATAACACCAATACACTCCAATTGGTCATGTGAACTTGACCTAACCCTTGGTTTGACCCAATTTGACCAATTGGTCAACTTGACCCGACCTAACCCAATTTGGCCTAAATAGGTCTAATCAAACCAAATCAAATCAAATAAACTCCAAACCATTTGAAATTTGGACTAACCCACTTTTGACCCATCCCAAATCTGCCTAAATCAAACCCATAGCTAATTAACCATTTTGCCTTTGGTTTTAGGGCATCCCATGAGATAAAACACATGCTCATTAGATCATTTTCTCCCCCTTATCCACTTGGCACCCATTCATAGGTCCACTTAGGCACCTAGGACCATGGCGACTTGACCCAATGGTGGTTGGGTTGGCCATGATCTATGGGAGCTTTTCAAACCACCAAGGATAAGCATTTCCTTCCTTGGCAGCCACCTCCACACCCTCACCCAAGAAAACCGAGCCATATCATGCACCTAATGACCTCCACCGCCTCTAATTTTGCCAATTGAGCAAGAAGAATCCAAAGAAGCTGTGGCCACCCGATCCAAGGAATGAGGGGGGTATACCCACCTCATTCTCACTCAAACTCACAGACACAGACTTGATTCAAACCTAGCAGCCAAGGAGAGAGTTTCCAGAGTGATTTCCAAGCCTTCCCAAGCTCCCTAAAATCCCCATTCTTGGTTTTATGCAAAACTAAAATTGGGGAGGCCACCTTCGATTCCCTTTAGCTTAAATATCTACCAAAGTGCAATTAACTTTGCACACATCTTCCTTGGAGCTAAATGAGTGGGAACAAATCCATTCCCAAGCTTCTTGATGGCCAAAGGGTAGAGTTTGATCAAGCTTTGGTCTTTCGAGCAAACTGCACCAAATCAATGCTCATACCCCTCATGCTCTAGTCTCTTAGGAAGTGGGTTTAACGGTGTAGTTTTTTTTCTAAATAATAATGGCCTATCCATCTTGCAAAAGCATATGACTTGCCTACATGGATTTAAAGCATGATAGAGGAGTTAGCTGGCTGCCACTCCATGTGGTAATAAGCCCAACGTGTGTTTTACTTTCTCTTATGGAGGTAAAATATATACCTACTTTTGCCTTAGATTTAGGTCATGCTTCGGCCCTCGCCAAAGTTCCCTAAATTTAAGATCTCAGGTTGCTATTTCCCTTTGCGAGCTACAAGCATAAATCTTCACCTCTTAGGTATTTCCACAAACTTGTATTATGGAATTATAAGTCCTGGATTTCTAATAAAATTTCAAATCAAATAAATAAATGTCCTCAACTCCAAATATATATAAATCTCAACCATAGGACATATTGTAGTACTCACTAGGTTTCCTCGTATTATGAGCACTCCCTACTCATCTCCTTTAGTTTCGATAATAACTCTTCCCTTTTGATCCATTCTACTCGATCTTCTAAAACATAACCAATTTAATGATAGTCCTATCTTTGAATTCTTTGGAGACAATAGTTGCCAACTTTAATTGAGAGTATTTTTTTGAGGGATTCACTTTCCTTAAGATGTAATTAACTATGGAGGCTTGCCTCGTAAACTGATTTTAAACCTTGCTTTTCCACATAAAGTAGGGGAAACATCTTAGGTATATTTGAGGACTCATTATGCCTTAGGAGTCCTTATTAGGTGATTGGGTCCATCATAGGGATGTGATTTCTATCGTTCAAGATAGCGCACTATTGTTTGATGCCATACCCAATCACTTCAATTAGTACATCCGCAGATCTGTGTGGTGTCCCCTCACATATACACACACAATGAATCCAAAAGTAAACACCATAGATTTTTTTGATGACTATACTGGGGATGGTTCTTCTCTCTATCTCTAGTAGATGATTATTGTCTCCAAGCATAGATAGTGGACTTGCATTTTATGTGAGTTTGAGACTATCTTTCCTTCCGTTGGAACTTAGCTTATTTCATTCTTAAGCAAAGTTAGCCAACATCATTTATATTTTAGGACATCACTCTGTGTAGGTCTTGAAAGCCCTATTGGGTTCCCCAATAGGTGAAAACAAAATTTATCAATGAAGGGAGAGATAATAAAAATCTAGTACCTCCTTACCACTAGCTTGGTGAGGTGAGGTTCATCATAAAATTCAAGAAAATAAATTCTTTCACAAAATGACACTTTCCAAAAGCACTTTTTTTTAATAGACACCTTTATTCAACATACTCAAATTTGTTGAATGAAGATTCTATTTTCAATTCATAACATAAAATTGAAACTCCACTCAACATATTTCACATATGCTAGAGTTGAAGATTCTTTCTTTTCAAAATCATGAAAACACATACATGGCATCAAAACATATCATTGAAATCTATTTAACATACTTAAGATTTATTAAATAAATTTCAGCTCTATTTTAGAATCATATTTGACATGCCACATTTGTCAAACAAAGAATTCCCCTCTCTATCCAAAAAGAAAGAGAGCACGTCAAATACATTTGATTCCCACTTAAACATATCAGAGTTGTTTAAATGAGAATCTTATTTTCATGTCATATTTGATTCCCACTTAACATATCAGAGTTGTTAAGTGAGAATGTTATTTTCATGTCATATTTGATTACACTTAATATATCAAAGTTGTTAAGTGAGAATCTCACTTTTATATACATTTGATTCCCACTTAACATATTAAAATTGTTAAGTGAAAATCTCATTTCCATGACACATTTGACTTTCACTTAACATGTAAAACTTGCTAAATGAGAGTCTTATTTTCATAAATCATATTTGATTCCACTAAACATATCAAATTTGTTAAGTGAGAATCTCATTTTCATAACATATTTGACTCCCCACTTAACACACCAAATTTGTTGATGTGAGGGCCTCATTTCCATGTCACATTTGACCTTCAGTTAACACATCAAATTTGTAAATTGGGAGTCCCATTTTCAAAACATAAATGACATCACACTTGGGATTTCACCTAACATACCAAATTTGTTAAGTGAGAGTCCCATTTTCAAAGAAAGCAAAACATACATCAATCATATTTGGCTTTCATTTAACATACCAAATTTGTTAAGTGAAAGTTCTATTTTCAAACACAAATCAAACACATGTGGCTTCCACTTGATATATCAAATTTGCTAAGTAAGAAGCCCCATTTTCAAATAAACTTTTCACACATCACAAGCAAAGACATTCTACACAAAATTTTCAAGCACACAATCTCAACCTCTTCTTAACATACTCAAATTTACTAGGTAGTGGTTCTTTCAAATCATCAATATTTTCAAACAAGATACACAAAATACAAATATCTATAAGAAAATCTCTCATCAAATTTATGAACCGCACCCAACCAACCTAAATCAGTTGAGTATGGGTTCTAAAACTAAAATCAAATGGCAAGACTCTCCTCATCACATCAAAATCTCTCCACTGAACCCCACTTAACATATTTAAATTATAGAGTGTGGGTTCAAGACTCCAAATTCTTATGATTCTCTCAGAATAAATGTTAAAGCAGAAATCTAAGTTAGATTACATTTCAACACATGCAGAGATAGAATGCAGACCGGTCAGTGCAATTTGTTTTTGCAGTTGTTGACCTCACTTTTGGAGTGAGCTCTCAACTTCTCCATCGTAGACATAGGGCTCTCTTAGACATTAAGAGTTCCTTAGTCTTAGAACACTTCTAGTGATTAGGTGAACACTTAATCTAACTCTAAAGATTTAGAAGAGTTAGCCATAGGAATAGGTTATGCCTTAGGGGAGATAAGAAAGCTTGCCTACCCTATAGCTTAAACCCAATCCTTACTTCCTACTTTCAAGTCAAACTTTAAATCCTAACCAACTTCAAATTCAAATCAAATTCAAATCAAATTCAAATCCAAACGACTTCAAATTCAAATCCAAACTAACTTCAAATTCAAATCAACTTCAAACTCAAATCAATTCCAAATCAAAATTCAAATCAAATCACAATTTAAATGACTTTTCTCAAATCATTCAAATCAATTCCAACAATCCAAATCAATTCAAACTCAAAATATTTTCTCAAAATCCATTTATATTCTCATTTATATTCATAAATATAAATGAAATATAAATTCAAATAATCAAAACTAAATCCAAAAAAAAATCTTTCATAAGTCACTTTAATTCCATCTTATGAACTTAGCTCAAATCAAATCCAAATCACTTCAAATTCAAGAGATTTTCTTATAACCCATTTATATTATCATTTATATTCACAAATATAAATGAAGTATAAATTCAAATAACCGAAAGGAAATTCAAAACTCAAATCCAAATCTAACCTAAATCCAACCTAAACTCTATCAAGTCAAATTCTTGAACTTAGCCAAATTATCCTCAAATCAATTCAAACCTTAGGATTTTCTCTTCAAATGTTCAATCATTCAATCATCAACCCAAATATAAACACAAACTTCAATCATCAAACCAAAATCAAAGTAATCCAAGTCAAACCCATACTCACCTTTTTGACTTGAAATTGTCAAATGAATCAAAACTCATTTGACTCCAAATCACTTGCAAATGAATTTATATTTTAATCAGAAGTTCATATATGAGTTCAACCAAACTTTAATTAATCCTTGATCAAGTCAATTGACCCACTTAGGCTCACTTGACCCAAAGTGACCTAAAGCACCTTTTTGAGCCATATTCTAATCCTACCCAAATTGGATTGAACTAAGCTCATCAAAGCCTCACATTATGAGCAACAATCATCTTAGGATGATCAATCACCCAAATTGGGTCAAACCAAGTCAAACCTATCCTTTGACCAAGTCAACACTTAACCTAAATGAAACCTAAACTAGCCAAAGTTCTCCATAGGCCAAATTGATTGAAACCATTGATCTAAACAAATTCATAGCCAATGACTGAACAAGATCAAGCCATCAATTGAGCCAAACCTAGCCTAATTGGCCACTTAACCCAAGTTGACCCAAGTTGACCTAAGAAGTCAAAATGTGTCAAATCTTGATCTAAGCCAAATTTATTACAACCAATGAGTCTAATTCATTCTAAGTCACTTGTTGAACTTGACCAAAGTCTCAATTGGCTAACTAGACCCAACCTAGCCCAATTGACCATGAACCCAACTTGACCTAAAAGGTCAAATCAAGCCAAAATCAAATCAAACCAAAATTTATTGAAACTAAAGCTTACAAAATATTTCAAATGATCAACCAAGCCTAAACAAACCCATGACCTTACCCAATTCGGTCAAATGGGTCAAATTGGTCAACTTGGCCCATTTGACCTAAGTAAACTCAAATGAACCAAAATCAAATATAAATCAAATTGAACCAAAATAATGACAACCATAGGCTACAAATGATCATTTAAACTTGAATTAACCCATGGTTTGACCTAATTTGACCAATTGGTCAACTTGACCCAAGTTGACCCATTGGTCAGCTTGACCCAAGTTGACCCATTTTGACCTAAATGGGCCAACTTGAGCCAAATCATATCAAATAAACTCCAAATTCATTAAAAATTGGTGCAACCCAATTTTCAATTATTCCAAATAAGCCCAAATCAAAATCAAAGCCAAATGACCATTTTACCCCTAGGTCAAAGGGTAACCTTTGATCAAATTCACTTGGAATTTGTTCATATTCCAACTCAAGACCACTTAGCATCCTCCTAGTGGACCATTTGGACACCAAGGAGGGTGGTGCACATGACCCAATGGGTTTGGATTAGCCAAACCCAGCCCAAAGCTAAAACTAACCCCTACACTAAACAATCTCCACATGGATCACCTCCCACACTCATTTTAGCACCTGTGCACCTCCACACTCCCACTCCTCTACCAAAATCGAACCACATGGCTCCCCTAACAACCTAAATAACCTATTCCATGAGAGCAATTTGATAAAAATGGCAAAATGAGCCTTGACCGTCCGATTCAAGTAGGGGGAGATATACTCCCGCTCATTGCAATTCATTTGACTTACCTTGCATTCAATTAAGCTTAGAGGATCAAAGGCAAGCTTCTCCAAACATTCTCAAGCTCTTTCCAATTTATCATTCATGGTTTTGCTTAAGATAAAAATAAGGGAGGTGAGGGAGATTCCAAACCCACCCAATTCTTAACAAAAGTCCAATTCACTTTGTAAGCACCATCAGGGAGGCAAGTCGAGCTCACCCAAGGTGTTTTCCAAGCAACCAAGCCATGGGAAGGTGGACCTAGACCAAAGCCTCATGCCATTGAAGGGAGCTTTGGTCAATTGGAAGATCCATTACAAAGTGAGTCTTCAAACTCTCAATAGGGCTTTATCTCCACTAGACAAAGCTACCTCAATGGTTGGAAGCACCAGTGATAGCCTCCGGTGAGGTATGCTTCAAAACCAAGCTTAAAGAAAAATCCTTGGTTCTTTATGAAGGGAAGTGTAATCCCATTGAATTTCCACTATTGGATGTGCTTCTCCATTCTTATTGATGGTGTGGGTTGAATCTCTATCCAATCCGAGCTCAAGTGAGCTCGGATCGAGCCATGGATGACAAATGCTCTCGGTCTTCCATAAGCGAGGGCAGTGATGAATCATCAACCATCCATCTCACATGTTTTGGATGGACGGTCCTGATTAAAACATGCTAGATCAGCTGATTAATCCTTTTGAAATCACTAGTTTAATTCTGACCGTCCGATCTTTGAACAGACGATCCAGGGGAAAGCGCGTAGCACCACCGGCTCCATTAACCCATTACTTAATTTTATTTTTAAAGGTAAAGAAGACTTATGAAATGGGTTAGGAAAAATATCCCCAATCACATTCCCTAAGTGATCTTACTATTTAATAGGGATAATTATGTTCAAATGATTAATTAAGTTACTGTTCATTCCTTAATTATTATTAATTAGATTAAGAGAGTGATTAGGGCTTACTCAAATGATTTCCCTAATTAAGCAATCAATAAATCCCAGAAAATAGGGGAGGCACAAGTCACCCCCTAAACATCCATAAAAAATTTAAGATTAATTAAGTGCTTAATTAAGATATAATTAAGCTAATTATATTTTTGATAAAACCTTAATTAAGCCAAAGTCACTCACCTAATTATAAGTTTTCTAGATTTTCCTCTGAAATATCATCAAAATGAGCCTAAGTTTGCATTTTTTTGGATTTTTCTATAACTAGTTATGATTTTAGAAAGTTTCAGGATTAAAAACTAATTAATTAACCCTAACTAAGCCTTTAATCCCGTCGGGCCATGTGGCTACTGACGCATCATGCTTTCCATGTGGCATGATGGATTGGTTAATTAAGTTGTCACATCTACGCGCTAACTCAATGGTGGATGCACTTTCTCTCTAGGTTGTCCGATCTAAGATCGGAGGCCACAGTTTAATCCATGGGTTAAGGGGGAAATCAACAAATTTATCACGAGATTTGATCAGAGCCATTCATCTCAATCATGCGAGATGGTCGTCTTATGATCTATCACGTTTGCGAGCGGTGAATGACGAGTACTGTACATCTCTCCATTCGATTCAAGCTCACCCGAGCTCGAATTTGGGTCAAATGGATCCTACACCATCTAAGGGAGCATACAATCACATCCAATGGCTAGGATCCCTTGACATGGAGATTCCTTTCACAAATAAACACACACAGAGGCTTAAAGCAATGATTTTGAGAAATTACCTCATCGAAGATAATGTTCGGCGGTGCAACGCCAAAGGTAGCTTTGCCTAGTTGAGGCAAGGCCCTGTTGAAGGAATCTGAGCTCAATTTGGTGTGGGAAGCTTGGTTGACCAATCCACACACGTACATGCCTCGACTTCGATCAAACTCCAATGTATGATGCTCGGGAAGCTTTGGAATTGATTCAATCAGCTTCAATTGAGTACGAGGATGGTGTATGCATAATCAATTGGAGTTTGCTTGCACGGGGAGGGAGTTAGGACTGAAATGGAGGTGTCCTATTTTGGTTCTACACGTAGAGGGGAAGGCTGAGGAAGAGGGAGCTCAGGAGGAGTTGGGGAAGCTCTAAGTAGTTTCACATTACTCTCTTGAGCCAAATTAGATTGAATTGTTATCAAAATTGGTTGAATTGGGAGTATATCCTTCAAATGAGCCAGGTGGATGGACAGGATCACTCTCATAAATTCCATCAATTCACTGCCATCAAGTCATTGAAGGCGTCACCGTCAATCTGAGGTGGCATGCCATGAGTGGCCAAAGCCATGTCAGGGGTCTCAAGGCTTGATATGGGAAGGTGGGAGGGGATTTGCTTCTCCTTGCACCCTTCTAGTTCGGACATGGATGAGGGAGAGTGAGTTCAGCTTGGTGAGTTCCCTTTGGTCCAAGGTAAGTTATATGTGTTTAAAGTGGGCTAGTGAACTCTAGGAATACCTCATTTGGTAAAAGGAGGGCTACCATGGGGAGTGAAAAATGGATTTTGCTAGTTAGAGTAGGAATCCAAGGTGGAGGATTTGTCCATTGGCTAGTCAACTTGAGGTAAGCTTGTTTGGCTTTTAGGCTGACTTGGGAGTGGTCGAAGGCTAGTTTGGGGTGTGCATGGTCAGCCAATAGGGTTCCATGAGGATGGCTTGAAGTGGTTGAGCTCAATTTGGGCAAAAGGGTTCAATTGGGTTCACATTGGGTTGGGTTGACCCTTTGGCCAAATTAGGTCAAACCAAGATTGGGTTAGGTCTAAATCATGATTTGGAGTGTTTTGGTGTGTTTTATTTGATATGGTTTGGCTTAGGTTTGAATTTGACTCATTTGGATTCAAAAGGGTCAAATTGGTCAAGTTGACCAATTTGACCAATTTGACAAAATTAGGTTAGGTTAGGTGTTGAGTCAAGTTCAAATGGTTGATTAAAAATGATTGTAGGCTTTGGTTTGGTTTAATTTGGAAATAATTTGAATTTTGGTCAATTTGGGCTCAAGTTGACCAATTGGTCAACTTGGGATCAATAATGGCTTTGGCCATGTTCAATAAGTGATTTGGGATGAACTTGATCCATTAGTTGCAATCAATTTAGGTTGAATCATGATTTGACCCATTCTAGCTTTTTAGGCCAATTTGGGTCAACTCAATTAGGCTTAGTTTGGCTCAATTGATGGCTTGGTCATGTTCAATAATTGGTCATGAATGGGTTTGGGTCAATGGTTTCAATCAATTTGTCACGAGATGGATTTTGGCTAGTTTGGGTCTAATTTGGGCTAAATGTTGAATTGGTCAAAGGCTAGGTTTGACTTGGTTTGACCCAATTCAAGGTGGTTGATCAGCCATGATGATTGTTGATCATGATTGAGGTTTAGATGGGCTTAGGTCAATCTAATTTGGGTTGTATTAGAACTTGGCTCAAAAAGGTCCTTTAGCTCACTTTGGGT
This sequence comes from Cymbidium sinense, assembly GCA_021442155.1. NCBI lineage: Eukaryota > Viridiplantae > Streptophyta > Magnoliopsida > Asparagales > Orchidaceae > Cymbidium > Cymbidium sinense. Next base: position 151,259,521 of record CM038215.1, read on the forward strand.
CAAGTGAGCCTAAATGGGTCAATTGGCTTGATCAAGGCTTGGTTCAAGTTTAATTGAACTCACATATGGACTTATGATTGAAATATAAATCTAATTGCAATTGGTTTGCAGCCAAGTTAGTTTTGGTTCATATGACAATTTCAAGTCATAAGGGTCAATTTGGGTTTGATTTGGGTTGACTTGGATTTGGGTTGATAATGGTGGTTTATGTTTATATTTGGATCAATGATTGTAGGAATAATTGAATCATGAAGAAATCCATGAGTTTTGAGTTGATTTGGGTTTCATTTAGCTAAGATCAAAAATTTAGGTAAAAGGGGTAAAATTGGGAATTTGGTTTGATTTGAGTTCGATTTTTCTCACTTGAATTTTTATTTCATTTATATTTGTGAATATGAATGGAGATATAAATGGGTCATGAGAAAATCACTTGAGCTTGGAGTGGTTTGGAAGCAAATTTGATTAAGCTTAGGGATGTAGGTTGAAAGAGCTAATTTGGGTTTTGATTTGGTTTGATTTATTTTTGGTTATTGGAGGGTGAGTTTCATTTATATTTATGAATATAAATGAAGGAATGATTGATTTATAAAGAAATCAATCAAGTTTGAGTTAATTTGAAGGAACTTTGGCTAAGCACATGAAGGTGGCTCATATGGCTTAGGAAGAGATTTATGGAATTTGGAGTTAATCATGGGTTCAATCATTTGGAATTGACTTATGATTTGGAATTTTTGATTTGAGATTGAATTTGATAATTGAGAAAATCAATTGGGTTGGGGTTGATTTGGATTTGGTTAAGGCTAGGTCCATAAGATAAAATTAAAAGGGCTTAGGAAGGGAATTGGAGTTTGAATTCATTGATAAATTTTAATCATTAGATAGTTGGATTTGATTTTGGAATTTGGAATTTTGAATTTGAGGTTTGGTTTGAAAGAAGGAAATAAAGATTGGATTTGGGCTATAAGGTAGGTGAGTTTTCCTAAATCCCTTGGGCACAACCTATTCTTATGGCTAACTCTTCTAAGTCTCTAAGTGTTCACCTAATCACTAGAAGTGTCTTAAGACTAAGGAACTCTCAGTGTCTATAACAGTCCTAGATCAATGATGAGTAAGTTGAGAGCTCACTCCAAAAGTGAGGTCAATAGGCTACTGTAGGGACAACTGACTGAATTCTTGTTGAAGAAACTAGCAGTGATACTATCGGGGGGTGGGAACCACGTCAGCCTTCCTCTTCAAAGAGGGAAACTCTGAGTTGGAAGGAATGCCAAAGTGGATAAGTGGCTTTTCCCCGCCAACTCCTCCCTGCTGACTGTTGTGAGGGCTCTCCCCTCACAAGTAACTCAGACTCCCTCGAAATCATGACCAAAGTAAATCGGATGTGTGGTGATCGAGGTGAGATTGGCCTGATCCAAGGCCAAATCTACACCAGAGGGGAATGAGAAAATAAATTTGCTGGGAGCCATAACAACTAAAATGAGTGAAGACTGCTAAAGAATTGACTGTGCTGATATCACTGCATTTGTTGAAATATAACTTAGTCAGAACTTTTCTTTGATATTTGTCTTCAAAGATTGATTTATGATATTATCTTAGAATTTTGAACCCACACTTATAAGTATGCTAAGTGGGGTTCATTAAATTAGAGAGATTTGAAGAGAATCTTTGCCATTGAATTTTGATTTTAATTTAGAACCTTCTTTCAAAAAATTTGAGTATGTTGAATGAGGTTCATTCCATTTTAGAGTGGTTTTGGAGATGTATTGTTTTGTTTATCCTTTGTTTGAAAATGTTGATTTGATGTTTGGAGTCTTCACTTAGCAAATTTGGAAATGAGACTCAAGTGTATGTTTGAAAATATTTTTCAAACAGTTATGTTTATTTGTGATGATCTGTGTCATGTGTTAGTTTGTTTGATTTTGATTTGAAGATGGGATCCTTACCTAGCAAATTTGGATATGCTAAGTAAGGCCCAAATATGTTTGATGTATTTTTTAATTTGAATTGAAAAATGAGATCTTTACTTAAAAAATTTAGGTATGTTAAGTAAGGCTCAAGTGTGTTTGTTGAATTTGTTTTTTTTTTTTTTTTGAAAGAGGAGAACTTCTATTTGACAAATGTGGTTTGTTAAAAAAAGTTCAATTTATTTTGAATTTTGAAAGATGGAACTCTCATTTGACAAATTTGGGTATGTCAAATGGAGTTCAATTGTATTTGATTTGTTTGTGATTTTTGAAAAGGGAACTCTACTTAGAAATCGTGGGTATGTTATGTCCAATTTGTTTTCAATTTTGAAAAATGTAACTCTCATTTGACAAATTTGGGTATGTCAAATGGAGTTCTATTGTGTTTGATTTGTTTGTGATTTTGAAAAGGGAACTCTACTTAGCAAATATGGGTATATTAAGTAGAGTCTAATTTATTTTAATTTTTTAAAAAATGGAATTCTCATTTTACAAATTTGGGTATATCAAATGGAATTAAAATGTGTTTTGATTTTGTTTTAAAAATGGAAGTTCTACTTAACAAAACTAGGTATGTTAAATGGAATTCAATTATATTTATTGATTTTTAAAGATGGAATTTTTTTGTGTGATATTGCTTTTTGAAAAGGGAAATGGCAACTTAGAACATGTGGAATGTGCTAAATGGAATTTCACTTTTATATCATGATTTCATTTGAAAAATAATATTTTCATCCAACAAACCTAGGTATGTTAAAATAGAGATAGCTATTTTAAAAAATGTGCTTTTGAAAAATGGATTTTTTAAAATAAATTATTAGATTTTGATTTTGAAAAGACCCTCCATGTGACATTGTTAAATGGGGTTTGGTTATCTTTAAATCTTTTTTAAAATTTCATGCAAATTTTTGTCATGCGACTTTTAATCAATTTGAAAAGTTCTTTTTGAAAATAATATTTTTGCAAAGGATTTATTATGAGATGAATCTTGCCTTATGGTAAAGAGGTTCTAAAGATTTTTAGTCATCTCCTTTAGTTTAGTTAATTTATTTTTAACTATTTGGGGACGCAATAGCAGTTTTAAGACCTACATGGAGTGAGGTCCTAAATCCTAACAGATGTTGGCTAACTTTGCTTAAAGATGAAATAAGCCAAGTGTTAATAGAAAGAAATGTAGTTTTGGGCTTATATAAAATATAAGTCAACTATTGATGCTTGGAGACTATAATGTCTACCAAAGATAGAGAGAGGAACCGTCTCCAACGGAGTCGCTAGAAAATATGTGGTGTTTATTTTTGGATGTGAGACACCACGTAGATCTTAGGGGTACTTATTGAAGTGATCGGGTATGATATTAAGGAATAGAGCACTAGCTCGAAAGATAGAAATAACCACCCTATAATGAACCTAATCACCTGATAAGGACTTCCTAAAGCATGATGGGTCTTCAAATGTACTAGAGATTTCTCCCTATTTACATGGAAGCAAGTCTCCCATAGTTAATTGCATCCTAAGGAATGGGAATCCCTTAAGAATACTCTCGATTAAAGTAGATAATTAGGGTCTCCAAAGATTTCAAGGCTAGACTAATAGTAAATTGGCTATGTTGGAAAATCAAATGGAAAAACTCAAGGAGAAGGCTTATTATCAAAAGCTGAAGAAAAGGAGTAGGGAATGTTCATGATATTAGAAAAACTAGTGAGCATTCCAATCTATCCTATGGTTGGGCTTTATATTTTTGAAATTGAAGAGATTGATTTTATTAAAGTTCACATTTTATTAGAAAGTTAGGACTTATAATCCCACAACATAAGGTTGTGGAAATGCTTAAGAGGTGAAGAATTATGCTAATAGCCTGAAAAATATAGCTACCTCATATCCTAAATTTAGGGAACTTTGGCATGAGCCAAAGCACGACCTAAGTCTAATCAAGATGGGTATATGGTTTACCTCCATAAGAGAGGAAAAATCATATGATTGCTAAACTTATAACCACCTAGAGTGGTAGCTAGCTAACTCCTCCTATGCTTTAAAACCATGTAGGAAGTCATATGATTTTGAAAGATTAGTTAAGCCATTATTATTTAGAAAGAGACTAAAGTTCTTAAACCCACTCCCTAAAGAGACTATAGTCTAATGCAAATGTTTTCAAAATTTATTTGTATTTGACACTTCATTTTGATAAAAGCTTTGGGATTTTATATGGCTATATGCATGATGGAATTAGATTATTAGCTAAATTCATAAGAATCAGTGTTTTTTGCCACAAGGGATGCCCTCATAGGTCAAACATTCCCCTATCGTGCAAGGATGTAAATCCCCTATTTTTAAGAGGGAAAGAATATCCATACATGATGTGAAACATACAACATTCAGCTAAGGGGTTGTCAAATCTTTTAATTATCTTATTTAATGGCTAGTATTTTATTGTGAGGTTATAATTATTTAAAACTTTAGTTATGAGCTATAGTTGGGTAAAAGAATTATTTTTCTATAAGTGCCTAGTAGCATCCAAGCCATACAACAAACCCCAATCATAAAGAAACTATGAAAAGACATGTAATTTCTAATGCACAAGCTAAACATAACATCAAGCACTTTCATAACTAGTGCAAAAGAATAAAAAGTCGATGCAGTTGTGTGCCATCGTACAACCTAAAAAGAAAAATGGGCAGCTAAGCTCTTCTCTTATACAACCCAGAATATAAGAGGATAATTTATAGTTTATAAATGATAAACACTATGGGGGTCTTCAAGTCTACATGTCTTCATGTATCTTCCTCCTTTGATTTAGTTTGCTCCACTTCAAAGGAATCATATGGCCTCCTAAGACAAAGCCTTCTAGCTTATGCTGATCCTTATCCCCCTCATAACACTAATCCAAATTTCTAATGTAAAATTATATTAAAAATAGGAAAATTAAATCTAACTACACATACAAAATAAAGGTTAGTTAAACATACATACAACCCAAGCAGTTATATTTATAATTTGGGCTTAACACCCTACAAATATAGCATTTTTATTTATTTTTAAGCTGCCCCTTACATAATCCCTTGCAAAAAATAAGATTAGGCTAATATTGGTCTACCATCAAGTCTACGAGGCATACACCCTAACATCCAGTCTAAAATATTACATCATAAAATAAAATATATATCAAACCAAGAACTGTCTTGACATACAGCTAGAAGTAGTGACTTAATTCTAATGTGTATGTTAAGGCTTGTGTGATATGTCTTGTTAAGCATTAGAGTTAAGATTTCCTAAGTGTAGAAAGACTCAATTTAAAGGGTGGTTTCAGTTCAAGTGCTTTAACTGATTTGCAAGTTTTAATTTGTGTTTTCTCTTATTTCATGTGACCTACACTTAGCAACTAAGTGTTGTAAAGAGAAGAAAAGAGGTTGCTCTCTTTCATCCCTACCTTAAATCACTTTCTAAAGCATGTTAATTTAATTTAGTTCTCTGTAGTGAATGACTTATTACAAATTTTAAAATCTTAAGTTTTGGTCCACTTTAAATGATCCTAGTCAACATGAAAGGCATCTTAGGATTAGCTTAATTTAATTATTATCATATGACATATATCAATTTATTTCTTTCCATCATATATAACATGCATATAACTTAATTCTAAGTATAACTATACATGCAACATATTTCTTTTAGCATGCTTTAAATGATAGATGCATATGTGTATTTTATAGAAAATGGGATTTTCACTCATTAGCTAAATGTACATTCAAGTGTATAAACATTTTAAGTGGATACTTCACCATTGTTAACCGGGAAAAGGTAAAGACCTCCTTAGGGCTACTTAAAGTCTTACATCCCCATAATGTCCATACTAGATATACCCACTACTCTTAAATACTCATGAATGTACAAATGATTACAAGAATAGAAAATCATGCAAAAAGTTCATTAAGTTGGAAAGAAGATTTTCATTCATTAGCTAAATGCACATACAAGTGTATAAAACTTTTAAGTGGATACTTCTCCATTGTTAACCAGGGGAGTGAGGTAAATACCTCCTTGGAGCTACATAAAGCCTTGCGTCCCTGGAATGTCTAGACTAGATATACCCACTACTCTTAAATACACATGAATGTACAAATGACTTCAAGAGTAGAAAATCATGCAAAAAGTTATATTTCCTTCAATTAAATTATTTATACTTGTGAGTTGAAGTTCTATCTAAATTATAAGATAGAAATACATTGGAATGAGTTCAAAAAAATGTTGTGCCATTTTCAAATGGGCTATACACTTGTTGACATTCAAACTTTATATAAATCCATATAGACTAAAGAAAGAGAACTCCATATCACATGTTCTAAGCCATAGACACATACAAATATATAGATATTTATAACCATTATCACTCTAATTGTTATAGTTGATTTATAAATTTTTGAAAATAACTTTAATCTAATAGTGATAATAGCCACACATATTCATAGGTTAATCAAGACATGCAAGCTTGACATAAATGAAATTCATTTAAATTTAAACATTTTGAAAACATGAATGCATGAAACCACATGACACACATAATTTAATATGATTGGAAAGGAATAATAAGACATAAAACACATGTTTCATTCAATCAAATTAATTCCTAAGGACAATCATATCAAATAAAAGCATTTAAGGAAAACCATATCTTGTTAATGCCATCTTTCATTTTATGTTTTGATTTTATTTAATAAAATGAGAGAAACTTTGTTGATCCTAACCCATTTCCATGTTTGTAAATTGATTTGGTTTAATGAAATGTGATTAAGTTGATTTTAAGGGTTAATTAAGTTATGATATGGATTAAATCAACTAATTAACCCTTCCTTATGTTACCTTAAAATAATTAATTAGAAAATTATGAGCCAACATGATATGCATGAAAAATAACTTGTAATGATCCTAAGAAATGAAGCGCCTAATGCAGTTAGCTCATACTTAATAATTAATTAGGTTAATTAACTTAATTAAGTATTTTATAGTTTTCCCTCACATGTGGGTTAACCATAATTTCCTTAAGTGTCTTTAGGTTATTAAACACTTAAAGATCTACCCATGTTGATTAATTAGGTTATGATGTGTTTTATATTTTAATTTGGTTAATGAAATCACTAATCACTTAATTAAATTTACACCTAATTGCCACATGGGTAATGAAGTAGACTTAAGGAAAAAATTAGGAAAGAAGCCCCAATTTAATCCATAAGTCTCCTCACTATTAAATAGTGACAAATGAACCCAATTAATTAGTTAATTTACTGTTCATGTGATTAATTAACCCTTAGTCAAGTTAGGAGAGTAATTAAGGCTCAATTAGTTAATTCTCCTAATTAATAAACCAATAAATCCCAAAAAAATTAGGGGAGGTAGAGGTTATCCCCCTAAATAATCTTTAAAAAATTTAGGTTTAATTAATTAATTAATTAGGGAGTAATTAACATAATTAATTTTTAATTAAACTTTAATTAAGCTCTAATTGCTATTCAAATATAAATTAAGGATATTTTTAATACATTCCTCTCTGAAATACCTTCAAAATAAATATCTATTTGTATTTTTATGATATTTCTATGGTTTATTATGATTTTCCAAAGTTTCAGCAAATTTACATGATTTTTCAAGATTTTTTTAAAGTCCATTAATTTATTTTCACTATTTGAATTTCATAATACAAAATCTTTGAATCCATAAATACTTTTAACTTGAAATTTTGATGGTAGGTGTATTTTAATTTCAATCCCAAAAATTTTAAATCGATGTGTATTTTTGGTTTAATTAATAAAATTTAATTTTCACTAAAGCTCAAATTAAGCTCAAAATATTCAATGAAATTTGGGGATTTTAAGTTTGTTGGATTCCTCTAAAGAAAAATTCAGCCCTTATTTACAATTTTTGGTTAAGTATTTTAATTTTAATAAAATTTTGAAGTTTTAGGCGAAAATAATTTTAAAAATGGAAAATGAAAATGAAATGACGTAATGTGGTAGAGATAAAATGAGAATTGTCACGGCTATGCTACGTGTAGTGGATCTAGCGTGAAATCACAGTCATCTGTTTCCCAACCACAGGATCGGATGGCTGCTGCTTTTTGGGCGGCAAAAGTGACATGAATAGTGCAAACAGACGGGATTTTTGTGAAATCTAAATGAAATATCATCCGAAAGGGCTCATTTTCACATTGATTCACACCAAAAAAAACTTCTATTTTCATATTGATATAAATACATTAAAACATGCAATGATTTTCTAAGAAAATTCTTAAAATTACACAAGAATTGTCATAAATAAAAACTCCTAAGGCTGGATATGGTTCTTGAAAATTATGTCACCAGGGATGATTTTTGACGGCGGTGATGATCCGAGCATACTCCTGAATGCAAGAAGAAGCTTTGGAATGGATCTAGACTTTTCCTCCCTTTAGAATGATGTATCACCAGTGATTGCCGCTTCCTTGCCGAAATTCTCTTAACTTTGATGGTTTTCATCCCAAAATGAAGTGGGAATAGTTACTGGTTGGTTTGGGAGCTCTAGGGGAATGAAATGAGGGTAGGAGGAGAAAATTTTCAGGCTTATATTTCATTTTCTTTGGTTTTGGGTGAAAATCCCCTTTCATTGTGATTTTTGGCCCCTAGAGGATGTCCTATGGCTTGGGGTGGTTGGGAATGGTAGGGAGTGATCCTAAGTGGCTTCACTTGAGTGGAGGAAGGTGTGAGAATGTAGCCAAGGCAAGGGGAGTGGGAGTCCTTGCTTTCCAAGTGTTCCAATGGGGGAGGTGAGGTGAATTCACCTCCCATGAGTCATGGTTGACCCAATCACCTATTGGGTCAGGTTGGTCAGTGTCCTTGGAGCCTAGGTGGACAAATGAATGAGTGCCAAGTGGCCAAAGAAAAGAAATGATCATTTACATGAGTGTTTTGCCTTATGTGACACCCTTAGCCCAAGGGTAGAGTGGTAATTTAGCATTAGATTTGATTTGGACAGATTTAAAATGAGTCAAAAGTGAGTTGGACCAAATTTCATATCATTTGGAGTTCATTTGGTTCAATTTGACTCAATTTGATGGGTCAAATTTGGTCAAAATGGGTTAGGTTGACCAATTGGTCAAATTGGGTCAAACTAAGGGTTGGGTCAAGTTCAAATGACCATTTGGAATGCATTGATATTACTGATTTTTGTTTGATTTAATTTAGGTTTAGTCTAATTTGACCCTTTATGACAATTTGAGCTAAGTGAGTCAGCTGGGTTCAATTGGCCAAATTGGAATCAATTGTAGCCTTGGTCAAGTTTAACAATCAATTTGGAATGAACATAAGCCATTGATTGTAATCAATTTGGATTGGATTTCTATTTGACCCACTTTGGCCATTTAGGTCAATTTAGGTCAACTTAGGTCAAGAGGGCCAATTAGGTTTAGTTTGGCTTAATTGAAGGTCAAGTCATATTCAAGTACAGATTTTGGGTATTTGAATCATTGGTTTTAATGGATTTAGCTTAGGTTGAAATTTGGATAGTTTGGGTTTCATTTGGGCTAAGAGTTGACTTGGTCAAATTACCAAGCTGACTTGATTTGAACCAATTCAAGGAAATTGATCACTTTAGGGTGATTGTAGATCATGATATGAGGCTTGGATGGGTTTGGTTCAATCCAATTTGGGTTGGATTAGAACTCGGCTCAAAAGGGTCCATTAGGCCACTTTGGGTCAAGTGGACCTAAATGGGTTTATCGACTTGGTTTTGGATTGATTAAGGTTTAGCTGGATTTATATATGGGTTTAGAACTGAAATATAAATCCAATTACAATCAATTTGGGCTATGATATGTTTTGGATCATTTAGAATCTTCAAGCTAAAATGGCTAAGTTGGGTTTGACTTGAATTTGATTTGATGATTATATGTTTCATTTATATTTAGATAGATGATTAAAGGAATGATTGATTCAAGAGAAAATACATTAGTTTTGATTTCATTTGGATAAGATTTGGTCAAGTTCAAAGAATTGGCCTAAAGGGCTTGAATTGGGGTTTGACTTGATTTTGGACTTGGTTTTGGTCATGCAAATTTATATTTCATTTACATTTGTGAATATAAATGAAGATACAAAAGGTTTATGAGAAAATTACTTGAGTTTGGAGTGATTTGGAAGAAAATTTGACTAAGCTCATGGAGATAAGTCAAAAGGGCTTAAGTAGGAAATTGATTTATCTTTGATCATTGGGATGGGGGTTTCATTTATATTTGTGAATATAAATGAAGGAATAATTTATAAAGAAATCAATTGATTTTGGATTGATTTGGGTTAAGATTTGGTTAAGCTCATGGAATTTAATCGAAAGGCTTTAAGGAGGATTTTGATTTTGGATTTGATTATGGGTTGTAATCATTTGGTTTGGGGTTTGGATTTGGATTTGGTACATGATTGAGGGGTTGACTTGGTCTTGGAGAAAATCAATTGAATTTGGATTAATTTGAATTTGGCTAAGGCTAAGTCCATAGGATAAGATCATAGGGCTTAAGAAGGATTTGATCAAGGACTTTAATAATTTGATTTGAAATTTAAATTTGGATTTAAAATTAAGTTTGACGTTTGGTTGGAAATTTGGATTTGAATTGAATTTAAGAAGGTGTACATGGATTGGGTTTAGGCTATAGGGTAAGTAAATTTTCTAAGTCCCTAAGGCATGGCCTATGGCCTAATCCTATGATTAACCCTTCTAAGTCTCTAGATTTAGGCCAAGTATTCATATAATCTCTAGAAGTGTCTTATGACTAAGGAAACCTTAATGACTAGAAAGTTTCTAGGTCTAAGAAGAGGAGGTTGAGAACTTACTCCAAAAGTGAGGTCAACAGCCCTATCATCGGCGGATCTTAAATATGTAAATCAGATGCAAGCCTTTCTGCCTTTATGTGGCCACTTCTTCTCGAGGATTCGGCCTCCAAACTTATTTTCCCTTTTGCCAGAACCTTTCGGTGGCGGATTCTTGAATGTGCGGTTTATGTGTTATGCCCCGATATTCACCGCATAGGGCTTGCTTGTAATGCTCTTGAGTTCTTATTACCACTGATGGTAGCTTCTGTAGTGGAGCATTATTGGCTTCTCTAATAATTGTCCTTTGATATCTCTTCTTCATAAGTCCATGTTCTTTTACAACTTTAAAAACTTGATGTACTTGAGTAGATAGAATTTCAGGTTGCTTCTTCTAAGGGGTTGGGACTAACTACTATTGAGCCTAGAAAGAGCTTAACGTCAAAAGTAGAGCTATTCCTTTTTACCTATTTTAGATTTTTAAATTTATTGTGAGTAGGAATACTAGCTTTTGGTTATTAAGCTAGCTGCATAAGAGATGTGCTAGGTGAGAGCTGGTGGGCTCGTAGCTCAGCATTCCTTCTTCTCCTCTACCTTATAATCAACTTTCCTCCATATGGGGAAGCTTCAGCATCATGTCAACCTTGCGCAAATGGCAAGGTTGCTAGGGAAGTAGTGTTTAGATGCATTACTGAAATTGTCTACCCAGTTATAGCTCTCTTCATGGCTGAAGCTTTTGTATGTCCTAACCTTTCAAATATATATGCTCTCTTTTGAGGAACCTCAACAGTAGTAGAGACATGAGTTTTGGTAGACTCGGCCTATTGCACGGGTTGATGAGTAAATTGAGCATAACTGCCTCATGGCCTAGTAGCAGTTTGAGCAGTGGTTGTTGAGAAATCTAAGCTACCAAATTGCATAGTAGCTCCAGTGCCTCCGATGTTGATGACAGCATTAGCCAGGCGGATGTTGGCCCCGTAGCCTAGTTTCACAGTGAACGGTGTGTTATGAAGATCCATATGTAAAATGAAAGATGAGGATTACTAATCAGTAATTGATATATCATCCCACACTTTCATGATGTAGAGATATAACAGAATAAACATGATCGAATATTAAAATAAGTTATGTATAAATAAAATCTTGAAAATTTTAGAATTATGTTCATTATAAAAATAATTTCAAATTTCAACCAAAATTTATTTTATAAATAACTTTAAATTTTAATTTTATTATACTCCATTTCTATTATAGCTCAGATTCGACTAACTAAAGATAGAAAGAGAAATCTACCCCTAGCGAAGTCGCCAGAAATTTATGGGCACCAAAAATTCGCTATCGACCTCTCGATTAAGAGAGTGGATTATATATCGATCCAATTTTTAGAAGGCAGATGGAATAGTGGATAAGACACTACCTAGAGATTTTACAATCATTTTATGAGGACTTTAGATCTAGTTCTAGATTTCTTATAGGCGCAAGCACTTCTTATTAATTACCCCCTCAATGCTGAGAGAGAACTTTAAATTAAAGCTAGTCGTTAGATCATTTAATGTGTAGCTTATAGCAACATGTGTACTTTAAAATTTGGAATTTAGAATTTATTAAATTCATCATCATTAGCTTAAAGCGGATGGTTGGGGGAATGATGGCGCACTTGATGAAGATCCCATGGTTTTGTCATCCCGGGCTATCGTGGTCCCTAGTCTACTTAGTCAGAGGAGGTAGTCGACCCAACCTGATAGAAGGATCCTTATTTGTAGCCATGAGTTGCATCATCCAAGAAATCCTTGTAGACCTGAGGTGGTGTTTGTTTAAGAAGATAGACTTCAGTCTACCTTAGCTGATAAAGGTCTTTTTGCTCTATCAAGTATACCCTATAGTTCACAACTCAAAAAGGTAAAGCCATTGGGGAACATATGGACTATAGTCGTGATCGTGATATAATGGTGTCATTTGGCAGCAACCTCTCGATCAGAGGACTTTGGTCGTAACCGCATCATATGTGGAGCCTGCTGACCAAACTACACAGTTAGAGGACATGGGCCACGTCCTTATTAGCATGAGATTGATTGAGAGTAAATATAGTGTGATGAAAAATTCTTATCTTCATCTATCTTTGAAAGATATAAATGAAAACAAAAATTTATACAGCTTGTTGGGATACCACGTAGATTCATAGATATTCTTCTTAAGGTGATCGAATACGACATTAAGGAAATATGTACTATCTCAAAAGATAGAAGTCACCACGCTACAATAGACCTAATCACCTAGTAAGGACTCCTAAGGACTATGGGTCTTCATATGTACAAGAGATTCTTCCCCTACTTTATATGGAAAAGTACAGCTGGGTTTATTTTAAATCAGGTTCATTAAGTTCCCTATGGAGGCAATTCCTCATAGTTAATTACATCTTAAAAAATGAGATTCTATAAGAATACTCTTGATTAAGGTAAATGATCATTATCTCCAAAGATTTCAAAGATAGGACTATCAATCAATTGGTTTATTTTTGGAAGATCAAATGGGATTGATTAAAAGGAGGGAGTTATTATCGAAGCCAAAAGAAGATAAGTAGGGGATACTTGTGATACTAAGAAACTCAGTGAACATCCCAAACTATCATATTATTGGGCTTTATATTTTTGAAATTGAAGTGATTTATTTGTTCATTTGTTAAAAATCTAGGGCTTATAATTTCATAACACTAGATTATGAAAATGCCTAAGAGATGAAAATTTATGCTTGTAACCCGCATAGGGGAGAAGCACTCTCAGATCCTAAATTTAGTGTGCTTTGGCAAGGGCCAAAGCACGACTTAAATCTAAGGCAAAAATGGGTATTTGGTTTACCTCCATAAGAGAGGAAAAATCACCCGACTGTTGGACTTACAACCTCCTGGGGGTGGTCGCAAACTAACTCCTCCTATGATTTTAAATACATGTAGGCAAGTCAAATGCATTTGCAAGATAGCTAGGCTATTGTTTATATAGAAAGAGACTAAGTCCTTAAACTCACTCCCAAAGAGACTAGATCATGTAGGGCATGAGTAATGACCTAAATCTAGTGCAAATTTTTGTTATGTTTTATTTTCATTTTTAGATAATTGATTTGACACAGGCTATGGGATTCATATGCCTAATGGATGAGAAAATGGTTATGGGCCAAAAATTAGCAAGAAAGGAGGTGAGTTTCCACCATGGCTCTCAAAGGTCAAGCCAAGTTCCCTGGCATGTGTGGAAGCCCTCTATAAGCAAGAGTAAAGTAAGATGTTTTTTATGCATGATGTGAAAACATACAACATCCAGCTATGGGGTTGCTAATTCTTTTATCTTGATTTATAACCTAGCTTTGAGTGAGGTTATGAGTTATTTATTTTCAATTTGAGTTGATTATGTTGGATAGAAAATTTATTTCCCTAAGAGTCTAATCGCATCCAGGCCATTTAACAAAGCAAGGAAGAAACTAAGAAAATATATCATCTTAATGCACAAGCTAAACAAACATCAAACAATTTAAAAAGCTAGCAGAAAAGAATAAAAGGCCTTTGTGCTCGGGCTCCACTGCACAAACCCAAAAAGAAGTGGGTAGCCGAGCTCTACCCTTATATAACCCAGATTAAAAATGAATTAATTACAATCAAAATGAATTCATGTTATTGGGGTGGGTGGCGGAGTCTTCATTCTTCATTCTTCCTTTCTTCTTTCTTCTTTCTTCTTTTCTTCTTTTCTTCTTTCTTTCTTTCTTTCTTTCTTCTTTTGGTTAGTTTGGATGTAGCTTGCTCCAAGGCTTCACATGGTGCATAAGATAAGATCTTATGACCAATGTTCATCCTTATCCACTATTATATTCATTCCAAATCTGAATTGCAAAAATTACATGAAAAGGGAAAGTACATCTAATTAAAATATGCAAAATAGAGATTAGCTAAACAAACCACATAATCTCAAGTATGTATATGAATAAATTGGACTTAGCACCCCACACATGGGTAACCGAGTATGCCTAGCGAAATTTGGATTATGCTTAGGGGTAAAAGCAACTTGCATAGCAAAAGCATTTTTTATATTTTTATTACAGCTCCCCTTAAGCACTATCCCCTGCAAAAGACAATGATTAGACTAAGATCATCCTACCATTTAGTCTATGCACATACACCCTAACATCTAGACTAAAATATTACATCACAAAACAAAAGAAAAGCATCAAACCTTGCACCGTGCTAACGAAAAGCTAGAAATGGTGACTTAGTCTAATATGCGTACCTTATAAGGTTTGTATGGTATGCTTAGTTAGGCTTTAAGGTTGAGATTATCTAAGTGTGAAAGGGTTCAACTTAGAGGGTGGTTTCATTTAAGTGATTTAGTTAATAGGATTATTTTTATTTGATGATTTGATTTGGTTTGAATGACCTACAATTAATTACTAAGTGTTATAAAGAGAGAAAAAGAGATGGGAACTTCTCTTTTCTCTCCACCTTAAGTAATTTTTAAGGTAGATTCATTAGTGATTTTTGTTTAGTAAATATTTTATTATGTGTTTTAATTAGTCTTGAGTTTAGATTTACTCTAAATCAACCTATTCAAATAAGAAATATATTTTAGGATTAATTAAAGTGAATTATATCGAAAACACACAACACTTTATTTCTTTCTAACATGTGCAACATGCATATGGATGAATCCTAAGCATATATGTACATGCAAATGGAAATGTTAGCACACCTTGATGATGGATGCTAAGGGATGTTGCTTTAGAAAATTTGGATGCTTCATGATGCCTGATTTTGTTAAGTAGAAAAGAGAGGGATTCTTTTATCCATTAATCAAATGCACATTTATATGTGTGAAAGACTTAAGTGAGTACGACCCCATTGTTTCCTACACTAGGGGTGGAAGGTACAAGACCTACTTTGGTCTACTTAAAGCCTTGCAACCCCAGGATGTCCAGACTAATATACCACTTTTCTTAAATACATGTGCATGTATAAAAGTAAATGAATGGATGAAGAATCATGCAAGAAATTTTTGTTTGTTTGATTGGTTTGTTGATTGTTTAATTTATATATGCAATGTGAAGATCCTTCTTGATTCATGACATGGGAGTGCATAAGAATAAATCTAAGCAAGTGTTATGTTCTTTTTAAAGGAACTATACACTTTACAATTCTTATACAAACAATGTTAAGAAAAGAGAAGAAAATTACATAACATACTTTAAACTATATTCACATGCAAGCTTATAAATACTTATAAGTAGCATACATTCATTTAGAGTCTTTGATTTATAAGTTTTGAAGATAGTTTTTGATTTAGTAGTGATAATAGCCATTCATATTCTTACTTTAGCCATAACATGTAATTTGACATAAAGAAAAAATTTCATTTTAATTTGATTTTTCAAAAGGTATGAATGCATGATTTTATACGATAAACTAGATTTAGCATGCTAGAAAAGAAATATAGTGATGTAAGCATGTAACTTCATTCACCCTAATTAATTCCTAAAGACAATCGTATGGAATAAGATCATTTAAAGTGAATCAAAGTTGCTTAAAGAGATTTTTGTTTTAATTTTGAATTTGATTTTGATTTGATTTAAGGAATGCAAAAAGAGTGTTTGCTAGTTCTAACTCATTTCCCCCATGTGTGTTGATTTAGTTAAAGTTTTAGAACCATTAGATTGATTTTATGATTTGTTTAGGTTAAGTTGTAAATTAAATTCATTAATTACCCCTTACCTACACCACTTTATCGTATTTAACCAAATAATTATGAGCCAACATATGATATGAAAACACATGGAATTTAAATCAGCAATGCACCTTAAGAAAGAAAGGGCCTAATGCAATTGGCTCACAATTAATGATTAATTAAGCTAAAGGGTTTAATTAAGTACTTTCATAACCTTCCCACACATCTGGGTTGGAAATGATTTCCTTAAGCTTACCTTAGGCTCTTGAACACCTAAGGATCTACCCAGCAAAGGATTGATTATGTTCAGATTGATTTTAAAATTTTGATTAAGTTAATTAAGAAGTTTATTAATCGATTAGTCCTTAATTAGGTTTGGATTAAGGAAGGAAGGGGGTTTAGGGAATAGCTTGGGAAAAATATCCCAAAATCATTCGATAAACCTCTTATTCACTTAAACAATATTTAATTAACTTAATTAAAGGATTAGTATACTATTCAAAAGCTTAATTATCCTTAATTACATTAAGAGAGTGATTAGGGATTCATTAATTGATTTTCTTAATTAACTCGTTAATAAATTCCAAGAAAATTAGGGGAGGTAGAAGTCATCCCACTAAACATACCCAATAAATTTTGAACTAATTAATGAAATAATTAGGGAGTCATTAGGGTTATTAAAATCTCAAATAAACTTTAATTAAGAAAAATTACCATTCAAAATCAATTAGAAACAATTATATATTCTTCCTCAATGAATTATCTTTAAAATGAGCCCTCATTCATATTTTTTGATTTTTCAACATTTATTATGTAATTTTGAAGTTTCAGTGATTAATAGGTCATTAATTAACATAATTAATTAAATAATCCCGACGACACCATGTGGACCATTGACGCAACACGTGCTTTCCATGTGGCATGATGGGATTAGTTATTTAAGTTGTCACATCTTATGCCGCATCAGCCGGGGGTGTTATTCATTTTCTTCCTAAACCATCCGATCAAAGATCGGACAGTCGAGATCGAGCCCGCAATTTCTAAAAGATTAATCTCTGGATCTTATCAGATTAATTAGGATAGTCCATCTAAAACACGTCGGATGGATGGTCCATGATTCATCTCTGCCCTCGCCTGTGGGAGATGGAGGCCGTCCATCCTCCATGGTATCATTGGTTTGGTTCAATTTGGTTTATATTTGGTTTTGGTTGATTTCATTTAGGTCAAATGGGTCAAGTTGACCAATTTGACCCATTTGATCTAATTAGGCTAGGTCATGGGTTGGTTTAGGTTTGGTTGGTCATTTAAAATATTTTGCAAGCTTTGGTTTCAATCAATTTTGGTGTGATTTGATTTTGGCATGATTTGACCTTTTAGGTCAAGTTGGGTTCATGGTCAATTGGGCTAGGTTGGGTCTAGTTGGCCAATTGAGGCTTTGGTCAAGTTCAACAAGTGGTTTAGAATAAATTTGACTCATTAGTTGCAATCAATTTGGCTTAGATCAAGATTTGACACATTTTGACTTTTTAAGTCAACTTGGGTCAAGTGGCCAATTGGGCTAAGTTTTGCTCAAATGATTACTTGGTCATGTTGAATCATTGATCATGAGTTAGTTTTGATCAATGGTTTCAATCAATTTGGCCTATGATAGATTTTGCTAGTTTCAGTTTTATTTTGGCTAAGTGTTGACTTGGTGAAACTTTAGATTTGACATAGTTTGACCTAATTTGAGTGATTGATCATCTCATGATGATTGTTGCTCCCAATGTGAGGCTTAAATGGGCTTAGTTCAATCCAATTTGGGTAGGTTTAGAATTTGGCTCAAAAAGGGTACTTTATATCGCTTTGGGCCAAGTGAGCCTAAATGGGTCAATTGACTTGGTCATGGTTTGATGCAAGTTTGGTTAGACTCACATATGGACTTATGATTGAAATATAAATCTATTTGCAAGTGATTTGGAATCAAATGGGTTTTGATTCATTTCACAATTTCAAGTTCAAAGGGTGAACATGGGTTTGGGGTTTGAGTTTTGAATTTGGTTTTGGTTTGATGATTGAAGTTTGTGTTTATATTTGGATTCATGGTTGAAAGATTGATTGAATCATGAATAAAGTCCAAGAGTTTGAATTGATTTGAGTTTGATTTTGCTAAGTTCAAGAATTTGAAGTTTTAAAAACATAAGAGAGTGAAGGGGGAATCGACTAGGGATAAAACATGTGAACCTTCCTGTAAGGGAAAAGGTTCAAGTCATTCACTAGGTGATGAGAGATTTGATTTGATTTGGTCTCAGTGAGGAGAAATTTGATTTGATTTGTTGCTTTATGATTTGGTGTTCCACTGGCAATGGAAATGTGAACTCTCCACTAGGGGATCAAGTTCAAGTCATCCACTAGGAAGAAAAGGTTGTGAAATCCACTAAGGGATTAAAATTCTAGATCCGAGGAACTGAAGAGACTTGCATCTCACTAAGAAGAAGCTAATTGATTTGATTTGTTGAATTTAATTTGACTCCACTAGGGGGGTTGATTGGATTTGTTTGATTCAGATTTTGACTCCATTGGGGAGGAATTTGATTGATTTGTTTCAGATTTGAGATTTTTGGATTTTTGATGTGAATCCTGTTGGTTTGCGATGGACTGCACTGAGTAGGGACCATGTTGGCCTTGAACTACGTCAGATTTACTAATCCAAAGGGGTAGTCTACTAATCACATGGTAGGACTATCCAACCAAAGGGGAGCCTTTTGGTTTGCAATGGTTAAGTTTAATAAGAAAGCACAATGACTCACATCTTCCAAAATAAAGAACCAATGAGGTGACATATTAACAAGGTAACGTGTCCACCTGACCTAGAGCTAACTACTGAGTGAATGCCATTGGGGTCTTCAAAATTAGCTCATATATAGTCAAGATTAATTCCATTTCTAATTGTATTTTTGATGGATCCTATTGGTTTGCGATGGACTGAACTAAGCAGAGACCATGTCAGCCTTAATCTAGGTTAGATTTATCAATCCAAAGGGGTAGTCTACTAATCATATAGTAGGACTATCCAACCAAAGGGGATCCTTTCGGTTTGCAATGGTTAAGTTCAGGGAAGAAAGCATGGGGACTCACATCTTCCTGAATAAAGAACCACTGAGGTGACATATTAGCAATATAACATGTCCACCCGACCTAAGGATGACTATTGAGTGAATGCCGCTGGGGGACTAAATCAGCTCAAAGATAGTCAAGATTAATTTCATTTATTAATTGTGTTTTTGATGGATCTTGTTGGTTTGCGATAGACTGCACTGAGTAGGGACTATGTCATCCTTGATCTACATTTGATTTATCAATCTAAAGGGGTAGTCTACCAACCACATAGTAAGACTATCCAACCGAAGGGGTTGCCTTTCAGTTTGCAATGGTTAAGTTCAGAGAAGAAAGCACGGGGACTCATAGCTTCCTGAACAAAGAACCACTGAGGTGACATATTAGCAAGGTAACATGTTCACCTGACCTAGGGCTGACTACTAAGTGAATACTGCTGGGCAACTTAAATCTGCTTAAAGATAATTGAGATTGATTTTATTTTTTTAATTATTATTGATGGATTTTGTTGGTTTGCAAGGGATCACACTAAGAAGGAGCTTTTATCAGCCTAGACCTATCTCAGATTTACTAAACCAAAGGGAGTAATTTTCTCATTCGACGGGAGAACTATCCAACCAAAGGAGTGCCTTTTGGTTAGCAATAGTCGATTCAGTGAAGAAAGCATGGGGACTCACATCTTCCACTACAAAAGACCACTGGGATGATCGGTTGCTTGGGCAATAAATTGAACCTGACTTAGAGTTGTCCATCGATTTCTGACAGTCATGCTAGAAAGAAAGCATCATAGATTTACATCTTTCAAAGAGAAATGAGTGTCGGGGCAACCTTTTTATGGCAAAGAGATTGAACCTGACCTAAGGGTGACTATGGAGAGAGTACCAACCTGGGGACTTATCTCAACTCAGGTAATTAGGAAATTCTCATAGGGAGTTCTGCTGACACTGCCCAAAATATAGGATGTCTGCTTGGGAAAAGGGGCCACTAGGGGCTTGAATTCCTAATCCATAAGCAAATTACTTTTTTTTTGTTTAGTTTATTTATTTATTATGGACCCTCTTGGTTTGTGAGGGATCATAATGAGAAGGAGCTTATATTAGACTAGACCAATCTCAGATTTACTGAACCAAAGGTGAATCTGCGCATCCACTGAATAAATTATTCAACCACAAGGGTGGATACTAGGAAAGGGGGATTGTCCAATCCAAGAGAAACCCGTGTAGTGTCTAAATGGGGTCATAAAGGATGTAATCCAAGTAGAGTGCCCACAGGGAAAGGGGGCCACTAAGGGCTTCAATCCAATACCTTGATGAAGATAACATCAATAGGTATTCAGTGGCCAACTCCAGGAGAAAGCATGGGGACTCACATCTACCAAGAGTGGTTTATCTATCGGGTGAGTCACTGTCAGCATAGTGAATATCAACCAACCTAAGGTGCTCATCAGTTTACAACAATCAGCCTTTGAAGAAAGTGCAGGGACTCACATCCTCCTATAGTGGAACTGATTGCTGGGATAGTCTGTCTTCAGCTCGACAGGTGCTATCCGACCTAGGGCGACTACTAAGTGAATGCCACTGGGGGACTTACATCAACTCAAATGTAGTCAAGAGGGAAGGAGTCACTAGGGGACTTATCTTAAACCTCAAATATACTCAACCTAGTCAGTGCATGATGGCTAGTTCAAGAAGAAAGCGCAGGGATTCACATCTTCTTAAACAAAGTCAACATGACGTAGCTTATTGGCTGCACAGTGAAGCTTACCAAACTAACAAGGTGCTCGTCAATTTAGTCAAGTCAGAAAGAATGAGTGTGGACTCACATCCACCAGACAAATGACCACTGAGGTGACATACTAGCAAGGTAGCATATTAGCTTGACCCAGAGTAACTAATGAGTGAGTGCCACATGGGGCTTGCTCCCACATCAAAAATAGCCTGAGATAAAAGATATGTGTTTATTTTTGTGCTTATGTTAAAGGAAATAGGACCCCTCTTGAGTTTTCTCACACCTATCCTAAACACGTTGGGAATTTTGATGAAATGGTGCCATGAGTGGCAATTGTGATTCCACTAAGAGAGGATGCTGCTTGGGTTCTCTTACATCTAACTTAGTTATGCTAATCGAAATAGGATGCCTCTTGGGTTCTCTCACACTTATTCTAGTAACATTGAGGAAATTATGTGCAACTTGTGTTTGTGTTATGAAAGAGGGAAAGGATGCCTCTTAGGTTCTCTTACACATATCCTAAACACACCGTGGTGGATTCGCAAGATAAACAAACAATGCTTCGAAAGTAGAGATGATTTTGATGAATTGGAATAGAATTTCTTGATGATAATTATTTTCAAACATATTTTTATGGGTAATATTTCTTCAAATAGAGCCCATTAATTGGAAGCATCCCTTTTACAATCAATAAGCTGATAAGATCCTCCTTGGTAGGCCTTCTCTATGACAAAGGGGCCTTCCTAAGTGGGTTCAAACTTATCTCCCATCTTTCAACGTGCAATAATTGGTCTCCTTATAACTAGAACAAGTTCTTCTACTTGGAAAGTTCTAGGGCGGACCAGCTTGTTGTGAACTTGAATAATTATTGCCTTGTACAACTCAAGGTTCTGGCACGCCCATTGGTGTCTTTCCTCCAAACCTTCGAGCTCTTCTAGCCAGAACTTTGCATTATACTCTGTAGTGATTTTGCTACCCAATGCTATCCTTAGTGTTGGGAGTTGAACTTAGAAAGGTAGAACTTGACCCATACAATGAATCTCCTTCAACAATTGCTCATTTCACTATCGCTTGTTTCACGCCCATTGGTGTCTTTCCTCCAAACCTTCGAGCTCTTCTAGCCAGAACTTTGCATTATACTCTGTAGTGATTTTGCTACCCAATGCTATCCTTAGTGTTGGGAGTTGAACTTAGAAAGGTAGAACAACTTCAGACCCATACAATAAAAAGAATGCGGTAGAAACCTTCAACTAATTGCTCATTTCACTATCGCTTGTTGTCATCGAGCATCTTCTTTAGTATATGGATGAGAGTTTTGTTGAATGCTTCTACTAAGCCATTTGCCCGGGGTAGTAGATGGTGGAGTATCTCTAATCTATACTGTATCTTCTGGCAAAGCTATTGATCTTGGTGCTTTTGAATACAGTACCATTATCGGATATAATTCATTGAGGCACCCGAACTTATATACGATATGGTTCCTAAAAAACTAAAACACATGTTGAGTTGTGACCTCTCTGAGTGGGATTGCTTCTGCCCACTTGAAAAAGTAGTCAGTGGCAGCTAAGATGAACCAGTGACCCTTGAAAGAAGGAGGATCGATCGGACACATAATGTTGGTACCCCAACACTCAAATGGCCATGAGCCCAATGTAGGATGTAGAATATTGGGTGGTTGATGAAGGACCACACTGTGTACCTTACACTGATGGTGTCTCCTAGCCACGTTCATGTAGTCTGTGATCATCGAAGGCTAGTAGTATCATAATCTCTTAATCTTTGCTTTCATCTTCGAAATAGATTGTTGTGCCCCGCATAGACCTGAATGTACCTCGGTCATGTTTTTATAGGCTTCATGTTTGTCCAAATAATGTAACCACATTTGATTGAAAGACCATCGGTACAAGGTGCCATCCACAAGAGCATAGGAGAGGGCTCTATGTTTCACCTGATGGGCTTGTGATTTCTTTTGCGGTAGTTTGCCTGTGTTTAGGTAATCCATGAATTGTTGCCTCCAATCCATCAATAAGAGCATAGGAAAGAGCTCTCTGTTTCACATGACGGGCTTGTGATTTCTCTTGAGGTAGTTTTCCGGTGTTCACGTAATCTATGAACGGTTGCCTCCAATCCAGATCCTTGTCCATTTTGGCAACGACAACCTCCCTTTCAAGAGAAAGTATCTCGATGAGTTCTGAATCAATAAGGGATATGACCTATCTATTTTGGTCTCTTATTAGAATGGAATCATCTTCTAGACATGCCAACTCTTTAGCCAATTTAACCAAAGAATCTGCTACTGTGTTCTATCCTCGAGGAACCTTGTAGATGGTGACCTCAGAGATCTAGGCCAATAACTTCATGGTGTACTTGTGGTAAAGATGAAGCTTAGGTTTTAGAACTTGTAGGACCCAGCAATCTAGTAGATAACCAACTGAGAATCCCTGTAAATGTTGATGCTCTTGACACACATTGTAATGGCTAACTCTAGGCCGACAATCAAAGGCTCATAATAAGCTTCATTATTGGTGTAGGGATTGGAGAGATAATATGAGAATCTCATCACATCGCGGTCTGAAGTTAAGAGAACTATTCCTACCCCTGCCTTTCTTAGAAGAGTAGATCATGGTGCTTCTCCTTTTTGAAAGGAAGCCGCACCATCAAAATATATCTCCCAATGGTGGTTGTCAACCTCCCCTAAGTTCATGATCTATTCATCAGGAAGATCATCACTAAGCTAGGAATCAACAGGAAGTAGGTGTGCTGCTAAGAAGTCCGCTAGTTCTTGTCCTTTCACCGCACAGAGGGGTACGAATGTGATATCAAATTGTGAGAGAATCAAGGACCAACGTAGCAACCGTCCGAATAACATCGGTCATGGCATGAGATATTACAGTGGATTGATTCTAGAAATCAAGTTCACCTTATGAGAAAATATATAGTGTCGTAACTTTTGGGATGCAAAGATCAAAGCTAGGAAATGTCTCTCAATAGGTGGATAGTTTGCTTCAACATGGATCAGATGATAGCTGAGGTAATATAGAGAGTTCTCCTTCTCTTTGTCATTGGCTTGGGCCAATAAAGAGCCAATGGAGTCATCGAATGCAGTCATGTAGAGGATCATCGGCCTGCTCGGGTTAGGGGCTACTAGAATTGGTGATTTCACCAAATACTGCTTGATATCTTTGAAGGAATACTGAAACTTATCATCCCACTTGAACTTTGACATTTTTTTGATAAGTGTTGAAAAAGGTTTGCATCTCCCCGATAGGTTGGAGATAAAGCATCTTAGATACACCAACCGCACTTGAAACGATCTGAGTTGAGTTAGACTTTTAGGGGGTGGCATTTTTAAGGTAGATTTGATCTTTTTTGGATCTATTTCTATTCCCTGATGTTGGACAACAAACTCAAAAAACTTCCCTGAAGCTACTCCGAATGCACACTTCAGGGGGTTCATTTTGAGGTTGTATTATCTTAATCATTCAAAAACTACTCTCAAGTCAATTAGATGGTCTTCCTTTTCTTTGCTTCTAACTACTATATCATCAACATAGCACTCAACCTGATGATGAATGAGTTTGATGAAGATCTGAGTCATGGCCTATTGGTATGTAGCACCGATATTTTTAAGGCCGAAAGGCATGACCTTATAACAATAGATTCTGATCGAGGTTCAAAAAGTAGTGTTTCTTTCATTCTGGGGGCCATCTTAGTTTGGTTGTAGTCAGATGACTCATCCATGAAGGAGAATACTGCATGAGATGAGGTAATGTCCACTATTTATTCTGGTATAGGAAGAGAAAACTCATCCTTAGGACATGCCTTATTTAAGTCCCTAAAATCGACACATATGCAAATTTGGCCATTCTTCTTCTTAACTGGTATGACACTAGCTAACCAGGAAGGATATTTTTCTTCCCTGATGAAACCAACATTGATTAATTTCTTTATTTCAAAAATGACCTATTATTCAATTTCTAATCGCATGCGTCTAGGAGGTTGCTTGATAGGGTTGGCATTAGGGTCTATTTCTAGCTTGTGGACCACTACATTAGGAGATAATCTAGGCATGTCTTTAGATTTCCATGTAAAGTAGTCTTTAAACCCAATCAATAGCCTAACTAAGTCATTGGTTTTTTTTTCATTCAATAGTGAACTGATGTATGTCGGGCGTGGATCTTTTTCTGTCTTAAGGTTGATTTCTTTAAGCTTATCAATTGTTGAATGGATATCCTCTTCAAATTCTGATATTGCATCTTTAATTTGGAGATCATCTAAAGTTTTTAAACACACTTCCTCATAAGAGTTTATGTGGTTGGAGAAGAATCTATCAGACTCAAAATGTTTGGTAACAACTAAGCAGTAATTATCATCATCGACTGGACCCACTATACCGAATCTGAGTCCTGATCTTGATTGTGCATCTATGCCTCTGTTGTTCCATAGCTTCTCGAAGTACTCTGACTTATGCTTAGACCATGTATAAGGAATCAAACCCTTCTTTGCAAGATTAAGAACACAATGCGAGTACCAATCAAAAGTAATTCCATTAAGTCTTTATATGAATTATCCTCAAGTTTTACATCAACTTCTGGACTTGAGGATGATGATCCCAATAGGAATCTCTTCAGCTTGACATCCATTAAAGGCCAAGGATCTCCCTTAACTACTAAACCTTCAACTTTTTGAGATGAAAGTGAGGTTAGAACTGAAGTTCCCAACTACTGCCTGATAGTCCTACATAAACCAGATTTGAATACATTCGTACTTTGCTTGGAGGCCCGGTCTTCATTGGTGTCCGGCTCAAGTGTCATTTCCAATGAAACTCAGAGAGGGGTTGGCTGGTATACTAATCACATGAGACTCATCCTCTGAACTGGATTCCAAGTCTATGTGAATAGTAAGGGTACTCCTGTGAACTGGAATATAACCCATATTGGCTAGCTGCCAACCAGGGGGTCTTTTGCCTCTGGAACTGCCTCTATGTCTGCCTCTACCTCTGCCTAGTGGAGGTCGAGTCATCCTACCCATAAGTCCATATGATGGAATGAACTGTGGGTGGAATGTGACATGCTGCTCTACTTCTTCCTTGATGTCATTTTCTCGTTCACATGAAATTTTATTTTTCGTTTCTTTTTCTTTTTCTTTTTTCTCTTTCTTTTTATTCTTTTTCTTTTTCTTTTGCATTTGAATTTTATCTAATTTTACAAGAAAAGACACTTTGATTTTGAGGAAGATAGTAGGTCGCATCTTCATATATCTCAGCCTCTCTGACTAAAAATAGCTTTTTCATCTCCTTTAACACATTATTCAATTCCATCCTTCCTAAACTTGATACAGTGATGAAGGGAGGATGGAATCATCTTGTTCTGGTGTATCCAAGGCCTACCAAGCAAACCAATGAATGAAGTATTCGAATCAATTATATAGAACTTGGCTTTAGTCTTCCATTCACCTATCTATAAAGGTAGCACTATGGAACCTAAAGCCATATCACCTTTTTTCATTGAATCCTCTCAACATCATCCGATCTCCTCGGAGTGTAGAGATGTCAACCTCAAATAAGCAAGGGTCTTTAAACTCATAATGTTCACCGATGCACCTAGATCAACATGAATCCTGGAAAGTCTGAATCTCCCCATATCAATTATAATGTAGAGGGGACGGTTGTGCTCCATATCCCTCAAAAAAGGCCTTCATTTGTGAAAGTGACTCCTTGGGCTTCTCTGAAATAATGTGCCTCCTCTCCAACAATGATCAGCTGAGCTAAGCATATTTTAGGATCAAGAAGAGCCTTGATTAATGATTCTCGAATCTCTTTGGATATGACAAGGGTATCATATATGCTTAACTTAGATGAAAACTTTCTTAGGTGAGAGAGGACATTATAATCCACCTTGGCATGATCCTCCACAAGCATATCCATGGGTAGAGCATCCTGTGGAGGGGCTTCTCGATCATCTAAACCAATGACTTGTTTCCCCTTATCTTGAGGTGATGCCCAAGGAGGTAGAACTTTGTCACTACAGAGGTTGACTTGGTAATCTCTTGTGGCAAGCTACTGGATGATTCTACCTGCTCATCAGGCTCACCTATAGCTTTTCCTATGGGACCCTCAGAATCTGATGATTCCAAGTCTATCTCAAGAGGTGAACCTGTAGCATTCAGAGAAGGAAAGTCTAACTTTGAATCAGAAAAGGGAAGATCATAGTTGTTATAATTATTGTTTAGACTTGAAGAGTTTTCTTTAAGAGTAGAATTTGACAACCCATTAGAAGTGACATAGATAAAATTCAAACTAGCTTTATTCCTTGATTTCTTAAATTTTGAAGGAGGTACATAGTAGAAATCCAATAAAGTAAGTGGTGTGTAGGATTTGATGCCCTCATCCACTAATACAAGATGTCTACTAGTGGAAGAGCTAGCTGAAGTAAAAGTGTTCACTAAAATAGTAGCTGGAATGGTGGACTGAAGGCTGGGCTCGATCGGTGGTTGTGCTACTTGGCTATCTCGAGCTGGCATGGGCCGCTACTGCTATTGAGCTCCCACTTTCCTTAAGTTATCTTGAAAAATTTGCAAACCTTCCTTGATGTTGGAGGTTTGAGCTGCCTCAGGCATCTACAAGAAAAGTTTCTTGATTTTAGAAATAATTTTCTTAGAGGTTCGGGATAAGGAGATATCCCAACCTTCTTTAGTTTTGAGAGGATCACACGTATCGCCAAGGATTACCGTAATGAAACAGGATGGTTATTTTATAAGACATTCCTCCGCGATAACTATGGCACCTGACTTGTAGCTATGCTCAAGTTAGCCCTTGATTGTAAAAAAATCCTCCAAAATGTGACTTAGTATATAGTGGAAGGGGCAAAAGTTAGGATCATTGCTCTTGCCCACTTCCTCTGGGCTTCTAGGCTCGGGTAGCTAAAAATCAAGCTTCTTTAAGAGATTCTTAAAGATCTTCCTTATTATCTCCCTCTTAAATGAATAAAGTTT
Organism: Cymbidium sinense; assembly: GCA_021442155.1. Taxonomy (NCBI): domain Eukaryota; kingdom Viridiplantae; phylum Streptophyta; class Magnoliopsida; order Asparagales; family Orchidaceae; genus Cymbidium; species Cymbidium sinense. Next base: position 151,287,817 of record CM038215.1, read on the forward strand.
GTTAAGTTTATCCAAAAGAGTTGGTGGATTATAGCTACCTAGCGGCAGTAATGTGTACCACTGCAATTGATGATGTGGCTGAGGAGGAGGCAATGAAGGCTGCTGGAGCTACTGTGGTGGCCGGTAGGATGACCTAGGAGGTGGTAGAGGTGGTGGAAGTGACTGTTGTGGAGCTTGAGGTCTCTCAAACTGCTCTCTAGCTGGGTGCTTTCCCTTATCTACTGCTGTCACTGCCCCTAGCTTCTTCTCATAAGCTTTCTGTGGTTTTGGCTTTGTTGATTAATTCACAAAAGGCAACTATTTGGCTTCTCCTTGTAAGCTAGCCATTTTGTTGATTAGCTTCTCAAATGTTTTGATGGTGAAACCTTTGAGCATGAAGGCGATCGGGCCATGAATATTCTTTAGTAGAATTATAATGTTGTGTTGTTTAGACAGCTATGATTTGCATTTCATAATCAAATTATGCCATCTGAGATGAGGGACTCACCATGGTGTTGTTGAGCCACAACGAGATTGCCTACAATCACCCTTTGATGAGCTCTAGTGAACCTCTTAATGAAGAGTTGCTCCAACTCAATAAAAGTCTTCACTGAACTGTTGGGGAGTTCAACGTACCAATCGAAGGCTATGCCTATTAAGCTACTGATAAAAAGAGTGAACAAAAGAGCATCACAATCATCGCATTGCAACAACTACCTCTGAAGTGCACTATGTGCTGACGTGGGTTCCCGTTGCCTTCAAAGCTCTTGAAAGAAGGTGGCACGAAACCTTTAGGATACTGGATGGCATTAAATTCTTCTAGGTAGGGTCTACCCTTTGGAACCGATGATCCTCCTCGGGCTTGAGCCAATGCTTCTCTCACCTTCTGCTCAACTATGAGTTTAATGTCCTTTTCTTGTACGGTGGTACTATCCACTATATTTCTATACAAGCTTGTGTTGCCCTGCTCTACTAGCGATAAAGTCTTGGCTTGATCCAAGACATGCAACAACTCAGGCTGTCTGGTCTCTATAATGGTGGGATGCACTGTTGGGGCTTGGTTCTGAAGTGCCAAGACTGCTGCTAGTAAATCCTCATGCCTCTTTCCCATCCTATCTATTTGTTCACCCTTTTACTTTAATTATTGAAGGAGGTGTTGGATCGAGTGGGCAGTATCATCCTGCTCACTTGCAATAGCTTCCAAACCCTGCTGGTCACGAAGGAGGGAACCCCTAGTGTCTACCATGTGTACTCCTATTGAATATTCCAACATATCATATTCATTCAGATCAAAATTGATCTTCTCATCCTCTAGATCAAACCAGGTAAACCATAGAATCTCCTTCTTCTCAACCAAATACTGAGCTACAATGTCATATAGGGAACAGTCCAGCTGAACATGTACAAATGATCGAGGTTGACAGGTGGTAGGATCACTATCATGAACTGAGAGACATCTAACCTCCCATACTACTAGAGAATTGATCTTGTTAGGACTATGCTCACTAGAGGATAGATGCTCCTGACTGCTTCTAGATTTAGGTGGAGTAATAATCCTAGGAGGATTTATGGCTATGGGGACAGTGGTACTATCTCCTTCCCCCTCGGCTGCTGCTATCTCCATAGCCTGCTGTGGTGGTGGTGGTGATGGGATGACTACTATACTTTGAGGTCACCATTTCTTCACCATGACTGGGGCAGAAGGTCTAGTAGGAGAGCTCGGCCTCGCCTTAGTAGGCAGTGTAGATGGAATGGGATCTCTTAGCCATAGCCGGATCACCAATGGGGCTCGCTTTTCTTCAAATGCTGCCTTCATAGCCTTTGTTGGAACGGTGGATGATCGAACTTGTACCGGAGATGGTGGGCATGGGGTAGAGCAGTGTGGTAGAGGCACCACCGAGTCTCTCTCAGTAGGAGATCCTCTCCTATGGTGGGTAGTACCCATCAGTAAGATGCTATCATTATGAACGGCATGGGTATCCCATCTATCTGGAAAGTCGACAAGGGCTGAAGCAGCTGACTTCCTGCTATACCTCTGCCTCTCTCGGCTAGTGACCTGTACTGATACGCAGGCCTACCTGACCCTCTCCTGCCTAATGTGTCTACCTACACTATGAGGGATGACTAAACATAAATCAAATTGAGCCCTAGACTCTGGTCTTCCGTAGGCTCCACCAACTCAGTGCAAAATTGATCTAAGCCCTGCATACGACCTTATCACCATGCTTTTGCTAATTGTTGTGTGGGTGGTCCCCTCACAAGTGATCCTAGCCCCCTCAAAGCCTCTGCCTAAATGAATGAGGTAGGCAGAGTCAGACTGCGGGAGGCTAACCCAATCCAAGGCCAAATCTATCCTGAAAGGAAATGTGAACACATATTTCTAGGCTGTCATTTGAATGAACTAAACTGACTGAAAGTTTGCAATGTTGAAAAAAAATTCAAATCAGATTTCTGCTTTAATTTATTTTTAGAATTTAAACCCACACTCAACAATTTGGGTATGTTAAGTGAGTATTTCTAAGTCATTTGAATGAACTACGGTGAAGTTTTATGTTGAAAAAAAATTCAAATCAGATTTCTGCTTTAATTTATTTTTAGAATTTAAACCCACACTCAACAATTTGGGTATGTTAAGTGGGGCTCCTTGATTTTGGAGAAAGATTTTGAATTTAGAATTGGAGAGAAAATTTTTTGAATTTGGAATCCATTTTCAACAAATTTGTGTATGTTGGAAATGGGTTCAAATATTTTTGAAGAGATTGATGCTTCCATTGGTTCATATTTGAATTTGATTTTTGATTGTTTGGGGAACCATCGTTTAACAATTTTGAGTATATTAAAGTAAAGGGTCAATTGATTTTGTTTGGATGTGTGATTTTGGAATTTACTCACTTAGCAAATTTGGGAATGCTAGGTGAGGTGTTTGAAAATAATTTTCTTCTTTTGTTTGCTTGTTTGTGAATTTTGAATTTGAGAATGAAATCTTCACTAAGCAAATTTAGGTATGCTAAATGAAGAATCTAGATGTGTTATTTTTGTTCTGGATTTTGAAAGATGGGATCTTTATTTAGGAAATTTGGGTATGCTAAATAAAGTCCAAGTGTGTTTTGCATTTTATTTTGTTTTTTGAAAAGGAGGATCATCACTTAGGAATCTTGGGTATGCTAAATGAAGAATCCAAATGTGTTTTGTGTTTGATTTTGATTTTGAAAAGGATTTTTATTTAGCAAATTTAGGTATGCTAAATAAAGAATCCTAATGTGTTTTGTTTTCTTTTTTTTTTTTGTGAAAAGAGGATTCATTACTTAGCAAATTTAGGATGCTAAATAAAAGAATCCAAATGTGTTTTTTTGTTTTGATGATTTGAAAAGAGGATTCTTAGCAAATTTAGGTATGCTAATAAAATCCAAATGTGTTTTTATTTTTAATTTTAAAAAGAGGATTCTTAGCAAATTTAGGTATGCTAAAGAAATCCAAATGTGTTTTTGTTTTGATTTTTATAAAGAGGATTTTTAGCAAATTTTTGTTTGCTAAAGAAATCCAAATGTGTATTGATGTTTTGATTTTGATGTTTTGATTTTTTGAAAAGAGGATCTTCTCTTAGCAAATTTGGGTATGCTAAGTGAAGAATCCAAGTGTGTTTGATTTTTGAATTTTGATTTTGAAAAGAGAATCTTCACTTAGCAAATTTGGGTATGTTAAATGAAAGACCCATAAGTTTTTATTTTTGAAAAGATGATTATTGATTTTTGTTTTTGAAAAGAGGATGTTTACTAAGCAAATTTTGGGTATACTAAATGAAAGATCCAAACATTTTTGATTTTATGATTTGATTTTGAAAAGAAGATCTTCATTTAATAAATTTGGGTATGCTAAATGAAGGATCTAAATGTGTTTTGATTTTGTATGATTTGATTTTGAAATAAGATCTTCACTTAGAAAATTTGGGTATACTAAATGAAAGAACCAAATGTATTTTAATTTTGTGATTTTTGAAAAGTGATCTTCACTTAGAAAAATTGGGTATGTTAAATGAAACATCTAAATGTGTTTTGATTTTGTGATTTTTGAAAAGAAGATTTTCACTTAGCAAATTTGGGTATGCTAAATGAAAGATCTAAATGTATTTGATTTTATAAAGGTGATTATTGATTTATTTTGAAAATGAAATCTTCATTCAATAAATTGAATAAGGATGTTCGTTTGTACTTTTTAAAAATATGATTTTGGATTTTATTTTTTTGAAAAGAAGTTTGTTGATTTAAGACCTACACGGAGTGAGGTCCTAAAACCTAAAGGATGTTGGCTAGCTTAGCTTAAGGATAAAATAAACTATGTGCTAACAAAGAAAAGAAAAGATAGCCTTATTCATATAAAATACAACCACTATCGATGAGACAATATTCATTTACCAAAGATGGAGAGAGGAACCATCCCTAGCGGAGTCGCCAGAAAAATCTGTGGTGAAAAATTTTTATATCTTTGAAAGATTAATGAATATAAAAATTTATACCGCTTGTTGGGACACCACGTAGATCTGTAGATGTTCTTATTAAGGTGATCATGTACGACATTGAGGAAAGGTGTACTATCTAGAAAGGTCGAAGTCACTACCCTACAATGGAACCTCTAATAAGGACTCAAGGATATGGGCCTTATGTACTAGAGATTCTTCCCTACTTTACATGGAAAAGTAAAGCGGTTTATTTTAAATGTTCATTAAGTTCCCTATGGGCAAGCCCCATAGTTAATTACATCTTAAGGAATGAGATTCTTTAAGAATACTCTCGATTAAATAAATGATCATTATCTCCAAAGATTTCAAAAATAGGACTATCAATCAATTGGTTTATTTTTAGAAGATCAAATGAGATTGATCAAAAGGAGGGAGTTTTTACTGAAGCCAATGGAAGATAAGTAGAGGACACTCACGATGCTAGGAAGCCTAGCGAGCATCCCAAACTATCCTTGGTTGGGCTTTATATTTTGAAATTTAAGTGATTTATTTGTTCGAGTTGAGTTTTTGTTAGAAATCTAGGGCTTATAATTCCATAACACTAGATCATGGAAATGCCTAAGAGATGAGGATTTATGCTTGTAGCCCATAAAGGGGAGAAGCAACCTCAAATCCTAAATCAAGTGAGCTTTGGCTAGGGCTAAGGAACGACCAAAATCTAAGGTGAAAATGTGTATTTGGTTTACCTCACAAGAGGATAAACCACGTAGGACTTACAAGCAGGGGTGGGTAAATTAACTCCTCCTATGATTTTAAATACATGTAGGCAAGTCATATGCATTTGCAAGATAACTTAGCTATAGTTTATTTAGAAACAAACTAAGTCCTTAAACTTTCTCCCTAAGAGACTAGATCATGTAGGGCATGAGTAATGACCTAAATCTAATGCAAAAATTTTTTAGGTTTTATTTTCATTTTTGGGCAATTGATTTGAGACGGGCTATGGGATTCATATGCCTAATGCATGAGAAATTGGTTATGGGCCAAAAATTAGCAAGAAAGGAGGTGAGTTTCCACTATGACTCTCAAAGGTCAAGCTAAGTTCCCTAGCACGGGTGGAAGCCCTCCATAAGCAAGAGTGAAGCAAGATGCTTTTTATGCATGATGTGAAAATATACAACAACCTGCTAAGGGGTTGCTAATTCTTTTATCTTGATTTATAACCTAAGCTTTGAGTGAGGTTATGAGTTGTTTATTTCAATTTTGAGTTGATTATGTTGGATAGAAAATTTATTTTCCTAAGATCCTAATCGCATCCAGGCCATTTAGCAAAGTAAGGAGAAACTAGGAAAACATGTCATCTAAATGCACAAGCTAAACAAACATCAAATAATTTATAAAGCTAGCACAAAAGAATAAAAGGCCTTTGTGGTAGCTCCACCAACAAACAAAAGAATTAGGAGCTCTACCCTTATACAACTGATTACAAATGAATTATTATAATCAAAAGAATTCATGTTATATTTTGGGGTCTTCATTCTTTATTCTTCTTTCTTCATTTCTTCTTTCTTCTTTCTTCTTTCTTTCTTTTTCTTTCTTCTTCTTTTGGTTGGTTGGAATGTAGTTGCTCCAAAGGCTTCACATGGTGCATAAGATAGATCTTATGACCAATGTTCATCTAATCCCCATAACATTCATTCCAAATCTTAATTGCAAAGTTACATGAAAATGGGAAAAGTAAATCTAACTAAAACTTACAAAATAGAGATTAGCTAAATAAACCATACAATCCCAAGCATGTATATGAATAAATTGGACTTAGCACCCCACACATGGGTAACCAAGTCCACACCTATTTTGGATTATGCTTGATAAGCAAGCATCCATAGTAAAATATTTATATTTTTATTACAGTGCCCTTTAACCATAATCCCCTATAAAAGATAATGATTAGACTAAGATCATCCTACCATTCAGTCTACACACATACACCCTAACATCCAAACTAAAACATTACATCACAAAACAAAAGCAAAGCATCAAACCATGCACCACCTAACATAGCTAGAAATGGTGACTTAGCTAATGTGTTATAATTTTATTTTGTGTGGTATGCTTAGTTAGGCTTTAAGGTTGAAGTTTTCTAAGTGTGAAAGGGTTCAACTTAGAGGGTGGTTTCATTTAAGTGATTTAGTTGATTTGATTATTTTTATTTGATGATTTGAATTTGTTTGAATGAACCTACATTTAATTACTAAGTGTTATGAAGAGAGAAAAAGAGAAGAGAACTTATCTTTCCTCTCCACCTTAAGTAATTTTTAAGGTAGATTCATTAGTGATTTTTGTTTAGTAAATATTTTATTATGTGTTTTAACTAGTCCTAAGTTTAGATTTTCTAAATAAACCTATTCAAATAAGAAATATTTTAAGATTAATTAAAGTGAATTACTATCATAAAACACAACACTTTATTTCTTTCCAACATGTACATGCATATGGATGAATCTAAGCATATATACATGCAAATGGAAATGTTAGCACACCTTAATGATGAATGCTAAGGGATGTTGCTTAAGAAAATTTGGATGCTTCATGATTCCTGATTTTGTTAAGTAGAAAAGAGAGAGATTCTTTTATCCATTAATCAAATGCACATTTATATGTATGAAAGAGTTAAGTGAGCATGACCCCATTGTTTTCTACACCAGGGGTGTAAGGTACAAGACCTACTTTGGGCTACTTAAAGCCTTGCAACCCCGGGATGTCCAGACTAATATACCACTTTTCTTAAATACATGTGCATGTACAAAGAAATGAATGGATGAAGAATCATGCAAAATTTTGTTTGTTTTTGTTTATTGATTGTTTAATTTATATGTGCAATGTGAAGATCCTTCTTAATTCATGACATGAGTGCATAAGAATAAATTTAAGCAAGTGTTATGTTCTTTTCAAATGAACTATACACTTTACAAATCCTATACAAACCATGTTAAAAGAGAAGGAAATCACATAACATCTTTATATATTCACATGCAAGCTTATAAATACTTATAAGTAGCATACCTTTCATTTAGATCTTTGATTTATAAGTTTTGAAAATAATTTTGATTTAGTAGTGATAATAGCCATTCATATTCTTACTTTAGCCAAAACATGCAATTTGACATAAAGAAAATATTTCATTTTAATTTGATTTTTCAAAAGGTATGAATGCATGATTTCATATGATAAACTAGATTTATCATGCTTGGAAAGAAATAAAGTGATGTAAGCATGTAACTTCATTCACCCTAATTAATTCTAAAGACAATCGCATGGAATAAGATCATTTAAAGTGAATCAAAGTTGTTTAAAGAGATTTTTTTTAATTTTGAATTTGATTTGATTTGATTTAAATGAAGAGGTTTGCTGGTCCTAACCCATTTCCCCATGTGTGTGTTATTTAGTTTAATTTTAGAACCATTAGATTGATTTTATGTTGTTTAGGTTAAGGTGTAAATTAAAATTTAATTACCCTTACCTACACAACTTTAATATATTTAACCAAATAATTATGAGCCAACATATGATATGAAACCACATGGAATTTAAATAAGTAATGCACCTTAAGAAAGAAAGAGCCTTATGCAATTGGCTCACAATTAATGCTTAATTAAGCTAAATGGTTTAATTAAGTACTTTCATAACCTTCCCACACATGTGAGTTGGAAATGATATCCTTAAGCTTACAGGAACACCTAGGATCTACCCAGAAAGGATTGATTAAGATTGATTAAGTTTAGATTGATTTTGAAAATTTGATTAAATTAATTAAGAAGATTGTTAGTGGATTAGTCCTTAATTAGGTTTAGGTTAAGAAAGAAAGTGAGTTTAGGGAATAGCTTAAGGAAAATATTTCAAAATCATTCTATAAACCTCCTATTCACTTAAACAATATTTAATTAATTAATAGGTTAAACTACTATTCATTAATTAATTCATTAAGAGGAGGAGTAATTAGGGATTCATTAATTGATTATTCTAATTAGCTCATTAATAAATTCCAAGAAAATTTGGGGAGGCGGAGGTCATCCCACTACACATACCCAAGAAATTTACGATTAATTAATGAAATAATTAAGTAATTAAATAATTACATTAATAAAACCTAATTAGAAAATTTTACTATTCAAAATCAATTAAAATAATTTTATTATTCACTGAATTATCTTTAAAATAGCATTTTGATATTTTATTTTTACATTTAGTTATGTATTTTTGAAGTTTTGATTAATAGGTCATTAAATAACTAATTATATAACTAATCCCGCGACACCATGTGGACGGCGATGCGTACATCCACACGTGGCATGATGGGATTGGTTATTTAAGTTGTCACATCTATGCCGTCGGTGCGGTGTTATACTTTCTCCACAGATCGTCATCAAAGATGGGATAGATCAAACCCGTGATTTCTAAAGGATTATCATGGATTAATCATTCGTCCATCCAAAACATGCGGGATGGTCATGATTCATCCACTCGCTGGAGGGAGATGGAGGCCGTCCATCCTTCATGGCTTGATTTAAGCTCACCTGAGCTCGGATTAAGCTAGGATCGAACCCACAACATTGAAAAGTAAGAAGAGGTAGATCCAACGGTGGAATTCGGTTGAGATTAAAATTTCCTTCACAAAAGACCAAAGAAAATTCTCCCTAAGCTAGGTTTTGATCCATAGCTCACCAGAGGCTATCACCGGTGCTCCAAACCATTGAGGTAGCTTCATCTAGTGGAGATGAAGCCCTGTTGAAGGTTTAAAGGCTTGAGATTGAGTGGATCTTCCAATTGGCCTAAGCTTCTTTCAATGGCTTGCGGCTTTGATTTAGCTCCCCCTTCCCATGGCTTGGATGCTTGGGATTTGATGAAGCTTGATGCCTTGAGGTGCTTGCAAGAGATTTGGTGGTGAATGAGAGTTGGAATTTCACCTCCCATTTTGGCTTAAGAAATGAAAATGGAGAAAAGAGCTTGGAAGCTTGGAGAACTTGGAGAATGTTGCTCAGTTCCTAGCTCAATCAAAAGTGATCTCAATGAAATGAGGAGTATATCTCCCACTTGGAATCGGATGATGAGCTATCCTTCCATTTTGATCAAATTGATGATTGAATGGGTTTGTTAGGTTGTTGAGCTTCACATGGTTGATTTTGGGAGGGTGTAGTGGAGGAGTTTCCATGTGCAATGAGTGTGGGAGGTGATCCCATGTGCTCATTTTGAGTCGTTTTGGCCTTGGGTTGGGTTTGGCCCAAACCCATTGAGTCATGTGCATCACAAGCATTAGTGTCCAAATGGACCACTAAGAGGATGCCATGAAAAGGATTTGACCAAATTTCAAGTGGAATTGGCCATAGGTTACCCTTTGACCTAGGGGTAAAATGGTCATTTGGCTTTGATTTCAATTTAGACAGATTTTTAATAGTTTGAAATTGGATTGGGCCAAATTTAAAAGAATTTGGAGTTGATTTGATATCATTTGGCTCATGTTGACCCATTTAGGTCAAAATGGGTCAACTTGTCAAGTTGAAATTGGTCAAATTGGGTCAAACCAAGGGTTGGGTCAAGTTCATATGACCATTTGAAATGTTTTGGTATCATTGGTTTGGTTCAATTTGATTTATATTTGGTTTTGGTTCATTTGATTTCATTTAGGTCAAATGGGTCAAGTTGACCAATTTGACCCATTTTGAATTAGGTTAGGTCATGGGTTGGTTTAGGTTTGGTTGGTCATTTGAAATGTTTTTGCAAGCTTTGGTTTCAATCAATTTTGGTTTGATTTTGGCTTGATTTGACCTTTTAGGTCAAGTTGGGTTCATGGTCAATTGGGCTAGGTTGGGTCTAGTTGGCCAATTGAGGCTTTGGTCAAGTTCAACAAGTGGTTTAGAATGAATTTGACCCATTGGTTGCAATCAATTTGGCTTAGATCAAGATTTGACACATTTTGACTTTTTAGGTCAACTTGGGTCAACTTGGGTCAAGTGGCCAATTGGGCTAGGTTTGGCTCAAATGATGACTTGGTCAAGTTCAATCATTGATCATGAATTAGTTTTGATCAATGGTTTCAATCAATTTGGCCTATGGTGGATTTTGGCTAGTTTGGGTTTCATTTTGGCTAAGTGTTCACTTGGTTTGACCCCAATTTGAGTGATTGATTATCTCATGATGATTGTTGCTCATAACATGAGGCTTAGATGGGCTTAGTTCAATCTAATTTGGGTAGGATTAGAATTTGGCTCAAAAAGGATACGTCAGCTCACTTTGGGTCGAGTGAGCCTAAACGGGTCAATTAACTTGTTCAAGGCTTGATTCATGTTCTATTGGACTCACATATGGACTTATGATTGAAATATAAATCCATTTGCAAGTGATTTGGTGTCAAATGAGTTTTGATTCATTTGATAATTTCAAGTTGAAAGGGTGGGTTTAATTTGGGTTTGAGTTTTGAATTTAGTTTTGGTTTGATGATTGAAGTTTGTTTCATATTTGGATTCATGATTGAAAAATTGATTGAATCATGAAAAAAGTTCAAGGGTTTGAATTGATTTGAGTTTGATTTGACTAAGTTCAAAATTTTGACTTGAAGAAGCATAGGATAGTTTTAGGTTAGATTTGGATTTGAGTTTTCAAATTTTATTCTGATTATTCGAATTTATATTTCATTTATATTTGTGGATATAAATGAGAATATAAATCGGCTAAATCTTTTGAGTTTGAATTGATTTGAATTGGATTTGGGCTAAGTCCATAGAATAGAATCAAAATGACTTAGGAAAGATTTTGGATTTAGACTTGATCATGGATGTTAATCATTTGGAATTGATTCATGATTTGAGAAAATCCATTGGAATTGATTTAAGGTTTGAGAAAAATCTCTTGAGTTTGAATTAATTTAAGGTTTGAGAAAATCTCTTAAGTTTGAATTAAGGTTTGAGAAATCTCTTGAGTTTGAATTGATTTGAGATTTTATTTGGAATTGAGATTGATTTGAATTTGAAGTTGGTTATGATTTGAGGTTGATTTAAATTTGAAGTTGGGCTTGAAAGAAGGAAGCAACGATTTGGTTCAAGCTATAGGGTAGACAAATTTTTCTAACACTCCTAAGGCATAACTTATTCCTATGGCTAACTCTTCTAAGTCTTTAGGGTTAGGTTAAGTGTTCACCTAATCACTAGAAGTGTTTTAAGACTAAGGAACTCTTAGTGTCTAAGAGGAGTCTTATGTCTAAGATGGAGAGGTTGAGAGCTCATTCTAAAGATGAGGTCAACATATAATTATGTACTTGATTTGACATTGGCTCCTTTGTGAGCTAGAGTTTTCTTAATTTGTCACATCCGACAAATAATTGCAGAAGGTGGGTTGATTTTTAGCTTCAAGTTTTTATATAAATTACATTTAGGTATTTTCAGTTTAACAATTCATCAGATTTTTCATTAAGATTGATGTTTAATTTATATTAATTTGATTTGAAATTTTAAACATATTTTGATGGTAGTATCCCCTCCAGTTGTAATCTTCATTCAACACAATCATCATCGAGGTAGATGTATTATTTTACTATTTCAGATCTTGTCACTCTAATAATTTAATAATAGAGGATCAGATCTATTATCATATGATATAATTAACTTCTTAGATATTTTAGTAAGTTGAGATTCTTATAATAATATTATTAGACTTTAAGCTTTTGTTAACCCGGACCCAGTCCTAAGACCCAACAGGGAATCAACCCGCGCAACATCTTCAGGCATTAAGTTTAAGCATTTTGGATAGTGTAGGGGCCATGCGGGTTTTTCAATTTAATATTGATTTAAATTTAAGTGATTTGAATATTGTTGCATATTTTGATTGAGTTTTATTGCAAGTTTAAGATTTTAGATAAAATTTTGACAGCATTTTGGCAGCCTCCCGACGTCGTCCCCACATAGGGGGCTACAACAGGGCTGGGCCTACCCACCATGCCAAGAAAGGCATGTATGGGTGGTGTGAACACCATGGCTGAATGCGTCATCCCGTCATGCCAAGAAAGGCATGTATGGACTCTAAAGCTCCTTCTTGTAATACAAATTTTTCCGCTATGCCAAGAAAGATATGTACATGTACTTATATGCTTGCAATGTCAATTTAAACTTCAGTTTTAGGTTTATAGTTGATTTGATATTAACATGTTTAGGTCTCATATCGGTGTAGAAGTTTGGCAGCATTTCGATAGTATCCCGGCACTGTCCCCGTGCAGGGGCCTACCTCCGGTATGCTGGGCCTTCCCACCATGCCAAGAAAGGCATGTATGGGTGGTATAAATACCACAGCCAAATGCACCTTCCCACCATGCTAAGAAAGATATGTATGGGGCTCTAAAGTAGCTGCGCGAAACAGATTTCCCCATCATGCCAAGAAAGATGTGTACGAGTACTTATATACATCCAATGTCAGCTTACATAGTAATTTTATAATTATGGCTAAATTTACGTTAAGTTGTTTAGGTCTCCTGGTGGTGTGAATAGCATTTGGAAGATCCGGCATCGATCCGTCGGGTAGTATCTTTGGTCGCCCACCATGCTAAGAAAAGCATGTATGGGTGGTATAAATCATGACCTGAATGCATCATTCCACCATGCCAAGAAAAGCATGTATGGGGCTTTAAGGTAACTGCATGAAACACATGTTTCCTCGCCACACCAAGAAAGGCGTGTACATGTACTTATATATTCACAAACAAGCATAGCTTTCCTCACCGAGTCAAGAAAGATGCATACGAGTATTGATATTTCAACACATACTTCAGTCGTATGGCACAGGCGTGCGTGGGGACACAAGTGGCATGTTGGGACGTCTGGCGAAGCGGGTGTTGGTGTTGTTGGCGGTGTGGCGACAACCTATTCGCGTGCGATGCGTCTGTGCCCACTATCAAGCACTGGGCATTGGTGCGTCTTGGTGCGAATGCGCATGTGGTGCGGTGCATGTGTGGGAATCTGAAACGGCGGACGGATCACGCACCGAGCGAGTGCCGATCCGCGTCACGAGCGAAGAAGGCGAAGAACGCACAATGCGATCATGTGCGGGAATGTGGAAGGACGGCGTGTGCTCAAGTCACGTGATCCATGCGGCTGCGGAAGGCTGTGCGGACGGGAAGGATGAGCACTGTAGCACGGACTACCGGAGGGAGCTTTGCTTTCGTGCGTGAGGGAGCTCGAGAGCGGGATTAGGGCTAGCTGGGTTTGGGGTTGTAGGTAGTATTCAGGGTTAGGATTAGATGGGTATTTAGAGGAATTTTCTTATTTAATTAAAAATTAACCCTAATTGAGATATTTGCACTAGTGCAGTCTGTTTGCTGATCGGAGGCTGTTTGGTTCAAGTTGGCACTGAATCAGGTTAATTTCAGTTCAAATTTGCGCGTTGTCGCTTCCGACCACTAGACATTGACGCAGACTCATCCGAATTGAGCGTGTACAGTCTCATTTGATAAGTTTCGATATTTTGACTCTAACGACGCAATCAATTTCACAAACGGAGGTCGTTTGGGAGTCATCGCAACTTCTCGACTTGATATTCGCGTAGGCGCGTCGACAGACTTCTTTCTTAATCGATCGACCGTCAAATTGTGCAATGTGTATATTCTGATTAATTTCGATATTCTAAACGCGATGACGAAGTTTGTTCATTGATCGGAGGTTATTTCAACTAATTTCGGCAATGTTGATTTATTTCACAAGTCAATTCATCACCTCGACTGACTTGACACACATGCATGAAGGTCAACAATAACCTATTATTTTTTAGGCTATGCAGCCTAACAATTATCTCTTACAAGATATTTCCATCTAATAATTCCATTGCAATAGCAAAGAACAAACAAGTATACCCCATCTTTTCTAGTTAAAGAAAAGAGTGAAACTCTGTAATGTTAAATATATTGTGAATTATTTTGATTGAGTTAGGTCCTATGATTATTCTTTTTTTTATTTTCAAGTAAATTTTTTGTATGTCTTATCATTTTTAATTATATGCGCATGCTAGATATTTTTATTGATCAAAATTTAATTTATATTCACCTTTAAAAATTTTCTAGCACCTAATAAAAATAATAGTTTAATTTTCACTCAATATGAAAGAAAATAAATGATATTTTAAATTTAGTTTCTAATTAAGTTCAATTCAATAAAAATAATTTTAAGAAATCTTATTACTTTTTAAAAATTATTTATATTTTGAACAACTAAAATTAATTGAGCAGGTTTTCACTTTAAGCAACCAAGTGAGGGATTGAGACCGAGAGCAAAGCCATTTGGTGCACAATTTTGTATGGAGGAGAAGGAAATGCGAGCAGAAAATTAAAGGGCCATATGCGGCAACTAAAATATGTTTATTCGCCTGTTTTTCGAAAGCTATTTGTTGACCCACCCTCATATCCCGCTAATCGAATCAATAAAATATATGTAGCGGAATTAGCCAAAAAAAAAAAAAAATGACTCGATCAATCTAATTACAAAAATACATTAAATACAATCAAAATTATTCGAGTCTTAAAATCATTTATACATAAATGTATGCAAGCGACGATAATTTTTTACAAAGAGATAATTATTTTACAATGTTGTGTAAATTAACTCAATTTGAATTAAAATAAAACTATAAATTAATTACCTTCATAAATTTATACATGTCAAATCATTATTATATATATATATATATATATATATATATATATATATATATATATATATATATATATATATATATATATATATATATTATGATTGGAAAGAAATAAAGAAACACAAGTATGTAATTTCATTCAATCCAACTAATTCCTAAGGACAATCACATTAAATAAGCTTATTTAAAATAAATCAAAGTTTCTTAAAGCCATTTTGATTTCATGTTTGATTTGATTTAAGGGATGTGAAGGAGCTTTGCTAATCCTAATTCCATTCCCTATATGCGTGAATTAATTTGATTTAATGAAAATTAATTAGGTTGATTTTATGAATTGATTAAGTTGAGCATGGATTAAATTAATTAATTAACCCTTACATATGTTACCTTAAGATAATTGATTAAATAATTATGAGCTAATATGATATGCAAATAAATTGAAAAGTAAATAGTGATGCTCCTATGAAATGAAAGGACCTAATGTAATTAGCTCATAATTATTTAATAAGATTAAGGAACTCACTTAATTACTTTTTTCCTCACACATGTGAGTGAACTATAATTCATTAGCTCTCTTTAGGTTTTTGAACACCCAAAGAACTACCCAAAATGGATTAAAGGAAATCAGATTTAATTAAGTTAATTAAGTTCTTATAATTAAGTCCTAATTATTGTTAATCAACAATATGGAATGGATTTAGGGAAAGACTTAAAGAAGAAAGCCTTAGTCTCAACCCAATCCATTTCCCTAAGTTTCTCCACTCCTAACAGAGGCTAATGAACTTAATTAATTGATCAATTCATTATTATTTGATTAATTATTATTAATTAAGCTAATAGAGTAATGAAGGCTTAATCAATCAATTTCTCTAATTAACTAACCAATAAATTCGAAGAAAAATAGGAGAGGCAGATCATCCCCTTAAATTAATTCTTAAAGTTTGAAATTAATTGGTTGATTAATCAGAGAGTAATTAGGCTAATTAACTTTTAATTAAACTTTAATTACTAATTAACTTAAGAAAAATATCATCAAATTAATTAAGTTTGAAATTAATTATTGATTAATGGAGTAATTCTAACTTTTAATTAAACTTTAATTAAATACATTACTATTCAAAATTAATTAATAATAATTTTAATGGATTTCTCTGAAATACCTTTAAAATGAGTGCATTTTTTGGATATTTCTAAAATTAGTTATAAATTATGGAAGTTTCAACACTAAAAATTAATTAAACAACCCTAATTAAGCCAAATCTAGCCAGCACCATGTGGCGCACTAACGCAGTGCACTTTTCACATGGCGATGTGGGATTGGTTCTTAAATTGTCACATCCTCACGCCTCGTCAGCTAGCGACGAACGCGAAATTGATCCCCACCATCCAATCTTGATGGCAGAGATCAAACCCGAGGCTTAAGGGAGGAAATACCATGGATCTAGCATGATCTAATCGAGTCATCCATTATAATCACATGAAACAGATAGCTCATGATCCTTCCTCCACACGGGCGAGAAGATGGAACCCGCCCATTGTCTCTTGTGCGATCGAGCATACAAGAGATTGGCTCCAAATCAAACCCACACCTTACAAAGGATCAAGGCATCCAACAGCTATGATCGACTCATATTCACGTTCACTTCACAAAAGACCAACCAAAAATGAGCTAAGAATAGGTTTTAATGGCCATACCTCACCGGAGCTAAGACTGGAAGTTTGAGCGATTGAGGAAGCTTCGTTTAATAGAGACGAGGACCTGGTAAGCACAATTGCTTTGGTTTGAGTTGGATTGCTCTAGAGGCCAAGATCCTCCCTTTTTGCATTTGGTCTTGATCAAACTCATGCTTAGAGTGGATTTGGAGCTCGGGAAATGGCTTCAATGGCTTCGACGATACATGAGGGTGGTGTGTGCAAGATTAATTGAAGTGTGGTTGAGAGATGGGTGAGTTTGAATCAAGGGAGGCCTCCCCTATTTCAGTTTAACGTAAAACTATGAAGGAAGAAAATGGGGGAGCTTAGGAGCTTGAGGAAAGGCTGTGTGAGACTCTCCTTCACACTCTAAACGAAGCGGTGCTTGAATTCTCATTCTTGAGGGGTATATCTCTCAATTGTTGAGGTGGACAGATAGGATTCAACCCTTCTTTTCATCTAGCCACCATCGTGGGACTTGTCTCCATTGGGTCCACGTGGCTCACCAGTGGAGAAAGGCTTGGGACAAGTCTCCAGATATGGACAGTGGTGGTGATTTGGTATCCTTTGTCCATGGGTGTTTAGTTTGGAGTGAGGGAGGAGATTTGGTTTCCTTTGGTCCATGGTTGATCCTAGTGTGCTTTGAGTGGGCTAGGAAGATTAGGCATACCCATTTGGCAATTAGATTGCTGCCCATGTGATGGGAGAGTGGACTTTGCCAAATGGGGGAGGAATCCTATGTGGGGAGGTTTGTCCAATTGCTAATCCCCTTGGATGGGACCCACTTGGCTTATGGACAAATTTTGGGCTGACTAGGTCAATTTGGGTAGGGTTAGTCGGCACAATAGTCCCATGGGTTGGTTTTATGTGTTTAGGCTTCTTCGGTCAAATGGGCTCATATGAGTTCTTGTTGGGTTGATCAATTGGTCATCAAAGGTTAAACCAAGGCTTGAGTTAGGTTGAAATGATGATTTGAAGATTTTTATTCTAAGTGATTTTAATCAATTTGGCTTAGGTTTCATTTTGGCTCACTTGGATTCAAATAGGTCAAATGGGCTAAGTTGACCAATTTGACCGACCAAATTGGGTTAGGTTAGGTGTTGGTTCATGTTCAATTGGTTAATTAGAAATGATTGTAGGCTTCGGTTTGATTTGATTTGGGTTTAATTTAGATTTTGTCTATTTTCACCCTTTAGGTCAATTTAGGCTAGGTTGGGTCAAGTTGACCAACTGGTTAAATTATGCTCAATTATGACTTTGGTCAAGTTCAATAAATGATTTGAAATGAGCTTGAGCCATTGGTTGCAATCAATTTAGGTTAAATCATGGTTTAGTTTTAATTATTTTTGGCCATTGGAGGGTAGGTTTCATTTATATTTGTAAATATAAATGAATGAATAATTGATTTATAAAGAAACCAATTGATTTTGGGTTGATTTAGGTTAATATTTGATTAAGCCTATGGAGGTAGGCCCATAGGGCTTAAGAATGGATTTTGATATGGTTTGATTTATTTTGATTTGGTTGGTTTGGCTATTCGAGCTTGGATTTCATTTATATTTGTGAATATAAATGAAGAAATAATTGATTTATAGATACATCAATCAAGTTTGGGATAATTTGGGTTGATGTTTGACTAAGCCTTTGGAGGTAGGTCCATAGGGCTTAAGGAGGGATAATTTTTTTTAATATTAGATTTGATTTGAGGTTGATTTGTTTGGTTTGGAATTTGGATTTGGATTTGGTAAATTATTGAAGGATTGAACTAATCTTTGAGAAAATAAATTGAATCGTGATTGATTTGAATTTGGTTAAGGCTAAGTCTATAAGATGAAATCAAAGAGCTTAGGAAGGGTTTTAAATTTAATAATGGAGTTTTCTGGAGAAATCTTGAGCTTGAATTTGATCATGGAATTGATTATTAATTTGGGAAATTTAGTTTGGTATGAATTTGAGGTCTGACTTGAGAAGGAATGCATGAATTGGGTTTAGATTATAGGGTAGGCAAGTTTTCCTAAGTCCTTAAGGCATAACCTATTCCTATGGCTAACCCTTCTAAGTCTCTAGGCTTAGGTTAAGTATTTGCCTAATCACTAGATGTCATAATACTAAGGAACTCTTAGTGTCTATAAGAATCCTAGATCTATGATGAGGAAGTTAAGAACTCACTCCAAAAGTGAGGTAAAAAAAAGACCCCCAATAGGTGTGGTGTAACTGACAAGGCACATCGGACATATTGACATTGACCGAGATGATCAACAACATTCGAAGGATGGCAAACTCTAATGGAAATGATCTACCCCTAAACCTGAGATGTAGACAAAATCAAGATCTAGTAATATAACTCGATTATGCCAAGGGCATAAGAGAGGAAGAAGGATCCATAGGGATTAAGAATGTGAACCTCGCTAAAGAATTGTGTTTAGATTATCCACTGTGGAAGGAATTTGATTTGAATTTAATGGGGTTCCACTAGGCAACTGATATGATTTGTTTATCATTAGAAATGATTTTGATTTGATCGTCGAGCATCCATTGGGGATGAGAATTTAATTTTTTATGATTCGGGACTCCACTAGGGAGAGGATGTGATTTTAATTTTTGAGGGCGTATTTGCTTGAGATCTGAGTTTGAATCCGTTGGGGATAAGATGGGTTTAATATATAATTTTCTTCAATTTATTTTGGGGAGCATCCACAGGATAAGGTGAATGGATTTAATTTAGACTCCAGGGAAGGATGAAGGAGTTAATAAAATGGATCATGTTAGTGCGATGGATCCATTAAGAAAGGGGCCATATCAGCCTAGGCCTGTCTCAAATTTACAAATCCAAAGGAATAGTCTACCTTCCATCAGGTAGGACTATCAAACCTAAGGGTGCCTTTCAGTGTGCAATTGTCAAATTAGGAAGAAGGCTTATGGGCTTACATCCTCCTAAACAAGAAACCATTGGGGTGATCAGTTGATAGCACAATTAATCGAATCCGACCTAAGGAGATTATTGAGCGAATGCCGCTGTGGACTCACATTGACTTAGATTAGTCAAAATTAATTTTATTTTAATTTAACATGGACCCTGTCGATGTTCAATAGATTCACTAATAAGGGGCTAATATCAGCCTAGTCCCATCTTAGATTTTCAAATCCAAAGGGATAGTCTACTGGTCGTGAGATAGAGCTAGCTAAAAAGGTGCCTTCGGTGCAATGGTCAAGTTAGGAAGAAGGTTTGAAGACTTACATCCTCCAAAATAAGGTACCACTTGGGTGATCGGTTGATAGCATAATAAATCGAGCTTGACCTAAGGCTACCCACTAGTGTGCAATGGTCGTGCTGGAGAGAATGCGTGATAGATTTATATCTTCCAAAGCAAGGATGACCATTGGGGTAACCTATTGGTGGCACAATAAGTTGAACCCAGCCTAAGGGTGACTATTGAGAGAGTGTTGACCCAAGGAGTTATCTCAATTCAAAAGCAGTCAAACGATTCCTATAGGGAGTTTTGCTGACACTACCCTAAAAATAGGATGCGTGCTTGGGAAAAGATATCGCTGGAGTTTTCCTCTTAAACCACGAGCATATATATATATATATATATATATATATTATTTATTTTATTTATATGCTTGCATGGACCCTATTGGTGTGCGAGGGACCACATTGAGAAGGGGCTTATATCAGCCTAGTCATATCTCAGACATACTTGACCAAGAGAGAATCTGTATATCCTCAAGATAAATTCTCTAACCACAAGGGTGGTTACTAGGAAAGGGGGACTATCCAAATCCAAGAGTAACTGGGTAGTGTCTAAATGGGGTCACGAAGGACATGATCCAAATAAAGTGCCCACAGGGGAGGTCCTGCTAGGGGGGATCTAAGGCCCTATAAAAGAAAGTCTATAGGTATATGGTGGCCAACTCCGGGAGAAAGCTTTTAGACTTACATCTACCATGAGTGGTGTATCCACTGGGTGGGTCTCCATCAGCATGACGATAACCAACTAACCTAAGGTGCTCGTCAGTTTGTGATGATCAATCTAGGAAGAAGGCTTGTAACTTACATCTTCACAGATGAAAATGATCATCGAGATAGTTTATCATCGAGACAGATGCTATCCAACCTAGAACGACTACCAAGTGGGGAGTCCTGTGTAAGGACGGGACCTAGGATTGAAGTAGTCAGGAGGAAAGGAGTCACTAGGGGACTTATACTAAGCCTCAAATATACTTGACCTAGTTAGTGCATGATGGCTAGTTCAAGAAGAAAATATGTAGGCTTACATTTTCTTAAACAAAGCCAACATGAGGTAGTTTATTGGCTATGTAGTAAGGCCTACCCAATTAACAAGACACTCATCAGTTTGCAATGGTCAAGTTAAGAAGAAATCTTATAGACTTACATCCTCCAGATAAGCAACCATTGGGTGACACACTAGCAAGGTAGGATGTCAGCTAGACCTAGAGCAGCTAATGAGTGAATGCCACAGGGGGCTTTATCCCACATCAAAATAGCCCGAGATAAAAAAAATGTGTTTATTTTATGTGGTTGTGTGTAGTTTATGTTGGTGTTGTGTTACTAAAGGATATGATGTAGGTTGGGTTATTTACACTACCCTAAACACATTATGGCAGATTTGCAAGCAAAGATATTTCTAACCAATATGAAGAGATGGAATTTGAGATGAAAGAAATTTCATTGATAATTATTTTAAATCAAGATTTATGGATAATATTTCTTTAGGTAAATCCCATTGATTAGAAGCATTGGACGCTCTCCTTTACAATTTATGAACTGATAAGATCCCCATTGGTAGGCTTTCTCTGAAAGGACCTTTTCAAGTGGGTTCAAACTTACCTCCCATCTTCGACGGGCAATAATTGGTCTTTGTAGAACTAAACTAAGCTCTCCTACTTGAAAAGCTCTAAGACGGACCAACTTGTTATGAGCTTGAATCATTTTGACTTTGTACAACTCGAGATTCTAGCATGCCTGGAGGGGTCTCTCCTCTAAACTTTCAAGCTCTTCTAACCGCAACTTGGCATTCTACTCCATGGAAATTTTACCACCCATAGCTATCCTTAATGATGGGAGTTGAACTTCTAATGGTAGAACTACTTCAGACCCACACACTAAGGAGAATAGGGTAGATTGAGTTCAAATTCTGTATGTGGTGCGGTAAGACCACAAGGCTTCAACTAACTGCTCATGCCACTATCACTTGTTATTGTCAAGTGTTTTCTTTATTATCTGGATGAGAGTTTTGTTGAAAACTTATGCTAAACCATTTTCCCTTGGGTAATAGATGGTACAATATCTCTAATATATATTGTGACTCTGAGTAATGCTATTAATTTTACTGCTCTTGAATGCAGTACCATTATCAGATATAATTCATTGAGGCACCCCAAACCTATATATGATATGGTTCCTAAAAGACTAAAGTAGATGTTGAGTTGTGACCTCTCTGAGTGGGATTGCCTTCGCCCACTTGAAAAAGTAGTCGGTGGCAGCTAGAATGAAGCGATGACCCTCGGAAGAAGGAGGATCGATTGGACCCATTATGTAGGTACCCCAACACTCGAATGGCCATGAGGACAATGTAGGATGTAGAATGTTGGGTGGTTGGTGTAAGACCACACTCTGCACCCGACATTGGTGGAATCTCCTAGCTATGTCCATGTAGTCTGTGATCATCGAGGGCTAGTAGTATCCTAGTCTCTTGATTTTGGTTTCATCATCAGACCAGATTGATGCGCTTTGCATAAACCTGAGTGAACCTCGGTCATGATTTTATGGGCTTCGTGTTTGTCCAAACAATGTAACCACATATGATCAAGGACCACCAATACAAGGTGTCATCCACGAGAGGATAGGAAGGGCTCTCTACTTCACCTGATATGCTAGTGATTTCTCTTGAGGTAGGTTGCCTATATTTAGATAATCCATGAATGGTTACCTCCAATCCAACTCCTCATCCTTTTTAGCAATGGCAACCTCCCCTTGAAGAGAGAGTCTCTATGAGTTTAGCATCAAAAAGGGATAAGACTTATCTATTTTGGACCCTTATTGGTATGGAGTCATCTTTTGGACATGCCAACTCTTTGGCAAGCTTGGATAATGCATCTGCTATGGCATTCTCTCCTCAAAGAATCTTATAAATGGTAACCTCTATGATTTGGGCCAACAACTCTATAGTGTACTTGTGGTAATGATGGAGCTAATGCTTCAGAACCTTATAAGACCCATCAATTTGGTTGATAACTAATTGAGAATCCCTAAAGATGTTTATACACTAGATGCATAGTGTAATGGATAACTCTAGACCGACAATCAGAGCCTCAGATTTGACTTCATTATTGGTGCATGGATTGGACAGATGATATGAGAATCTCATCATATCGTGGTCCGAAGTTAGGAGAACTACTCCTACCCCTGCCTTTCTTGGAAGAGAAGAACGTGGTTCTTCTCTCTTTTGAAAGGAAGATGCACCATCAAAATACATCTCTCAGTTGTGAATGGTAGTGTCCCCTAAGTTCATGATTTGTTCATCAAGGAAGTCATCATTAAGCAGAGAATTAGCAGGAAGTGGGTGTACTGCTAAGAAATCCACTAGTGCATATCCTTTCACCGCACCGAGGGGTACAAAAGTGATGTCAAACTATGATAAAATCATAGATCAACGTGTCAACCTTCTGGATAGCGTCGATCATGTCATGAGATATTGCAGTGGATTGATCCTAGAGATCAGGTTCACCTTATGAGAAATAATGTAATGTCGTAGCTTTTAGGATGCGAAGATTAAATCTAGGTAGTGCTTCTCAATGGGTGAATAGTTTGCCTCAGCAAGGATTAGATGATGACTAAGATAGTAGAGTGCATTCTATTTCCCTTTATCATTGGTTTGGGCTAATAAAGTACCAAGAGAGTCATCTATTGCAGTAGTATATATTATCAATGGCTTACCCGAGATAAGGGCTGCTAGAACTGGTGGTGTTATCAGGTAGTGCTTGATGTCTTAGAAGGCATGTTAACACTTGTCATCCCACTTATGAACTTGGCATCCTTTTTGACAAGTGCTAAAAATAGTTGGCACCTTTCTGATAGGTTAGAAATGAAGCATCTTAGATACGCCAACTGCCTTTGAAATGAAATGAGTTGATTTAGAATTTTTTAAGGTGGTATTTCTAATATCACCTTGATCTTCTTTGGATTAATTTCTATTCGGTGGTGTCGGACAACAAACCTAAGGAATTTCTCTGAAGCTACTCCAAATGCTCACTTCAGAGGATTTATTTTAAGGTTAAATTATCTTAATCATTTGAAACCAACTATCAAGTCAAAGTGGTGGTCTTCCTTTTCTTTACTTTTTACTACGAGATCGTCGACATAACATTCAACTTGATGATGAATAAGTTCATTGAATATCCGAGTCATGGTCCGCTGGTATGTAGCACTGACATTTTTAAGGCTAAAAGGCATGACCCTATAGCAAAAGGTTTTGATTGGGATTCAAAATGCAATATTTTTCTATCTTCATTGTCCATCTTTATTTGGTTATAACCAAATGTGCCATCCATAAAATATAAGACTGCGTGAGATGAGGCAATGTCCATCATCAGTTCTAGTATTGGTAGTGGAAATTCATCTTTTGGACATGCCTTATGTAGATCCCTAAAATTGACGCTATCTTTGGCCATTTTTTCTTGGATGACCGGAACCGGTAGGATATTTTTTTCCTTGATTAAGCCAACATCGAGTTTCTTGACTTGAAAATGACCTACTATTCAATGTCAAAGCATGTCTAAGATCTTGGTTGTAGGGTTAGCACTAGGCTTTATTGCTAGTTTATGGATTACTACATCAGGAGATAAACCTGGCATCTCTTTGTAACTCCATGTGAATTAGTCCTTAAACTCAGTCAATAGCTTAACTAAGTCATTGGTTTTATTATTATTCAACAAAGAACGTGTATGTGGATGTGGATTGTCTTCAATTCCTAAGTTAATTTCTTTGAGCTTGTCGATGGTCGACTTGATCTCCTCTTTGAACTCTGGTGGTACATCTCCAACTTCAAGATCATTTGGATCATTTGAAGTTTCTAAACACACCTCTTCATTTGAGTTAGCATCATTTAAAAGAACCTCGACTCCAAATGATTGGTGCTAACGCAATGATTGTCATTATCATTCCATAATCTGAATCCTAGTCCTGATCTTGATTGAGGATGTCTGCTCTGGTTGTCCCATAACCTTTCAAAGTAGTCCGACCTATGTTTAGACCAAGTATGTGGATTAATCCCTTCTTTGCTAGATTAAGAACATGAGGCTAATACCAATCAAAAGGAAATTTTATTAAATCTTTATATGAATCATTCTTAAGTTCTACATCAGCTTCTTGGCTTGAGGATGATGTTCCTGAAAAGAACCTCTGAGTTCTCCCATCTGTTGATGACTTAGGGGCTTCCTTAACTACCAAACCCTCAACTTTCTACAAAAAAATAGGATTAGAGCTAAGGTTCTCGATTGACTCTAGACTGTCTCATATGCAGACTTGGATACATTTATGCTTTGCTTTGGAGCCTAGTATTCATCACTATCAGGCTCTAACATCACCTTGAGTGGGATCTACTGCTGAGAAGAGCTGACTGGTTTGCTAGCCACATAAGACTCATCTTCTGAATTAGATTCTAAGTCTATGTAGAAAGCAAGTGTGCTCCTGGTGGCTAGGACATACCTCCTATTGGGTGGCCAATAGGTAGGCTTTCAACCTCGGGGGCTACCTCTAAACTATCCTCTGCTTCTACCTAGTGGAGGTTGGGACATCCTACCCATGTGTTCGAATGGAGTAACGAACTGTGGGTGGAATCTGTTGGTATTTTCTTTAGAATAGAGAAAAGAAATGACACCACATAGAGTTTAAGAATATTTTATTTAGATGATCAAATACAACATTAAGGAATAAACATATATCTTGAAAGATAAACATGCTCTCCTATAATAGAATCAATCATTTTAATAAAAGACTCCTAAGGCTAATAGGTCTTTTGTATACCAAAATATTTTCTCCTTAACTACATGGAAAAGTATAACAGGGTTTATTTTATTCTAGGATCATGGTTCCCTATAAAGGCAAGCCTCATAGTTAATTACATCTTAGAAAGGGTCTCTTCCTAAGGATACTCTCGATTAAAGAAATAGGTGATTATTCCAAAAGAATACTAAGGTAGCTTTTAAAGGATTGATTTTGGAAAATTCAATAAGAGGTCCAAATTGGAGAGAGTTAATTTCAAGAGTCAAATGGAAAAAAGTAAAATGTCTATTGATCGGATACCCGAGACATTTCAACTATCCTATGATTGGGTTTCAAATTTGAGATTTAATTTTAGATTTTGAGTTATCATTTTCTTAGAAATCTAGGGCTTAGATTCTAGCAGCACAAGACTGTAGAAATGTTTAGGGTTAAAGACTTATTCCTAAATGGATGCTTCATAACTTAGTCTACAGGTGCTTCTGACAAATGTCAAATGCTTGAACTAACTCTATCCTTAGGAATTATTGGCTATTCTCCTCACTTGAGGGAACTAACCTATCTATGACTCTTTGGACTTACAACCTGCCTAAAGAAAGATGCCATCTAACACCACCTAAGCACATTTTAAAACCATGAGGCTAAGTCATATGAATGCAAGATGACTGGGTTGTTGTATTTTTAGGAAAGGAGTCTATGAACCTAGACTCACTCCTTAACTCCTAGGATCATGTAAGGCATGATAATGCATCTAATAAATGCATATTTTTCTAACATTATAAATTTTTACTCAAGATTCTTTTAGATCATAGGAATGCAATTTATGTTCAATGCATGCAATTAGAAAAGGTTATAAATCGATAATAGATGAAGGTGTTCTTCCATCATAGGCTCTTAGAGGTCATGCCTAAGTTCTCTGGCAAAGATGGAAGTCCTCTCTTAACAAGAGTGAAACAAGATGATTTATGCATGATGTTAAAACATCCAGCTAAGGGGTTGCTACAAATTTTATCTTGCTTTAATACCTAGGTTTTCATATGAGGATTATGAGTTATATTTATTTTTATGTTTTGATTGATTTAGTTAGGTGGAAATTTTAGTTTATTTTATGAGCCTACATCCAGGTAGTCATTACAACATAAACACAACACAGAAAGAAACTTAAGAGAAATATGTTGTTCCTAATGTGCACCCAAAATAAATCAAACAAAATTAAATTAAGAAAAATAGGCCAATGCGCGCTGTACACCCCGAAAAAAAAAAAAAAAAATGGGCAGTTGATTTCTGCCCTTATGCAACTCGGCCTAGAACTACAAGTTTAGATCTATGGGTCTTCTTTCCAGAAAAGTCTCCTTCTTCAATAACATCCATCGGGCTCCACAGGGGACCACTGCACCATCTCCTGGTTGGGTCAGCTCCCACTAATCTTAGACCCCATAGATTCTGACCTAATTCTAAGCTCAAATTTATATTTAAAATTCAAAAGAAATCCTAAGCCCTGCAGAATAGATGTTAAGAAATATACACAACACACAAAGCGCTTTATATTTCACAAATATACGGGCTTAACATTACTTGCATGCCAAGCCCACTTGACATATGGACAATGTTAAGGGATTTCAGCACTTGCAAGCAAACAATAAGTTAATGATTTATTTATTATAGTGATCTCTTTAACATAGTTCTCTATAGAAAATAGTGTTAATTCTAAAAAGAACACCCTACCATCCAGTATAACGAACAAACAAGCCTATGCATCCAGTCTAACATAATACACCACACAGACATGTGAAGCACAATACAAAAAATTAAAGAAAATCACAGAACGATCTAACCTAGATCTAGAGTCTGTGACCTAAATGGTCTAGTGTGTGTAAGAAAGGGGTTTGTGTGGTAAGGCTTTGCTAGGCTCCTTTAAGTTCAAATTAATGTTTGAAGTTTGAATTTATTTAATTTTTACCATTGGTTGGTTTCAATTCAAATGGTTTAGTGGTTTAATTTCCCTTTTTTGTTCATTTTATTTGGTTAAAGTAATATTTAAGTTTTCAAGAATGAGAAATAGAATGAATTTTATTTTTAGGCAAAACTCACTTTATTCCACATTCTAAATCCTAATGAGATTTTCAAAAGTCTAACTAAGATCCTTAAATATCTTAATTAATCCTTTTGATATAATTTATGTTTGGATTTGATTTATGTTATTTCATTTATTTGAATGGCTTTTTTGATTTAATTTGTTTCATTTATTTCATTTTGAATTAAACTATGTGGGTTTCATTTGATTTGGTTCATGTTAATTTAAAGATTTTAGATTAAAGTTTGATTTTATTCAATTTAATTTTAAGTTATTAAATCATGGATTTGTAAGCTTTAAGGTTTAAGTTCATTAATATGAATTAATACCTTAAGTTTGTTCATGGATTAGGCTTAACCTAAAGTACTTAGGTTAATTATTTGATCTGATTTAATTGACCTAAGTTTTAGATTAATTCTTAAATTCAATAGAGATGAGTGGTTTCATTAAATTTTATTGATTCAGAGTTTAAGGTATAAGTTAATTAATAATTTTATTAGCCTAAGATTTTATTTCATTATCCTAAGATTGAATTTGATCACTTTAATTATCTTAGGATATTTATAGAAGTTCCTTAATAGTTTCCTGATGTTTAATTGAAATTGATTTGAATTACCATTTTATTTAATAGATTAATTAATTTTTCTTAACCTAATATTTGATTAACATTGACCAAAGAATTTAGAAATTTAATAACTCCTAATCTAGAAATCAATTAGGATTGATCATCTTGATTAAATTTGTAAATAAGGAGTAATTAGAGCTTTAATTATTTCATTAAAACTTAAATTAGGCCTAATTTTTTGAGATTCAGTTAAGGATTTTATTTTTTATAAATTCTTCCCTGAAATATCTTTCCAATGAGGGTTATTCATAATTTTTTGGTTAACTGGTTGATTTATTATGATTTAATTATATTCACATTATTTAATTGAATTATTTAATTTATTTAATTGTCTAATTAGGTCAATTTAAGATTTTAGATTTAATTGAGTTTAAGTGATGTTTTAATGTTCACTGTAGTTCATTAGTGTGATTTATGATTGTTAGATTAAAATTCCCTAATTATTTCATTAAGGATTAATTAATTTGATAAATTTAAATGTTAAGCATATGAAATTTCAATTTCCTTTGAATTCAGAGAATTAAATCACCAAAAATTTATCTAATGTGTATTTTAAGCTTACTTTTATTTTCCCAATGTTTCAAATTAATTGGATTATTAATTTGAGGGTACTAAGTTTAATGTTTTTCAATTAAACCTTAATTAAGGGGAAAATAATAAATAAAAATTAGGGATTTTAATTTCTATGGATTCCTCTCATCAAGATGAATCCATGGAGCCCTCATTTGCATTTTTTTTATTTTTCTTTGATTTTCTATGATTTTTATAAATTTTATGTATTTTTTAATTATTTAAACAAATAAATAACGGTATTTAAATTGCAGAGTCCACACGGTGCAACGGGTCGCATGTTACGCACCTATGTGGTGTGTCTATACATGTGGCGTCACGTTAGTGGTCCACGCGGATCCCACGTAGCACCGCGGTCAGCCACCAGGTGTTACGGGAAGATCCGGACCATATCGGACGGTCGATTGATCTGTAGTTCCTAAAAATCATTCGATCCATCTAGATCTGGATCACCCAATCCAAATACACGGATCGGATGGCGGAGTGCTCATCTCCTTCATTTCTTGTAGGAGCCAAGAGCCGTCCATCTTGTTTTGCTAATATCTTTTGATCTAGGCAACATAATCACACAATTTCAATTGCTACACGATCGTTGAAGGAAGTCCTATAATTCTATACAGTTGGATCAACTTGGGGATCCAATTTCCTTCACAAAGCTCTAAAACAAAAAAAGCATAGGAGAAAATGAAGGTACGTTAATGGCAAACCTAGATTCCGGTGATCTCCGATGGCGAGGTCGATTCCATTTGCATTAGATCAATGCAACGAGCTCAAGGCTGGAGTTTGATGGCTTGTTTTCATGTGGTTTGCCCCCTTGGTTGAGTTTTAGCTTGCAAATTTCAATTTGGTCATTCCCCGGCTTCCCATCGCAAAAGAAGGTGAGTGAGGGCTAGATTTAGATTGCCTCGAGCTATAGAACATGTGTGTGACTTCAATTTGAGGTGAACTCCACTCCCTTGGATTTCACCATTAAAAGGTATTCAGTTTTGCATTATTCATCACCTTGTTGGTGACAAATTGGCCGAGGAGAGGTGCTGAGCATCTCACTAGCCCTGAGGAATGTTTTGGAATGAATTGGGAGAGGAATCAAGCTTCCCTTCCTTGGTTTCCACTCTTGGCCGAAAAAAAAACTCCCCTTCTCTTCCTCTTCTTCTCTTTTCTTTCTTCCCTTGGAGAAGTCAAATCCCTCTTGGCTTTTCCCTTTGATTGCCCTTCACTTGAAGGCGACCTTAAGAGGTGGATGGTTTGGCATGGGAAGAGGTGTTGTGGGATGAGGTGGGAAGAAGGGAGTTTGCATTTTCTTCTTCCCATTTCTCCTTTTATGATTATGGCATCATCTAGACTAATGTTGCCCATTTTGAGTTTACATTTAGAGTACATTTGATTTAGGTTGGAGTTTGAGTCCAAATCAGGTGCATTGATTTTAGCTTGAACCAATTTCAAAATCAATTCAAAGGAATTTGAAATTAAGTTTAATTTGAATTTTAATTATTTTGGATTAATGATTAATTGATTTAGAGTTTAATTAGTTGATTTTAAATTTTATTTCAATTAGATTTCTACTTGAATTAATTAGATTTTATTTAAGTTAATCCAAATTGAAAATTTAAGTTGATTTCCTAAGACACTATGTGTAGTATTGTGAGTACTTAATTAGGAAGTTTCTAATTGAAATTAGAGCCTCTTAATTATTGATTTCATGTTAATATTAACTTCATTCAAAAATGAGGTCAATAAATGGACCCCAATATGTATAGTGGATGGGATAGAATACATATTGGTGTTGAGATTAATCAACATACAAGCATAAACTTAGGGTTCCAATTCATGATTTTGATTTTTGATTTGAATTTCTGTTTAGGTTTTGATTGTGAAAGATAGGTATATGTATACCTATCTTTGCTTTGGAGGTGTGATTCATTCCTAGAAACTTAACTTCTTTAGGTTCTAGGATGAATAGGAATGCCAATTAAAATGGAACCAAAGAATGATCCATGATTAGCTAATAAGATGGAAAGAGGAACCATTCCCAATGCAATCACTATGCTCAAAAAAGATGCCTTCAAAGGACTTACTCTTGAGAATAGTGGTGATCCATATGATTAGCTAATAAGATGGGGTCGTTAAGGCATGGTCCATCCTAGTTTGCTAAAGAGAGGAGAGGGTCTTTAAAGACATGATCCAATCCTCAAAAGCTATCTGAGAAGAGGCTTGAAATGCTTGATCCTAATGAGCACCCTACTAAATAGGGGTCACATGGACTTAATCCTATTTGAGTAGTCCAAAGAAATGGGGCCTTCAATGGCTTGATTCCATTCCTTAGAAATTTGAATAGAATGGGACTTACTCTATTTGATTAGCTAATAAGATGGGGTTAAGGCATGATCTATCTAATATGGAAAGAGGAGAGTGGTCCTTAAAGGCATGATCCAATCCACAAAATAGGATGCCAACTAGGGACTTTATGTAGGATGCCTTGGGGACTTACTCTATGTGATTAGAAAGAATGACTAGGGAACTTCTTTTCGATTAGAAAGAATGGGGACTTATATCTTTTTGGCAATTAAAAAGGGGTCATAAAGACTTGATCCAATCTAAATCGCATGTGTAACATGAAAGGGGTCACAATGACTTGATCCAATCATATACAAAAAATAGGATGTCGACTGGGGACTTACTCTTAGATAATTAGAAAGAATGTCAACTGGGAATTTATATTTTACTGGCTATTAGAAAGGAGTATAGAGACTTTATCCAATCTAAATTATTTATGTAACATGAAAGGGGTCATAATGACTTGATCCAATCATGTACACAAAAGTAGGATGCCGACTGGGGACTTACTCCTAGATGATTAGAAAGAATGTTGACTAAGGGACTTATATCTTTCTAGCTATTAGAAAGGGTTCATAAAGAGTTGATCCAATCTAAATGACCAGTGTAACATGAAAGGGGCCTTGATGGCTTGATCCAATCATGTACACAAAAGTAGGATGCTGACTGGGGACTTACTCCTAGATGATTAGAAAGAATGCCGACTAAGGGACTTACATCTTTCTAGCTATTAGAAAGGGGTCATAAAGACTTGATCCAATCTAAATCGCTAGTGTAACATGAAAGGGGCCTTGATGGCTTGATCCAATAATGTACACAAAAGTAGGATGTTGACTAGGGACTTACTGCTAGATGATTAGAAAGAATGCCGACTAAGGAACTTAAATCTTTCTATTAGAAAGGGTCATAAAGACTCCAATCCCAATCTAATTAACATGAAAGGGGCCTTGATGGCTTGATCCAATCATGTACAGTAGGATGTCGACTAGGGACTTACTCAGATGATTAGAAAGAATCATTAGGGACTTATATGGTCATAAAGAATTAATCAAACTCTCTGTAACATGGAAGGGTCCTTGATGAATGATCCAATCATGTACACAAAAGTAGGAATGGTGCCATAAAGGGCTTGATCCAAACCTACAAAGATAATTTTTTATGGGAATGGTGCACGAAGGCTTATTCCAAACCTAGAAGGACATGAGAAAGGTGCCACATAGGGCTTGCTCCCATCTTGAGTCATGTGTAGGAAAGGTGCCACATAGGGCTTACTCCTAACCTATAGGTGATATGGATGAGGAAAAGAGTTAAAATGACTTAATTTCTAATCCTCAAAAGTTTTGACTAATAAGAAAAAGTCTCATAGACTTAATCCTTACTTGATTAGTCTAACTTGATGAAAGGGTAATGGAAGGTTTGATTCTATTTCTTGATTTAACTAATACTTCTTACACATGAAGAAGTTTAGTGAAGAAGGTTTCAAAGAGTTGGAATTTATTTTTGAGGGAAAACATGGGTATATTTTGGACCAAATGCTTTACTATGCCATGAGCATAGAAGTTCATCATTTTTCCTTTTATTTTAATTTTTTTTCAAAGTTACAATGAACCATGCTAGATGTCTAGCTCACTGAAGGAATGACATCATAGCTAACGAATTCTACCTCTTTGTGTATGTGTAGTTGTTTAGGCTTGAACCAAAGTCAACCAATTCTTCTTAAATGGAATTTCATTTTCTTTTGTTTAAACATTTTGTTGAATTGACATCAATTCGGCTCTCTTGGATTCAATAAAGATCAAAAGATTCCTTTAAAGCTTTCTAAAGTGAATGAGAATCAAAATAATCTTTTGGATTCTCATGAAAACACAAAGTTTTTTTATCCCTAATTAATAAGAAAATTGAAAGGATTAACTTATTAGGGAAATTAAGATTCTCCTAATAAGTTTGAAATTGAATTTCTTCACTTGATGTATAGCTCTTTTAAAGGATTTATGAAATAAAATTTCATAAATATCTTTGATTAATTTCTTATTTTTGCATTTTTGATCCTTCTACATTTTACTATAAGGTCTTTGAAATTACTTCAAAAGTAAATTTCAAGACTCTATATGTAGTAATAGGATTGTTCTTCAAATCATATTGGAGTTTCTTTTATTTTCTTTTCTTCTTTGGCAAGATTTTCAATATAACCCTTTACCTAATTGAAAGTGGGATTATAAGAAATCTTGATCATGACCTATTTTGTTAAATTGTCCCAGTATGCTGAGGCTGAATGATATGAATCTATAACAGAGAATTCTTGTAAGGATTTTGAATGTAATATCATATGCTTTCAATTCTTCTTTTCTATAATAATTTTAATTTGACAATTTTTTGATAAGTTATCCTTAAGAAGGATATTCTTATGCATGAAAGTCTTTTTTCTTATTTTGAAATGAAACATGGGTAATATGAACCCATTTTCAAAATAAAGATTCTACCCTAGTCCCAAGATGTGGGTCATATAATGATGTTAGCTAACCAAGAAGAATAATTTCTTCTCATGTACAACCATCATTTTCTTATTTTAATTTAGCAAAAATTAGCTTTTCTTTTGGAATTTGACAACAATCGTCAAGGGACTTAGTTTATTGAAATGGAATCAAGCTTAAGTTTATAGATACATTTGGAGATCAATTCAATTTATTTCAGATAAAGTAGTCTTTAAACCCAAAAGATAGCTTGATCAAATCATCAATAACTAACTCATTAAATAGTTAGATCATTGATATCAACTTATCAATTATGGAATTGGATTTTCTTCAAATTCTAAGGGTGCATCCTAAACTTGAAGACTATATAAATCTCTAGACACATCTAACACATTGTGCTTAGAGTGCCTTTTGAAAAGAAAAGACCCCTACTTAAGCTTTTAAACTTGCAATGGATCTATGACTCCATAACTTTTCTTATTTATGGTTATAGGCCACTTGTAATGGAATCAGAGTGTACTCAATAGGACCTTTGCCATAAAAAGGATATGGACCCCTGGAAAAGAAGATCCACTATCTTTCTTTTAACCTACCAAGCGAGCTCACCCAATCATGGCAAAGGCTAAAATGACAAAGTATGAGATATCTGCTTATTTTTGTTCAGCTAGGAATAATTTTTGACTTCTAATACTACCACTTTGTTTTGCTATGGAGAAGTTTAAAGTTAAAATGTCCATTTACATTAGGTATTTTCACTTCTTTTGAAATGGAATCAGAGTATACTCAATAGAATCTTTGATATTCAAAAGATATGGACTCCTGAAAAAGAAGACCCACTATCTTTTTATTTAACTTACCAAGTGAGCTCACCCAATCATGGCAAAGGCTAAGATGACAAAGCATGAGATATCTGATTATTTTGTTTAGCTAGGGATAATTTTTTTTTAACCCTACCACTTTATTTTGATGTGGAGAAGTTTAAAGTCAAAAATGTCCACATGCTTAGAAATTTTAGACTTCATCATTTTTCTCTTAGATATAGTCCTTCCATCCCTTTACTTTTCCTTCTTTCTTTCTTTTGATAATATTCTGATTTCATTTCTTTATGAAAGGTTACAGTTGGTAATTTTCCTAGTTACAAGATTCACTAAGAAGATAGATGTACTTGAGTCATTTCCATAACATTTCACTCTTTGTGAAATGACTCCACTAAATGATTTGCTAGGAAATTTGATGTATTTGACTTTTTGTCCAAATACAATATTTTATTAATTGACTTTTTGATATGATTCAAGTATTTGCTTGATTGATCATATAATATGATCCAACATTTCAATTTCTTTTTCATCTTATCGTGGAACAACAAATCTAGTAAAGCCATTTAAGATTGGTAAAAATGACTAAAGATGTTACACTTCTGAATTCAAAATTATTTTGTGGAGTGAGTCATTTAAGATTGGCATAATGACTTCCTTGAAAACTTTACACTTCTGAAATTAGAATTTTCTATTAGAATCAAATATTTAGTGAGGTCATTTACTAATAGCTGAATGATATTCCTAAAGAATCAACACTTTAGGATGAATATGAAGATCCTTCCATAATCAATATTTTTCTTCTTTTTCTTTTCATTTGATTCCTTTCATTTTTTCTTATTTGGGCTGGATAGGACCATCCAAGAGCATTTAAAGACATTTCATTAATTCCTAAGTTTCTCTTTTTATGTTTGAATTTTTGTCTTCAATCAACAATGTGATTAAAATTAAGTCTTTTTCTAGGTTGAGTTTTTATAATTGAATTTCATGAAGCTGAAAACTTCTTTCTTTATTTGATTGAATTTATATGGCACCATCTAATCAAATCTTGATTTGAATTGAGCCTATATAAAGTCACTTTCATGTTTATAATTGATGTTGATCGATGCACCCGGTTTAACATATATTTTGGAAATTTTCTTCTTTGGAATTTTTCACATCGACTAAAATGTCAATAAGTTCTTAGTAGTCTATCTTCATCATAGAAGATAACCCTTGAACCTTTTCATGGTGGAATGCCACATCAGGAAATCACTTATAATTAAGTAAGAAAAATTATATGATTATGTAATGTCTTGCTTTACTTTCATTTATTTTTCATTTATTTTATTTTATTTCATATTCCATTTTATTTTAAATATTGCATTATGATGCTTGATTTTGCAAGCAACTTCTCTAAGATGGGCAAAACATCACATTTTGAAGTTGACTAATTTGCCCTTTTATTTCAATGCCATTTGAGGTGGTATAACTCTACCATTTTGAATTTGATTTTAAGAATTTTCCTTTTTATATAAAAGGAAGGTAGGTCTAACTCTATCTTTAATAGATCAATAGACCTCATGATCTATTCATTTAGAGGATCATCATTTAAAAGATGACCCTCTAGGGTAGATGTTGTGCTATTAGAAAGTCAAGTTTGATTTGCATTCTTTTATAGCACATATAAGATTAAAGGTAATCTCATCTTGCAATGAAATCTTTGACCACCATACTTGATAATAAGACAATGTCAAATATGTCACAAAACATTGAAAAGGATCTTCCTTAGATTCACTTTGTATTGAAAGTATATAATGGCTTAGTCTCTGAATAGAGAAAACTAGGCTTTCTTCATTCATTTGGATTGATAAAGTCCTAAGTGATTTATCTATCAACTAACCAGATGTAAGAATTTTATACTTTCACTATGAGAGATTGAAATATCACCCTTAGGACCCAATCCTAAGATCATGATTTCTTTAGAAGGATTAAACTCTTCATTTATTTTCTTTTCATATTTAGCCTTAAAATTAATTAAAGCTATTCATGAAATATCATTTCATTTAATGAGAGAAGACTCCCATTAAGGAAGTTGATTTAAATTTATTATGTTTAGATTTTAGTCATTTCAACTTTAACAAGAGATTTAGAATTCTCTTTCGCTGCCCTTTTTTTCTTCTATTGATTAGTAGCAAAAGTGAATCCACTTTATTTGTTATGTCATATCATCTCCTCTTTTGACTTTCTCCTAAACTCTTAAGAATTTAAGGTTTTGAAAAGGTCTAAAAGAGGGTTACCTCCAAGTCACTCCTTCGATTTTGCCAATCAGCTTGAACAACCAATTTTCTAATATTCTAGTGGACTTGTGGAAAAAAAGTTAAGATTAAAGCTGATTTGCATTTATGTAAACTTTTCTTCTATAAGAATAAAAGATTTACATTTAGTTCCTTAATCAACCTCTGCCTAAGGTCAATAAGGCATTATTTTTTTGGGATGATTTTTGTTTTTATCCTTCTTTTCTAAATGCAATTTAAACTTCAATTGTGGTGGTAAAGGGGAAATAGGCACAACTATGCCTCCTTTTGATTTGAATTTTCTCAGGATTTGAAGGAACTCCTTCATTTCAATTTACATCCTTAGGTGTTTTGACACCTTTGAATGTAGTAGAACAAAGGGTATCCATTCAATGACCCTGTCCTCTTTCTCTTTAGCTCTAGTAGAATGCCAAGGTAAGATCAAGGATAAGTTTAACTTTGAGACTTTATTTTTGGAGATTTGCTTTTCAAAATTTGAAGTACTTTTCATACGTTTTTAAATTTAACAACTCTTTTCCATATTAGAATGGTTTCAAATCTATCTTGACTAGATTTAGGTCATCATAGAAATGACTTGATTTTTATTTATCTCTTTCACCTCTCATTTTACTTCAGGATTTGGTTTTAGGACCCAATCATTTAACTATGACAAATGAAGAGTTCTAGAACCTCTATTCAATATGTTGGATAGGCTCAACTAATGAAATGGAGAGGTATCCAACAAAAAGAAAGGCAGTCCTGACTGGTGAGTGGCACTAATACACTACCGATATATAGAAATAACCCTTTATTTCTAAAGATGGAGAGAGTAACCATTCCCTAGCGGAGTTGCCAAAAAATATGTTGGTGTTTTCTCTAAAATAGAGAAAAGAAATGACACAGATAGAGTTTAGGAATATTTTATTTAGATGACCAAATACATCATTAAGGAATAAAAATATTATCTCAAAAGATAAACATGTTCTCCTGCAATGGATTCGATCATTTTAATAAAAGACTCCTAAGGCTAATGGATCTTTTGTATACTAAAGTATTTTCCCCTGAACTATATGGAAAAGTTGAACAGGGTTTATTTTATTATGGGATCATGGTTCCCTATAAAAGCAAGCCTCTATAGTTAATTACATCTTAGGAAGGGTCTCTTCCCAAGAATACTCTTTATTAAAGAAATAGGTGATTATTCCTAAAGACTACTAAGGTAGCTTTCAAAGGATTGATTTTTGGAAAATTCAATTGAGAGAGGTCCAAATTGGAGAGAGTTATTTTCAAGAGTCAAATGGAAAAAGTAGAAAATGTCTATTGATACTCGGATACCCAGTAGACATTTCAACTATCCTATGATTGGGTTTTAAATTTGGGATTTAATTTTAGATTTTGAGTTCTCATTTTAGAAATCTTGAATTCTAGCGATCTGAATATGATTGAAGGCTTATTCCTAAAAGGATGCTTTAGAACCTAGTCTATTGGTGCTTCTGGCACATGTCAAATGCTCAACCTAATTCTTTCATTAGGAATTATTGGCTATTCCCCTCACTTGAGGGAACTAGCCTATCCCTGACTCTTCTATAGTTACAACCTTCCTGGAGAAGGCTGCCACCTAACACCACCTAAGCGCATTTTAAAACCATTAGGCTAAGTCATATGAATGCAAGATGGTTGGGCTATTGTATTCTTAGGAAAGGAGTTTATGAACCTAGACTCACTCCCTAACTCCTAAGATCATATAGGGCATGAGAATGCATCTAACTAATGCATATTTTTTAGATTTTATGAATTTTGACTCAAGATTCCTTAGGTCATAAGAATGCAATTTATGCTTAATGCATGCAATTAGAAAAAAGTTATGGGCCAAATCAGAATATAAGAAGGTGTTCTTCCATCATAGGCTCTCAAAGGTCAAGCTCAAGTTCTCTAGCAAAGATGGAAGTCCTGCCTTAATTAAAACATCTAGCTAAGGGGTTTCTATAAATTTTATCTTGCTTTAATACATAGGCTTTCATATGAAGATTACAAGTTATATTTATTTTTATATTTTGATTGATTTAGTTGGGTAGAAAATTTAGTTTATCCTATGAGCCTATGTCCAGGCAGTCATCACAGCACAAACAACACAGAAAGAAACCAAAGAAAAATATGTTATTTCTATTGTACACCCAAAATAAATCAAACCAAATTAAATTAAAAAAAATAGGCCAATGTGGTCGGGTACCGCTGTACACTCTAAAAGAAAGAAAAATGGGCAGCCGAGTTCAGACCTTATACAACCCGGCCTAGAACTATAAGTTTAGATCTATGGGTCTTCTTTCCAGAAAAGTCTCATTCTTCATGAACATCCATCGGGCTCCACAAGGGACCACTGCACCATCTCCCCGGTTGGGTTACTCTAATCCTATACCATAGATCCTAATTCTAAGCTCAAATTTACATTTAAAATTCAAAAGAAATTTTAAGCCCTACAAAACGATGTTAGGAAATACATAGCAAACAAAGCATCACAAACATATAGCTTAACATTGGTGCTTGCCCACACACTATGGACTATGTTAAGGGATTTTCAGCACCTACAAGCAAACAATAATTTTATGATTTATTTATTACAGCAATCCCTTTAACACAGTCCTCTATAGAAACCAGTGTTAATTCTAAAAAGAATGTCCTACCATCCAGTCTAACGAACAAACAAGCCTATGCATCCAATCTAACACAATACACCACACAGACATGTGAAGCACAACACAGAAGATTAAAGAAATCACAGAATGATCTAACCTAGTTTTGGAGTCCATGACCTAAATGATCTAGTGTGTGTAAAGAGGAGTTTGTGTGGCAAGGCTTTGCTAGGCTCCTTTAAGTTCAAGTTTAAGTTTAAAGTTTGAATTTATTTAATTTTTACCATTGGTTGGTTTCAATTCAAATGGTTTAGTGGTTTAATTTCCCTTTTTATGTTCATTTTATTTGGTTAAAGTAATATTTAAGTTTTCAAGAATGAGAAATAGAATGAATTTCATTTTTAGGTGAAACTCGCTTTATTCCACATCCTAAATCCTAATGAGGTTTCCAAAAGTCTAACTAATATCCCTAAGTACCTTAATAAATCCTTTTGATGTATTTTATCTTTTGGATTTGATTTATGTTATTTCATTTGTTTGAATTACTTTATTTAATTTAATTTGTTTCTTTTTTTCATTTTGAATTAATCTATGTGGGTTTCATTTGATTTAGTTCATGTTAATTTAAAGAGTTTAGATTAACATTTGATTTGATTCAATTTAATTTTAAATTATTAAATGATGGATTTGTAAGCTTTAAGGTTTAAGTTCATTAATATGAATTAATACCTTAAGTTTGTTCATGGATTAGGCTTAACATAAAGTACTTAGGTTAGTTATTTGATTTGATTTAATTAACCTAAGTTTTAGATTCATTCTTAAATTCATTAGAGATGAGTGGTTTCATTAAATTTCATTGATTCAATGTTTACGATTTAAGTTTATTAATAATTTTATTAGCATAAGATTTTTTTCATTATCCTAAGATTGAATTTGATCACTTTAATTATCTTAGAATATTTAGATAAATTCCTTAATAATTTTCTTAACCTAATATTTGATTAACATTGACCTAAGGATTTAGAAATTTAACAACTCCTAATCTAGAAATCAATTGGGTATAGAAACTTTTCTAGCAAGTGGGGTTACATGCCAATTTCAAGTGTTAAAAGTTTCATCTTGATTAGATTTGTAATTAGGGAGTAATTAGGGTTTTAATTATTTTATCAAAACCTAAATTAGGCCT
The DNA here is from genome assembly GCA_021442155.1 of Cymbidium sinense. Lineage (NCBI taxonomy): Eukaryota > Viridiplantae > Streptophyta > Magnoliopsida > Asparagales > Orchidaceae > Cymbidium > Cymbidium sinense. The sequence goes on from CM038215.1 coordinate 151,328,636, forward strand.
AATTTATTGAGATTCAGTTAAGGGTTTTATTTTTCATAAATTTCTCACTAAAATATCTTTCCAATGAGGGTTTATTCATAATTTTTGATTAACTAGTTGATTTATTATGATTTATTTAAATTCAAGTTATTCAATTGAATTATTTAATTCATTTAATTGCCTAATTAGGTCAATTAAAGGATTTTTCTGTTTAATTGAGTTTAAGTGATGTTTTAATGGTCACTGAAGTTCATTAGGGTGATTTAAGGTTGTTAGATTAAAATTCTCTAATTATTTCATTAAGGATTAATTAATTTGATTAATTTAAAGGTTAGGCATATGAAATTTCAATTTTCTTTGAATTCAGAGAATTAAATCCCCAAAAAGTTATCTAAGGTGTGTTTTATGCTTAATTTCATTTCCCCAAAATTTCAAGTTAATTGTATTATTAATTTGAGAGTAATTAGTTTTTAATATTTTTCAATTAAACCTTAATTATGGAAAAATACCGAATAAAAATTGAAGATTTTAATTTCTATGAATTCCTCTCATCAAGATGAATCCATAGAGCCATCATTTGCATTTTTCTAATTTTTCTTTGATTTTCTATGATTTTTAGAATTTTTCTATGTTTTTTAATTATTTAAACCATTAAATAACAATATTTAAGTGGTGGGGTCCACGCGCGTGCGTCATGCCTATGGCGTCGCGTATGGCATCGTATCGACTGGGAGCGGTTGGATGATCTACGTCAATCAAGATGATGATGGATTGATCCCACATTTCCTAAGGGGGAAAATTGTTCGGTCCGCCTAGATCTGGATCGTCCGATCCAAATACATGGATCGAATGGCGGAGACCTCGCCTCCTTCATTTCCTGCAGGAGCTGAGAACCATCCATCTTATTTTGCTAATATCTTTTGATCTAGGCAATGAAATCACATGATTTCAATTGCTACACGTTCGTTAAAGGAATTCTTATGATTTTATACAGTTGGATAAACTTGGGGATCCAACATTCTTTCACAAAGCTCCAAAACTGAAAAGCATAGGAGAAACTGAAGGTACGTTAATGGAGAACTTGGATTCCGGCAATCTCTGGTGGCGAGGTCGATTCCATTTTCTTTAGATCAATGCAACGAGCTCATGGCTGGAGTTTGGTGGCTTATTTCCATGTGGTTTGCCCCCTTGGCCGAGCTTTAGCTTGCAAATTTTAGTTTGGTCGTTCTCTAGCTTCCCATCGCCAAATAAGGAGAGTGAGGGCTCGATTTGGATCACCTCGAGCCATAGAATGTGTGTGTGACTTTAGTTTGAGGTGGAATCCACTCCCTTTGATTTCACCATTAAAGGGTGCTCAATTTTCCACTATTCATCACCTTGTTGGTGATGAATTGGCCGAAGAGAGGTGCTAAGCATCTTCTCTAGCTCTGAGGAATGTTTTGGAGTAAATTGGGAGAGGAATCAAGCTTTCCTTCCTTGGTTTCCACTCTTGGAAGAAAAGAAAACTTCCCTTCTCTTCTTCTTGTTCTCTTTTCTTTCTTCCCTTGGAGAAGTCAAATCCCTCTTAGCTGTCCCTTTGATTGACTGCCTTCACTTGAAGGCAGCCATCCTCTTAAGAGGGGGATGGTTTGGCATGGGAAGAGATGTTATGGGATGAGGTGGGAAGAAAGGAGTTTGTATTTTTCTTCTTCCCATTTTCTCCCTTTTATATGATTATGGCATCACATAGCCCTAGACTAATGTGTGGTTCCCATTTTGAGTTTATTTGGAGTACATTTGATTTGGGTTGGAGTTTGAGTCCAAATCAAGTGCATTGATTTTAGCTTAAACTAATTTCAAAATCAATTCAAAGAAATGAAATTAAGTTTAATTTGGATTTTAATCATTTTGAATTAATGATTAATTGATTTAGAATTTAATTAATTAATTTTAAATTTTGTTTTAATTAAATTTTAATTTGAATTATTGGATTTTATTTGAGTTAATCCAAATTGAAAATTTAAGTTGATTTCCTAGGACACTAAGTGTAGTATCCTAAGTACTTAATCAGGAAGTTTCTAATTGAAATTAGAACCTCCTAATTACTAATTTCATGTTAATATTAACCTCAATCAAAAATGAGGTCAACATAATCTAATGTTAGGCTCTATATCTCCCCCTGAGTCCATGTCTCGCTCTCTTTTATTTTCTTTTTCTATTTCTATTTCCTTTTCTTTTTCTTCTTATCCCTCTTGGGGATCTTGACTTGATTCACATAAATGGACTTGTTTGTTTTGGGAAAGAAAATAGGTTGCATCCTCATATATCCCAAGCTCATGAATTGTGAAGGGCTTAAGATCTCCTTTGATGCAGTACTCAATCCAACCTCATGAACTTCATGCAGAGAAGATGGAACTGTGTTGTTCTCATGTATCCACAGTCTCTAAAGCAAAGCATTGAAAGATGTATCCGAGTCAATGATATAAAACTTTGCTTCAGCCTTCTAGTCATCTATCTCTAATGGCAACACTATTGAGCCTAAGGCCCTCTCGTCTTATTCATTGAATCCTCTTAACATTATCCTCTCCTTTTGGAGTTTAAAGATGTCCATCCTCAAGTAGGCAAGGGTTCTTAAACTCTAATGTTGACTGATGGTGGTCAACCAAAACTCCTGATAACCTATTTCTTCCAACATCTGCTATATGTAAAGAGGGTGGTTATGTTTGGTCATTCCTAGAAGCAAGATCACTGAATGTAACTCCTAAGATGTCCTTTTGAGTCAGTATGCTTTAGTGCTCAGTGAGCTAAGCATATCTCGGGTCAAGAGCCTTGATTAGTGATTTTCTCATCTCTTTGGATAAGATAATATATGCTTAACTTAGTTGATAACTTTCTAAGATGTGCTAGAACATTGTAATCAACTCTGACTTGGTCCTCCACAAGCATATCCATGGGTGGAGCATCCTGTGGAGGGGTTATCTGCTCACTAGAACTAATGACTTGTTTACCCTTATCAAGAGGTGCTATCCTAGGAGGTAGAACTTTGTCATTGCGTAAGTTGACTTCAGTGACTTCTTGGAATGATGAACTTGTGAAAAGTTCTATCTTCTCATCAGACATACCTACAGCTTCTCCTATGAGATCCTTGGAGTCAGTTGACTCCAAATCAATTTCAAGAGGTGAACCCGATTGATTGAAAAGTCGATTAAGAGAGTGGATCGAAATGATTAGAGCTATCATTATTATTTTCTAGACTTGAAGAGTTTTCAAGAGGAATAAAATCTAGAGTATTATAAGTGGACAAGATGTAAGTGAAAGCTTTCTTCATTTATTTTTTTTAGGCGGAGGTACATGATTGAAATCTAAAAAAGTAAGCAGGGTAAAGGATTTAATGCCCTTGTTCGCTGATACAATGCTCCTGTTGGCAGAAGAGGAGCTAGTGAGGAAGATGTAGTATTGGTAGCAAGCGTGGATAGAGTCTTGACTGGATGGTGGTTATCTTTCTTGAACTATCTCAGACAAGTAAGGTGGACTATTATGCTATTTTTGTCACCTTCTTCAATTTTGGTACAAACTTTCCTTATTGGAGGTTTGAGCTACCTCACACCATAGAGAGAGTTTCTTAATTTTAGCTACCTTTTAGAGGGTAGGGATAAAGACATATCCCACTTTTAGTCTTACGAGGATCACTGACACAAAATTACTACTAGAATTAGAAGGTTGTTCTACCAAGTATTCCTTAAGGCTAACCACAGCTCCTGACTTATAGCTCAAGCCAGTCCTTAAATGTAATACAATTCTCTAAGACATGACTAATCATGCGGTAGTAGGGGTAATAGTTAGGATCATTACTCTTGCTCACATCTTCCGACCTCTTTGGCTCTCGTAATTGAAATTCAAGCTTCTTTAAGAGATTCTTAAAGATTTTCCTAACTACCACCCTCTTGAATGAATATGGCTTATTCAATCTATCAGTAAGAGTATGTGGGTAATAGCTACCTAGCGGGGGATAAGAATACCACTTTGGGTAGACTTGATTAATGGCCATTATGGCGGTGATAGAGGTGGTGGTATAGGAGGTGAAAAAAGAGGCTGTTGAGCTTGAGGTCTCTCATACAAGACTCTGGCTGGTTGCTTCCCTTTACCACTAATACAACTATCCTTGGCTTCTTCTCGAACACCTTCTACGATGGGCTGAGATGATTGCTCGGGAAAGGGCAACTATTTGACTTCCTCTTGCAGGCTAGCCGTCTTATTAATTAGTTTCTCAAATGTCAGGATGGTAAAGTCCATAAGCATGAAGGCGGTCGAGCAATGAATATTCTTGAGGAGAATCTCAATAGCATCTTTGGTTAGGTTGATTTGCGTTTCATGCTCGGTTAGTCACGAGAATATAATCAACAAGGGACTCATTGGAAATTTTGTGGCTACAACAAGATCTCATACAGTCACTCTTTGATGAGCTCCATCAAACCTCTTAATGAAGAGGTTCTTTAACTTAGTAAAAGTCCCCACCAAACCATTGGGATGTTTGGCATACCAATCAAATGCAACCTTTGCTAGGCTGCTGACAAAAAGTCTCAATAATAGTGCATCACTACCACCGACATTGCAACAACCGACTCTGAAATATGTGATATGTTGACGCGGGTTCTCACTGCCATCAAAAATTTTGAAGGAAGGCCACACAAAACTCTTAGGGTGTTGAACTACATCAAATTCCTCCGGGTATGGTCTACCCTTTAGAATAGATGAGCTTCCCGGGCTTGCACCATCGCTTCCTTCACTTACTACTCTACCATATTCTTGATATCATTATCATGCATGGAGGTGACATCTGTAACCTTCCTATGCAAGCTACCAACATCATCCTCTCGAGGAACCTACGCTTTAAGGTATGTACCAACTCAAGCATCATATCATGGAGAGGGTTGTGAAACTAGGGCTAAGTTTTATATTGAAACCCGCCATCAACTCCTCAATATTTTTCCCCATCTTGTCAATGTGATCATCCATCTGTTGACAGTGGAGGTCTTTGGTCAGTGAGAAGTGTCACCTTCCTCAAGCATATCACCTTCACTAGCTAATCCCCTTGTAAGGATCCCGTATCAACCATGTGGACCTCAGATATGTCATCCGACATGTCATCCTCATCTAGATCAAAGCTGACCTATCCTCATTCTGTTATGAGTGGTCACTCCCAAAAATCCATCTCTTCTTGGTAAAGTAGTCTGCTAATATGTCATCTAGTGACTAATCTACTGGTGGACTAGGACAAAACCAATAATTGTAGTTTGCCTCTACCTACAATGCGCCTTATCAAGACCTCCTCACCAAGAGGATCAACTATCATGGGATTGTTATGTCCTCCCCATCTCATATCTTTGCATTGGAGGTGGTGCGACGATGACGCTCTTAGGTTGCCACTTCTTCCTGACCATATCTGAGGTAGGGGATCGAGTAGGGGAGCTCAATTTTACCTCAATAGGTAGAATGGATGGAGGAAGTCTATAACTCAAAAGATTATTAACAATTTAGAGGAGGATCACCAGCCGATAAGATAACCATTTTGATTGGACTCATGCATAAACTTCATGTTGTCAATTGGATGAAGAAGATAATGGTGAATCTTGTCCAATGAAATGCCAAATTGTTTTGTGATATCGATGTTCTTGACATTACTCTAAAATGACATAGTGACACTGACTAACCCATCAAAATTCTTATCAAGAAAATAAGAAGAGCTTGAGGAGTTAACATCTGAATGTTGTCTAATGACTTAAGAAAAAGATAACAATTTAGATGAAGATTTATGTTTTCCCAACGAAAAGAGTTAGACTCATCGATATCATCACATATGAATTATACGAAGTTGAAAAGTGAGTCAAGCCCTTTTGGTCAATCCTCTAGAAAAAGAAGTGAATTTGAAGAAACTACTTCTTCAGAGGAATCTGAGCAAGATAAAGTGATTTAAGTTTAGTTGAGAAGTGGTAAAGTATTACCACCATCATCAAAGATGGAAAATTCAAATAAAGACAAAGGCAAACAAATTGAAGACAAAGATATCATTCCCAAAAATCCTAGAATAAAGCCTAAATCAAGCGAAAAGATTGATTATAATTTTCTATCACATCTGAGAAAGATCCCTACACAATTAAGAGTTTATGAGGCTCAATGTTAAAAGATCTCTGAGAAACTTTGATACAGGTGTTTGTGTTCCTCTGGAATAGAGGAAAGAAATGGCACCACATAGAGTTTCAAAATATTTTATTTAGATAACCAACTACGACATTAAGGAATAAACATATTATCATGAAAGATGAACATGCTCTCCTATAATGGATTCAGTCATTTCAATAAAAGACTCCTAAAGTGAATGGGTCTTTCATGTACGAGAGTATTTTCCCCTGAACTACATGAAAAAGTAGAACATGGTTTATTTTATCCTGGGATCATGGTTACCTACAAAGGCAGACCTCTATAGTAAATTACATCTTAGGAAGGGTCTGTTGACCTCATTTTTAGAATGAGCTCTCGACCCTTCCATCTTAGACATAGGACCTCTCTTAGACTTTAAGAGTTCCTTAGTCTTAGGACACATCTAGTGATTAGGTGGATACTCAACCTAGCCCTAGTGACTTAGAAGAGTTCGCTATAGGAAGGTCATGCCTTAGGGGTGTTAGGAAAATTTGTCTCCCCTTAGCTTGAACCACTCCTCACCTTCCTTCCTTCAAGTCAAACTCCAAATCAATCTTATTTGATTTTCTCCAAATTCAAATCAACATCACATGATGGGAATCCATGATTGAAATCCATGAATGAAACTTCCTAATTTAAAATCTTTTCTAAGTTCTTAATTTCCCTCTTAAGGACTTAAATTATCCTCAAATCAATTCAAACTCATGAGATTTTCTCATATTCATTTATATTCACATATGAAATATAAATTCAAATTAATCAAACTAAATCCAAAATTCAAATTCCAAATTTAAAATCCTTCTTAAGTCCTTAATCCTCTCTTAAGGACTTAGCCTAAATCATGATCAAACCAATTCAAACTCTTGAAATTTTCTCATAACTCATTTTATATTATCATTTATATTCACATATATTAATGAAATATAAATTCAAACCAATCAAACTAATTTCAAAATTCAACTTTCTAATTCAAACTCGTAATTTAGTCCTTAATTTCCTTCTTAAGACTTAACCAAAATCATCTTCAAACCAATTCAAACTCATGAGATTTTCTCATAATTCATTTATATTCTCATTTATATTCACATATAAAAATGAAATATAAATTCAAACCAATCAAATCAAATCCAAAATTCAAAGTCCTAATTCAAAATCTTTCCTTAGCCCTTAATTTCCCACTTAAGGACTTACCAAAATCACCTTCAAATCAATTCAAATCTTAGAAATTTTCTCATAACTCATTTATATTCTCATTTATATTCTCATATATAAGTGAAATATAAATTCAATCAAGAAAATTCAAAAAATTCAAATTCAAAACTTTCCTAAATCCTTAAATCTCTTAAATTTCAGATCATGATCAAATCATTTCAAGTCCTTGAAATTCTCATAACTTTTATTTATACTTATATTGTAAATATAAATGTATATTCAATCAAACCAACTCCAAAATCAAACTCATTCAAATCCTTTGTCTTTCTTAAAATCTTGAACTTAGCCAAATCTTCCAAGCCAAATCTTTCTTCATGATTCAATCAATCCTTCAATCATGAATCTAAATATAAATACAAACTTCAATCACTTAATCAAAACTCAATTCAAAAATCAAACCCCAAATCCATTCATATTCTTCCTTTGAATATGAAATTCTCAAATGTATCAAAATCCATTTGACTTCAAACCACTTGCAAATGGATTTATATTTCAATCTTGAGTTCATATACAAGTTTAATCAAACTTAAATCAAGCTTTGACCAAGCCATTTGACCCACTTAGGCTCACTTGACCCAAAGTGACCTAAAGTATCCCTTATTAGCCAAATTTTAATCCTAACCAAATTGGACTAAACTAAGCCCATCTATGCCTCTTATCATGATCAATAATCATCATAAGATGATCAATCAATCAAATTGGGTCAAACCAAGTAAAACTTTGTGGTTGACCAAGTCAACACTTAGCCAAAATGAAATTCAACATAGCCAAAATCCACCATAGGCCAAATTGATTGAAACCAATGATCTAAATTCATTCATGATCAATGTTTGAACTTAACCAAGTCAACATTTGAGCCTAACTGGCAATTATTGACCTTGACCTAAAAAGTCAAAATGTGTCAAAAATTCATCTAAGCTAAATTAATTGAAACCAATGGGTCAAGTTCATTTCAAAATGATTGTTGAACTTAACCAAAGCCTCAATTGGCCAACTAGACCTAACTTAGCCCAATTGACCTTGAACCCAACTTGACCTAAAGGGTAATATTGAGCCATATTCAAACTTAACCAAAATTGATTGGAAACAAAGATACAAATCCACTTCATATGACTAACCAAACTACCCATGACCTAGATCAAATAGGTCAAATGGGTCAAATTGCTCAACTTGACCCATTTGACCTACATGAAGTCATATGAACCAAATATAAACATAAACTAAATTGAATCAAACCAAAGCACCAAAATAATTCAAATGGTCATATGAACTTGACCCAACCCTTAGTTTGACCCAATTGACCAATTGGTCAACTTGACCCAAGTTGACCCATTTTGACCTAAATGGGTCAACATGACAAACCATACCAAACTCCAAATCCAATGAAACTTGGCCTATTTTCTTCAACATATCCAAATTTAAAATTAGCCAAATGACCATTTTATACCTTAGGCCATAGAATAAATTTTGGTCAAATCCATGGGGAATTTGGTCAATCCCTCTTCATACCTACTTGATACTCTCCTAGTAGGTCAAGTAAACCTTATGGGGGCTGGTGCACCCAACCCAATGGGTTTGGGTTAGCCCAACTTGACCCAAGGCCAAAATCGAGCACATGGCTCAAATTGGCCAAATGGGAATCATGCTCCCACTCAATTTGAGCACATGGGGAGTTACCATTCCATTCCCTAGCCCAAATTGACCATGTGCAAACCTCTAATAGGTCAAACAACTCGTTGCCTAAGGTCAATCGGATCAAAATGGCAAATGAACTTTGAGTTCTGGGGAGATATACTCCCTAATTCAATTCAATTCACAGAGCTAATTGAGTATGAGAGAGTGTTAGGGTCATTAGCAAGAGTTCTAAGCTCTAGAAAGAGATTGAATTGGCCATTCTTTCCTCAAGCAAAATGGGGAGCTCCAAGGATTTGCCAACTTTCTTCACTAAACCAAGTCAATTCACTTTGCACACTCCACGGAGGAGTAGCTTGCCCAAGCCCTTTCCCAAGCTCCAAAGGTAGAGGAGGATTCACCATATCAAAAAGTAGAAGCTAAGAGGAGGGTTAGAGCTATCCACTCAACCTCAAGAGCTAAAACTTTCACCAAAGCTTCATCTCAACCAGACAAAGCTCCTTCAAGGGAATCGAGCGCTGGTGCTTGCCTCCGGTGAGGTATGACATTTTTCAATAACTAAAATCAATGTATTGTGGAGCTTTGTGAATGAAATTTTGATCCCATGAGTTTCTAACTGTTAGATGTGCTTTCCATTAGGGTTAGATGGTGTGTACAAGGTTTCATCCCAATCTGAGCTCGATCGAGTTTGGATCTCCCCTTTGAAGGTGGACTGTCTCCATTATTCCTCAGGGAAGAATAAGGATGATCATTGGCCGTCCATCCACGCATTTTGGATAGACAACCAAGATTAAACATATAGTTTATATCTGATTTTATCCTTTTAAAATTGTAGATTAAATCCTAGTCGTTTGATCCTTGATCGAATGATAGAGGGAAAAGGCATGTAGCGCCACCGCCACACGACACTATGATGTGATGTTTAAGTGGCCACTCAACGGATGATGCGTGTAAAATACAGTCATTTGCTTATGTGATGAAGGGATAAATTAGGGTTTATTTAATTCTAATTAATCCTCTAAACTTCTAAAATTCATATCTCTCTAAAGAAAAATTAGAAAAATATGAGGTGAATTGTCAGTGAAAGATAATTCAATCTAGAATATTCTAAATTTAGTTTTAATGGATTTTGAATATAATATTTCTCTAATTTTGGGTTTTATTGGAACTCTTAATTTGCTAATTACTTTCTAATAAATCTAATGATTAATCTAAAATATGTTGAGTGTATTTAAGGGGATGACATATGCCTCCCTTAATTTTCTTAGGATTTATTGTTAGCTTAATTGGGGAAATTACTAATTCATTTCCTAATTATCCCTTTTATGTAATTAAAGATAATTAAGATTTGATTAGTGGTTTAATCCTTTGTTGAAGTTGATTAAGGTCTGTTTCAATGAATAGGAGATTTAGGGAATTTTTTGGGGAATTTCCCTAAAATCTATTCCTTAAACTCCCTTTTCTTTCTTAATCCTCTATTAATTAAGGGCTAATTCATAATTACCCTCTTAATTAATTTCTTAAAATTCTAAAGCCTTCCAAAACTTAATTAGTCTACTTGGGGCAGATGCTTAGGTTTTCAAGAGCCTAAGTTCAATTAAGGAAAACAAGATTCAACTCATATGTGTGAGGGGTGTTTTGAAATTACTTGAGTTAGTCCCCTTAGCTTAATTAATCATTAATCTTGAGTCAAATTGCATTAGACCCCTTCTTCCTAGGTGCATTGCAAATTTAAATTCCTTGTGAGACTTTATGTCATCTCATTGGCTCATAATTATGTGATTAACTATGCTAAGGTGGTGTAGGTAAGGGATAAATAACATGCTTAATTCATACATTAATCTAATCAAAATATAAAATGAATCTAATCATTTAAAAATTGAAAAAAAATATTAAACACATGTGGGAATGGGTTAGAAACAGAAAACTCAATTCACATTTTCAAAATTAAATCAAGTTCAAAATCAAACAAAAATCACATTATATAAATTTGGATTTACTTTAAGCTTTCTTACTTCAAAAGATTGTCTTTAAGATTTAATTAAAGTGAATGTGTTTACATGCTTTCATCCTAACATGCTAAATGTGTGTATCATATGGTTTCATGCATCCATGCTTTTCAAAATTAAATTTGAAATGAAAATGTTTCCTTTATGTCAAATTGCATGTGTTGGCTAAAGTAAGGATATGAGTGTCTATTATCACTATTAAATTCAAATTATTTTTAAAATATATGAATCAATTATCAAAATTGAAAATGTGTTACTTATATCTTACTTATAAGTTTGTATTTGAGAAAAGTATAAGGATGTGCTTAGTGTAGGTTTTCCTTCTCCTCTCTTTTAGCATAGTTTTGAATAGGATTTGGCAAGGTGTATGGTTCATTTGAAAAGAACCTAACACTTACCTAATTCTATATGCTATTCATTCCAATGCTATTAATTAAGAAGGATACCTATGCTTGCACATATAAATTTCATAAACAAAATTAAATTAACCAACATAAACTTTTGCATCTTTTCTTTTCCATTCTTTTCTTTTGCACACATGCTTGTATTTAAGGAAAGTGGTATATTAGTAAGAGGGTTTTCAGTAGCCCAAAGTAGGTCTTGTACCTTACACCTCTGGTTAACAATGGCATCATACTCACTTATGCCTTTCATACATTCATATGTGCATATGAAAATTGGATAAGAAACCCTTTACTATTTAATGAAAATCATGCATCATAAACATCCACATTTTCTTAAGTAAATTACCTAGCATGCATCATAAAGTGTGCTAAACATTCCCATTTGGTATGTATAGATATGTTTAGGATCCATGCATATGCATGTTATACATGTTGGGAAAGAAATGAAATGATGTATATTTTGTGAATTTAGTTCATTTTACTTAATCTTAAAATGCTTTTCTTTTTGAATAGGTTTGTTTAGAGTTCATTTAATCTTAGAATTAATTAGAACACTTAATTAAAACATTAACTAAACTAAACAAAAATATGAATCCACTTTAGAAATTACTTAGGTTAGGGAAGGAAAGAGAAGTTCTCTTCTCTTTCCCTCTCTTTATAACCATGTATTCACTTAAACCTAATCAAAATATAAAATAAAATCAACCCAAAATAATTAAACAACTTAAATGAAACCCTCCTCTAAGTTGAACAACTTCACACTTAGAAAATTCTAACTTAAATATAGCTAAGCATACCACACAACCTCTAAAGCACACACATTAGGCTAAGTTATTTAGCTTTAGGTTGGGCATGGTTTGATGTTTGCTTTTGTTTTTTGTTAAATATGTTTTAGTCCGGATGTTAGGGGTGGATGTTTAGAATGAATGGTAGGTGATCTTAGTCTAACCATTATCTTTTGTAGGGAATTGTGCTTAATGGGTGTTGTAATAAATAAAATTATAAATGCTTTTATTGTGTAGGTGCTTATACCCCTAAGCATAATCCAATAGGCCAGGTGGACTTAATCACCCATGTGTGGGGTGATAAGTCCAATATAAATGTTTGGGATTTGTGTGGTTTTTTTAGCTAATCTCTATTTTGTTAGCTAGATTTACTTTTCCTTTTCATGTAATTTGGGAAATTAGGATTTTGGAATGATTGTTATGGGGATTAGGATAAACATAGGTCATAAGATCTCATCTTATGCACCATGTGAAACTTTAGAGCATCCACCTTCCAACCATCCAAAAGAACGAACCAAAGAAGAAAAAGAAAAGAAGAATGAAGAAATAAAGCTTGAAGACCCTCATAATAATGAGTTCCTTGCTTAATTATATTTAATTCATTTGTAATCCGAGTTCTATAAGGGTAGAGCTCAGCTACGCAATTTATTTTTGGGTTTATACCGAGGTACCCAACCACAATGGCCTCTTATTCTTTTGTGATTAACTTTATAAATTGATTGATAATTTGTTTAGCTTGTGCATTAAGTGACATCCCTTTCCTAGTTTATTACTTACTTTATGTATGGCCTGGATGTGGATTAGGCTTTTAGGAAAAAATAAATCTTTTACAAAATTTAATAATACAAAACTAAAAATAAAGAACTCATAACCTCACCTAAAACTTAGGTCAAAATCAAGACAAAAGAATTAGCAACCCTTTAGCTAGATGAGTACTTCTTTTATAACACTATACAAATGCATATTATTTTCATTCTTGATTGGAGGGCTTCCACCTTTGCGAGAGAAACTTGGCTTGACCTTTGAGAGCCATGGTGGAAACACACCTCTTCCCTTCTTGCTGATTTTAGCCAATAATCTCATTTCTCATGCATTAGGCATATGAATCCTATTAACCTGAGTCAAAATGATTGTCCAAAAATAAAAATAAAATGAAATCTAAATTTCATTAGATTTAGGTCATTTGAATAAAACCATTATATGATCTAGTCTCTTTAGGGAGTGAGTTTAAGGACTTAGTCTCTTTCTAAATAAACAATAGCCTAACTATCTTGCATAAAGCATATGACTTGCCTACATGAATTTAAAATCGTATGAGGAGTTAGTTGGACCCAGCGGTTGTAAGTCAAACAAACAAGTGGTTTGTCTCTCTTATGGAGGCAAACCAACATATTTTTCTTAGATTTAGGTCGTGCTTGGCCCTCACCAAAGCTCTTTAGATTTAGGTTCTGAGATTGCTTCTCCCTTCTATGGGTCATAAGCATAAATCCTCACCTCTTAGGCATTTCCTTAATCTTGTGTTTCCATAACAAGTCCTAAATTTCTAATGAAAAATTTAACTCAAATAAATTAAATCAATTTCAAAAATGTAAAGCCTAACCATAGGATAGTTTGAGATGCTCGCTAGGTTTTCTAACATCGTAGGCATCTCCTACTTATCTTCCTTTTAGTTTCTATAATAACCCCTCTCCTTAATCAATCCCATTTGATCTCCTAAAATAAACTAATCGATTGATAGCCAGACCTATTAAAATCTTTGGAATACAATGATCATTTACCTTAATTAAGAGTATTCCTAAGGGTTCTCATTCCTTAGGATGTAATTACCTATGGGGGCTTGCCCCAGTTGGGAACATAACTAGCCTAGTTTAAAATAAAGCATACTTTACTTTTTCCATGTAAAGCAGGGGAAGAATCTCTCATACACATGCAGACCCATTGTCTTTAGGAGTCCTTGTTGAGGTGATTAGGTCCATTGTAGGGTGGTGACTTCTATCTTACGAGATAATAAACCTCTCCTCAATGTCGTACGATCACCCTCAATAAGAACATCTCTGGTCTGGTGTCAAATTGCATAAAAAGAGAGAAGTAGATGTATATTTTCATCCTCATCTTATCCCGCATAGAATGAAGATGAAAGTATATATCTTATTCTCAAAATAAAAATTGATATGAAAATTTTTCACCATAGATTTTTTTAGTGACTCGACTAGGGATGGTTCCTCTCTCCATCTTTGGTAAATGGTCATTGTCTTCAAGTATCAATAGTGGGTTTGTACTTTGGTATGAATGACTATCTTTCATTACATGAACATTTAGCTTATTTCTTTCTTAAGTTAAGTTAGCCAGCATCTTTAGGTTTTAGGACCTCACCCTGTGTTTGTCCTAAAACTCTCGTTGGGTTCTCCAATGAGTAAAAATAAAAAGATCTAAATAAAAAAGAAAACATTATAAAGACTTCCTCCTTATCATTTTTATGATAAGGAAAGGTTCATTTTAAAATAATAAAGAAATTTTTCATAAAAGTTTTGCTTTTCAAAAAATACTCTTTCAAAAAAAAATGCACATAATAAAATTTTCAAAAAGCTAACAATTTCTAAAATCACCCTCATCTAACAATTCTCATAATAAGATTTTCAAAAAGCACATATGAACCTTTCCATTCAATGTACCCACACCTATTGAATGGAAATTTTATTTTCAAACCAAACTAAATTTTTCAGAAGCATATATGAACATCTTCATTCAATATACTCAAATTTATTGAATGAAGATCTCATTCCCAAATAAAAATAACATCATTTGGAAATCCCACTTAAACATATCCTATAAATGATTAAGTTGGAATTCCCTCTTTCATAAAGCAATAATCACGCACAAAATATTTTTTTTGCAAAAATAAGATCAACTTCCATTCCTACATACCCAAATTTGTTGAATGGAAGTCTTCTTTTCAAAAATCAAAACTTAACAATCATATTTCCAAAATTCAAACACATTTGGAACTTCATTTAGCAACTCAAATTTGCTGTGAAGTCTCCAAATCAAAACTAAAAATTTTCAAACACATTGGGAACTTCATTTAACATTCTCAAATTTGCTAAGTGAAGTCTCCAAATTCAAAACAAAAAATTTCAAACACATCTGGAACTTCATTTAGCATGCTCAAATTTGCTAAGTGAAGTCTCCAAATTCAAAAATAAAATTTTCAAACACATATGGAACTTCATTTAGTATACTCAAATTTGTTAAGAGAAATCTCCAAATTCAAAACCAAAAATTTTCGAACACATTTGGAACTTCATTTAGCATACTCAAATTTGCTAAGTGAAGTATCCAAATTCAAAACCAAAAATTTCAAACACATTTGGAACTTCATTTAGCTCAAATTTGCTAAGTGAAGTCTCCAAATTCAAAACCAAATTTTTTTTTCAAATACATTTGGAACTTCATTCTTTAGCATACCAAATTTGCTAAAGAGAAGTTTCTATTTTCAAAACCAAATCAAAAATTTTGAACACATCCTTTGGAATTTCATTTAGCATGCTCAAATTTGCTAAGTGAAATTTCTATTTCACAAAAATTAAGTGGAACTTCATCTTTAGCATACCATATTTGCTAAAGTAAAGTATCCACTTTCAATTAAAAATAATATCCAAAATAAATGAAACACTTTAGGATCTTCTTAGCATACTCAAATTTACTAAGAATCCTATTTTCAAAAATCAAACAAAACACACTTGGGTTCTGCACTTAGCATACCTAAATTTTCTAAATGGGAATTCCAATTTTCAAAATCAAACAACAATTCACAAAAAGGAATAATTATTTTCAAACACTTCGCTTAGCATACCCAAATTTGCTAAGTATGTGAAATTTTAAAACACCAAATCAAAAACAAAACCAATTGACCCTTAATTTAACATACCCAAATTTGTTAAAGGAAAGGGTCCTCAAATCAAAATCTAAATTCAAACAAACATGAACCTATGGAAGCATCCTTCTAAAAATATTTGAATCCATCTTTCAACATACCCAAATTTGTTGAAGTTGGATTCATATTCAAAAATTCCTCTTTCCAATCAAATTTCTAAATCTTCTTAAATCCATTTGAACCCCACTTAACACTTCCAAGATGTTGGATGTGGGTTCAAATTCTAAATTTAAATTCAAAAATCAACAAAAATAGAAATCTAATCAAGTTTCATTGTATATTCTAAACATCGATTACTCACGATTCTGATTCGGTCTTTCAATTTTTGCTATTGATTTGAAATGGCAGCTCACTCAAGTTTGTGTTCACTTTCCTTCACGGCATGGACTTGGCCTTGGACCATGCTAATTTTTCCCGAATGGATCATACCCACCTTATTCATTTTGATAAGAGATTTGAGGGAGTGAGGATCACATATGAGGGCACTCCCCTCATAATATGAGGGGAGGTGGTGGTGGCGGTCATCCGGATGATCTACCTTGATTCGATATATCCTCATTAAAGAGGAAAGCAGTGGTAGTCCCACAAGTTTCGGTAGTGATAATGACATCACCTACGCTCTCCGTGGTTTCTCATGCTGCCCAGTGAGGCTCCCTCTCATCAGTATCCTCTAAGGGTAAGGCTCCCCTGATCTCTGAGATTTTCTCCCCTACTTTTGAGTATGGGTCTAGCTCTCACTCCTCTCATCCTACCAAGACACATTGAAGGAACAAAAACTGCATGATTAAGCAGTGTCATACCAGGATTGCTAGGGAAATGGAGGCAACCACCCATTCAGCTATTGAGGAGTTTCCTATTTTGACTTCACCACTGGTTACAACAAACCAATTTCATCCTCTCTCTAGGTCAGATAGAGAGGATGCTAGGAGGATTCGTACTTCACCTCCACCAATGGTTGTCGACCCTCGTTACTCAAACCAGAGGTCATTTACCGATGATCCAGTCTTATGCCGTTGGCGAGCTTAGGGGAGCTCAATTTGATAAGATCTATCATCCCCACGGTGTGGGAAAACATTTTACGAGAGGGGAGAGGCCCATACATCTCATATTACTAGTAGGGAGAGGCGAGGTTGATTGCATCGGTAACTCATCAATTTTCTAGGTCCATCGTGCCAACCATACGGATAGCATTCTACTTACTAAGACTAGTCATCACAGGAAGATGGCTCCTATTCATAGAGAGTCAGTGGTGTCTCCACCACACTGCTATACCCCCCGTCCACTATCACCTATTCATGTCACAAAATCTCCAGTTCTATCGAGGGCCACGAAGGCCATATTCAGGGAAAACCGTACCCCATTAGTGATCCGGCTATGGTTGAGGGATCCTACTCTATCTACACCACCTATTATGGCAAGGCCGAGCTCTCTTGCTTGACTTTCTGCCCCAGTGGTGGTGTATAGGGAGTGGCGACCCTAAAGCATAGTGGTCATCTTTTCACCAACTCCACCAGTTCAGCAGGATATGGAGATGGTGGTAGTTGTGCGAGGTAGATGATAGGCTGCAAATGATGGAATCTCCTAGGAATGTCACCCCTTTCATATTTAGTGACAGTCAGGAGTGTCTCTCTTATAGTGAGTACAATCCTCATAGGATTGACTCTCCAACAGTAGGCGAGGTTCGGTGCCTCTCATTACACGACAGTGGCCACACCGGTCAGTCGAGATCATTTATTTCTGTTCAGATTGATCGTTCTCTTGAGGAGATAGTAGCACATTATCTTGTAGAGAAGAAGAAGATTATGAGGTATGATTGGTCAGATGAGGAAAAGGTTAGCTTCGATCCCAATAAAGATGATTTATTGGGAGACTTAGAGGTCTATATGGAAGATACCAGGGGATCTCTCCTCAAGGAGTAGTAGGTCATGGAAGGTGATGAGGTTGATCAGGAAGACATAGTCCAATCAGCCCAACACTTTTGATATTAGTTAAAGGAGAAAGATGAGAAAATAGATAGGATGGCGAGATAGCTTGAGGAATTATTAGCTACAATTTTAATACTTGAAAACAAGCGGAGTTCATCTACTACATTATATTAGTCGAGAGTTAGTGCATGTCTTGGACCCATTGAGCAATGTAGCACTAGCATGTATAGGAAGGTAGTGGAAAGTACTTCCATACAAAAAAAAAACACATCAGATATGGTTGAGCAGCAAGTGAAGGAGGAGTTGACTCAAGCCCGGGGAGGGTCATCGATTCGAAAAGATAGACCCTACCCTGAGGACTTTAATGCTATCCAATATCCCAAGGGTTTCATGCCACCTTCCTTCAAAAGCTTTGATGGAAGTGGAAACCCAAGGCATCATATTACTTAGGGGATAATTATTGCAATTGGTGGCGATGCTTTGTTATTCCGCCTCTTAGTTAGTAGCCTAGCAAGGATTGCTTTTGATTGGTATGCTGAGCTGTCCAATGATTCAATAAAGATATTTGATGAGTTGGAGCAACTCTTTATCAAGAGGTTTGATGAGCAAAGGTTATTGTAGTGATCTCATTGTAGCACAACAACAAGTGAGTCCCTTTTATATATTCTCCAATGGCATCACAGTATGAAATGCGAGTCATACTGTCGGCGACATGCCATTGAGATTCTTTTAAAGAATATCCATGGCCTGGTCATCTTCATGCTTAAAGGATTCACTATCAAAATATTTGAGAAGCTAATCAACAAGGTGGCTAGTCTACAAGGAGAGGCCAAACAGTTGCCTTTTCAAGACTAGTTGCCCAAAGCAAAGCCACAGAAGGTCTATAAGATGAAGCTGGGAGCAGTGACAATAATAGATAAAAGGAAGCAACCGAGAGAGTCAGAAATCATGACCTCCGCCTTCACCTCTTTTGCCACCAGAGGCGACCTACCTCCAAGTAGCCTCCATGGTCAACATTTCCACTTCCCATACCACTAGCAGCAGCGGCACACATACCCGCTGTCAGGTAGTTATGGTCCTCCTCCTCTTTTAGATAAGCTTAACAAATCTTATTCATTTAAGAGGAGGTAATAAAGAAGATCTTTAAGAATCTCTTAAAGAAGCTTGATTTTCAGCTACCCAAGCCTAGGAGACCGAAAGAAGTAGGCAAAAGTCATGATCCTAACTTTTGCCCTTACCACCATATGTTAGGCCATATTTTGGAGGATTGCTTCACATTTAAGGAATGGCTTGAACATAGCTTCAAGACCGATGTTGTAGTTATCCCAAAGGAATACCTTGTGGAACAACCATCTAGTTTCATTAGGGTAATCCTTGGGGATACATGTGATCCTTCCAAAACTAAAGAAGGTTGGGATATTTCTTTATCCAAAACCTCTAAAGATCATCAGAAGATCAAAACTTTTTTTTGCAGGTGCAGTGCTCAAACCTCCAACATCAAGGAAGGTTTGCAAGTTGCTAGTGCCAACTTGAAAGGGGAGCTTCAAGCATCATCGATTGTCGACCCGAGATAGCCAATACGGGTCCGACCTTAATTACAATTCCACTAGTCCGCCTTCCATAACTTCAGCTAGTTCTTCTTCTTCTACTAGTAGAACTCTTGTATCGGTGGATCAGGACATCAAACCCCTTACCCCTCTCACTTTACTTGATTTCTACATTGTACCTCCAAAAAATCAAGAAATTAAAGAATAAAGCTAGTTTGAATTACTATATCGCCGATGGGTTATCTTCTTTTATTCTAATGATAACTCTTCAAGTCAAAATAATTATAATAATTTTGATCTTCCTCTTTTTGATTCAGAGTTGGACTTTCTACTCACGAATACTTATGGGTTCATCTCTTGAGATAGACTTGGAATCATATGATTAGGTCCCATAGGAGAAGTTGTAGGTGAGCGATGTCGGTAGAACCTTCCATTACCCACAGAGATCACCAAGTTAGTGGTAATGGCAGGTTCTACCTCCTAGGCACCTCTCAAGATGAGGGAAATAAGTTGTGCAGGATGATGAAGCCCCTCCATGATGCTCCACCCTTGGATATGCTTGTGGAGGATTAGCCCAAGGTGGACTATAATGTCCTTTCTCATCTAAGAAAGATGTCATCTAAGCTAAGCATATACGATGACCTTGTCTTATCCAAACAGATGAGGGAATCACTAATCAAGGCTCTCCTTGACCCTAAGATATGCTTAGCTTTGCTGACCACTATAGGTGAGGAGGCACATTACATAAAAGAAGCTCAGGGGATCACCTTCACAGATGAAGACCTTCTTCGACTTGGAGCACAACCATCCCTCACATCATGACATGGGCGTTAGACTTGGAGTTCTCATGGATCGGTGCATCGGTGAACATTATGAATCTAAAGACCCTTTCCTATTTGAGGATTGACATCTCCACACTCCGAGGAGATCGGATGATGTTGAGAGGATTCAATGAACAAGGTGAGCGAGCTTTAGGTTCCATAGTGTTACCTTTGGAGATAGGTGACTGGAAGACTGAAGGCAAGTTTTACATCATTGATTCGAATACTTATTCCTTTGCTTTAGGCCTTGGATACATCAGAACAAGATAATTCCATCCTCCCTCCATCAGTGCATCAAGTTCATAAAAGATGGGATTGAATACTGTGTCAATAGAGATGAAAATCTATTTTCAATTAGAAAGGTTGAAATTTATGAGGATGCAACCTACTATCTTCCTCAAAACACCCTTTCACATGAACTTGGACAAAATTCAAATTCAAAAGCAAAAAAAGAAAAAAGAAAAGAAAAGAAAAGAAAAGAAAAATGGAGTTCCAAGTGAACAAGAAAGGAAAATTGAAGAAGAATTAGATCCGCATATCACATTCCACCCACAGTTCATTCCAACATATGGACATGTGGGTAGGATAACTCAACCTCCACCAGGTAGAGGCAGAGGTAGTTCTTGAGGTGGAAGACCCCCTTGTTGGCCATCAGCCAATAGAGGTCATATTCCAGTTCATGGGAGTACCCCTACTATTCACATAGACTTGGAATCCAACTCAGAGGATGAGTCTAATGTGATTAGTATACCAGCCAACCCCTCTCAACGGGTTCCATTAGAGGAGACTTTTGATCTAGATAGAGTCGAAGACCAAGCCTCCATACAAAGCAAAGCATTTGAATCATGTCTATGTGAAACTATTAGGCAGCAGCTGGGAACCTTAGCTCTAACCTCACTTACATTCTAGAAAGTTGAATGTTTAATAGTTAAGGAAGTCCCTAAGTCTTCCAGTGATATGAAGCCAAAGAGATGCTTTTTTGGGATCATCATCCTCAAGTCCTAAGTTGATGTAGAACTTGAGGAGGATACATTTAAAGAATTAATGAATTACCATTTGACTTTTACTGCCTTGTGTTCATAATCTTATACAGTTTAGTTCCTCATACATGGTCAAGCAATTGAGTACTTTGAAAACTATGGAAATACAGGTAGGAAGCACAATCAAGAAGCGGGGACTAGGATTTGGTATAATGGGTTAATGATGATGATTCTTTGTAGTTTTGTTACCAATCATTTGGAGTCTGATAGGTTCTTTTCACACATCAACTCTTATGAGAATGTGTGTTTAGAAATCTCAGATGATCCAAATGATCTCCAAATCAAAGGCACCTCTAGAATTTGAAGAGGAGATTCATTCAACAATTGACAAGCTTAAAGAAATCAATCTTGGGATAGAAGAAAATCCATGCCCAACATACATTAGTTCATTGCTGAATGAAGAAGAAACCAATGACTTAGTTAGGCTATTGACTGAGTTTAAAGACTTCTTCGCATAGAGTTATGAAGAGATGCCCGAATTATCTCCTAACATAGTAGTCCATAAGCTAGCAATAGATCCTAATGCTACCCCTATTAAGCAAGCTCCTAGATAGATGCGGTTAGAAATCGAACAACAAGTCTTTTATGAAGTCAAGAAATTGATCGATGCTTATTTTATTAGGGAAGAAAAATGTCCTACCTGGTTAGCTATTATTGTCCCAATTAAGAAGAAGAATGACCAAATTCACATTTGCGTTGATTTCAGGGACTTAAACAAGGCATGTCCTAAGGATGAGTTTTTTCTTCCTATACCAGAATTAATGGTGGACATCACCTCATCTCATGCAGTTTTCTCTTTCATGGATGGGTCATCTGGCTACAACCAAATCAAGATGTCTTTAGAAGATGAAAAAAATACTCTTTTCTAAACCCCGATCAGAATCTTCTGTTATAGGGTCATGCCTTTTTAAAAATCTTTGGTGCTACACAATGGGACTCGGATCTTCAATGAACTCATCCATCATCGGGTTGAGTGCTATGTTGATGATCTAGTAGTCAGTAGAGAAAAGAAGACCATCTCTTTGACTTGAGAGTAGTTTTGAATGGTTAAGATAATATAACCTCAAAATGAATCCCAAGTGTGCATTGGGTAGCTTAGGAAATTTCCTTGGGTTTGTATTTCACAGGGAATAGAAATAGATCTAGAAAGATCAAAGTTATCTTAGAAATGCCACCTCTAAGAGTTTAACTCAACTCAATCCTTCCGGGATGGTATATCTAAGACACTTTATCTCCAACCTATCGGGGAGATGCAAACCATTTTCAGCACTTGTCAAAAAGGATGCCAAGTTCAAGTGGGATGATAAGTGTCAACATGCCTTTGAAGACATCAAGCAGTATTTGGTGAAGCCAGTTCTAGCCCCTATCAGGCCACTCATCCTCTACACTGCATTGGATGACTCTCTCGGTGCTCTATTGGCCCAAGCCAATGATGAAGGGAAGGAGAATGCTCTTTACCTCGGTCATCATCGATTCTTCTGAAGAAAACTATCCACCTATTGAAGAAATTGCCTAGCTTTGATCTTTGCTTCTCTCAAAAGCTACGACATTATATGCTTTCTCATAAGGTGAACTTGATCTCCCAACAAATCCTTTACCTCATGACATGGCCAATGCTATCCGATGTTTGGCATGATCCATGATTCTCTGTTTTAATATCACATTCATACCCCTCCATGCAGTAAAAGGATACACACTAGATTTCTTAGCGACACCCACTTCCCTAATTCTCACTTAGTGATGATCTCACGATGAACAAATCATGAACTTAGGGAGGCAACCCGATGGGAGATGTATTTTGATGGTGTAGCTTCTTTTCATAAGGGGAAGCACCATGATCTATTCTCCCGGAAAGAAGGGTAGAATAGTTCTTTAACTCCAACTGCGATGTGATGAGATTTTCATACTATTTATCCAACCCCTGCACCAATAATGAAGCTGAGTATGAGGCTTTAATTTTCTATCTAGTAGTGTCAAGAGCATCAACATCTTTGGGGATTCTCAGCTGGTCATCAACCAGATTGTCGGGTCCTACAAGGTTCTCAAACCAAAGCTTTGTCATTACTATGAGTATACCATGAAGTTGTTGGCCCAAATTATTGAAGTCACCATCTACAAGGTTCCCTGAGTAGAGAACATAGTAGCAGATGCTTTGGCCAAACTTGCCAAAGAATTGGCATGTCCGGAAGATGAGTCCATTTCAATAAGGGTCCAAAATAGACAAGTCCTATCCCTTATTGATGTTGAACTCATCGAGAGACTTTCTCTTGAAGGGGAGGTTGCCATTTCAAAATGGACAAGAGCTAGATTGGAGGCAACCATTCATAGATTATTTGAACACCAACAAACTACCTCAAGAAAAATCACAAGCCCATCAGGTGAAATAGAGAGCTCTCTCCTATGCTCTCATTGATGGCACCCTGTACCATCGATCCTTTGACCAAATGTGGTTATGTTGTTTAGACAAATATGAAGCCCGTGACATTATAATCGAGGTGCATTCAAGTTTATGCAGAGTACATCAATCCGGTCCCAAGATGAAGACGAAGATCAAGAGACTAGGATATTATTAGCCTTTGATGATTACAGATGACATGGATGTAGCTAGGAGATGCCATCAATGTCAGGTATACGGTATGGTCCTCCACCAACCACCCAACATTCTACACCCTACATTGGCCTTGTGACTATTTCTGTGTTGGGGTACCAATATAGTGGGTTTGATTGATCATCCTTCTTCTAAGGCTCATCAGTTCATCTTAGCTGCCACCGATTACTTTTCCAAGTGTGCGAAACCCATCCCACTTAGAGGGGTGCCTTGATGAATTATATCCGATAATGGTACTGCATTCAAAACACGAGATAATTGGATATACTACCATTTCTACATTTAGAAGACACGATATAGATTGGATATACTCCACCATCTACTACCCAGCAAATGGCTTAGCGAAGCATTCAACAAACTCTCATCCAAATATTGAAGAAGACTCTTGATGATATAATGATAGTGGAATGAGTAGTTGGTTGAAGCCTTGAGCTTCGCACACATACCACTCAACTCAATCTACCCCATTTTCCTTATATGGGTGAAGCGTTCTACCTCTAGAAGTTCAACTCCCATCACTAAGGATTGCATTGGGTAGCAAGATCAGTACAGAGAAGAATGCAAAATTATGGTTAGAAGAGCTCGAAGGTTTGGAGGAGAGTCGCAGGGGTGCACCTCGAGTTGTACAAAAAATGATTCAAGCTCACAACAATCTGGTTAGGTCTTTAGTAGAGAACTTGTGTTAGTCTAAGGAGACCAATTGTTGTTGAAATATGGGAGGCAAGTTTGAACCCACTTGGGAAGGCCCCATGTCATAGAGAAGGCTAAGGAGGATCTTATCTTATTGATTGTAAAGGGAACACCATGATTTCCAATTAATGGGCTCTATCTAAAAAATATTACCCATGAAATAAATCATGTTTGAAAACAATATTAATAAAAGAACAACAAAATCAATTCCATTCATTAAATCTTCTCTTCTTTTGAGCGTTGTTTGCTTGTCTTTCCACATGATGCACAGTTTAGGGTAGGTGTAAGAGTCCCCGTGGCATCCTATCCCTCTTTCACAACACAAACAATCTCAGCTATTAGAATAGGTGTAAGAGAACCCAATAGAGGCATCCTTTTGATTAGCATAACTAAGTTAGGTGTAAGAGAAACAAGCGGCATCCTTTCTTGGTGGGAATCTATTTTCCATCATGGATTTCATCAAATCCCTTAGCATGTTTAAGGTAGGTGTAAGAGTCCCCCAGAAGCATCCTATTACTTTTAAAACATGTACAACAATAAACAAAAAATTTTTATCTCAAGCTATTTTGATGTGGGAACAAGCCCTCATGTTATTTGCTCAAGTTGGTCTACACATGATGCTTTGCTAGTATGTCAGTGGTCACTTGTTTGGAAGATGTGAGTCCCATTTTCTTCCTTGATCATTACAAACCAATGAGCACCTTGTTGGTAGATTTCTTTCTTGAGTAACTACCTCATGTTGACTTTGCTTAAGAAGATGTGAGTCCCTGCTTTCTTCTTGAACTAATCATCATGATCTAACTAGGTTGAGTATATTTGAGATTTAGGATAAGTCCCAGAGGCTTTCTTCTTGACTACATTTGAGTGAACATAGACTATCACCTAATGATTCGCTATGGGAGGATGAGAGTCCCGAGCTTTCTTCTTAGGCTAATTGTTTACCAGCGGCACTTAGGTTGGTTGATGTTCTATCTTTGATCGCGACTCACACGGTGGATACCACTCTTGGTAGAGGTGAGTCCCATTTCTCCTTGAGTTGGCCACCAAATACCTATTGATATATGACTTTTCATGTCATTCTCTTTAGGTTTTTAAGCCTTAGTGGCCCCATCCTTTGTGCACTATTTGGATCATCCTTTGTGACCCCATTTAGACACTACAGGTTACTTGGATTGGAGTCCCCTTTCAGTAACCTGTGGTTGGAGAATTTGTTCGGGATGTAGATTCTCCCTTGGTTCAGTAAATCTGAGATAGGTCTAGGTTGATATAAGCTCCTCCTTAGTTTGATCCCTCATAAACTAACAAGGTCCACGATAAACAAACAAATAAAATAAATACAAAATTGCTTGTGGATCAGGAATTCAAGCCCCCAAATGGCCTCTTTTCCCAAGCAGACATCCTATCTTTAGGGAAGTGCCAACATAACTCCCTATAGGAATTGCGACTACACAGTTGAGATAATTCGGGTTGCACTCACTCATGGTCACCTTAGGTTCAGTCTATTTTGCCATAAACAGGTTACCCCGATAGTCATTCCACTTTGGAAGATGTAAGACTATGATGCATTCTTTCTTGCATGATTATCGCAAACCAGCAGGCAGGCCTAGGTTGGGTTTGATTTGTCACCCAAAGCAACCGATCACCCCAGTGGTCTTTTCTAGTAGAAGATGTGAGTCCCTAAGCGTTCTTCCCTTAAATTGATCATTGCAAATAGAAAGGAACTCCTTTGGTTGGATAGTTCTCCCATCGGCTGGGAAGCTACTCCCTTTGGTTCAGTAAATCTGAGATAGGTCTAGGCTAATATAAGCTCCTTCTCAGTTTGATCCATCACAAACCAATAGAATCCATCAAAATAATAAAAAAATCTAATAATGAAATTAATTTTGACTATCTTTGAGTTGATCTAAGTTCCCCAGCGACATTCACTCAATAGTCAGCCCTAGGTTGGGTTTTAATCTGTTGCCTTGCCGATAGATTACCCCAGCTACTGGTCACTACTTTGGAGGATGTAAGTCTACTACACTTTCTTCCTAGTATAGTTGCTGCATACCGAAAGGCATCCCTTAGGTTGGCTAGTCCTACTATGTGTTTAGTAGACTACCCCTTTTGATTGTAAATCGAGTTAGTCAGGCCTTGGTGGCTCCTATTGTGCATCCATGATCTCAAAATCCAAATCTAAAAATTTGAAATAAATTCAATTCTCTTCCCTAGTAAAAATTTCTCCTCTGTAAGGCTTAAATCAAATCAAACCTCTCATCCCTTTGCGGATGACTTAAATGTGCTTCCTTAGTGGAAGGTTCACATACTCCATCCCTTAGTGGATTCCTCCCTTTCTCTTATGTCTTGGACATAAGTAGAGACACTTTACACTAAGCTCTGGATTCTTTCTACATCTTGGTTTATAGATTGTTAGTGCTTGTGATCTCTGTTGTTGATCATTTTGGTCACCAATACGTCTGTTCCTTGTCGGTCACACACCTATTGGGCATCCTTTGTTGACCTCATTTTAGAATGAGCTCTCATCCATCTTAGACATAGGACTCTCTTGACTTTCCTTAGTCTTAGGACACATCTAGTGATTTGGTGGACACTCAACCTAGCCCTAGAGACTTAGATGAGTTATCCATAGGAATAGGTCATGCCTTGGGGGTGTTAGGAACCCTTAGCTTGAACCACTCCTCACCTTCCTTCCTTCAAGTCAAACTCCAAATCAATCTTATTTGACTTTCTCAAATCAAATATCACATGATTGAATCCATGATTGAAATCCATGATTGAAACCCATGAATGAAATTCTTAATTTAAAATCTTTTTAAGTCCTTAATTCTCTTAAGGACTTTGCCAAAATATCCTCAATCAATTCAAACTCATGAGATTTTCTCATAATTCATTTATATTCTCATTTATATTCACATATATAAATGAAACATAAATTCAAATAAATCAAACTAAATCCAAAATTCAAATTTCTAATTTAAAATCCTTCTTAAGTCCTTAATCCTCTCTTGGGACTTAGCTTAAATCATGATCAAATAAATTCAAACTCATGAAATTTTCTCATAACTCATTTTATATTCTCATTTATATTCACATATATAAATGAAATATAAATTCAAATCAGTTAAACTAAATTCAAAATTCAAAATTCAAAATCCTAAATCAAAATCATTCTTAAGTCCTTAATTGCCATCTGAAGGACTTAACTAAAATCATCTTCAAACCAATTCAAACACATGAGATTTTCTCATAATTCATTTATATTCTCTTTTATATTCACATATATAAATGAAATATAAATTCAAACTAGTCAAATCAAATCCAAAATTTAAATTCCTGATTCAAAATCTTTCCTAAGTCCTTAATTTTTATCTTAAGTACTTAACCAAAATCACCTTCAAATAAATTCGAATCTTGGAAATTTTCTCATAACTCATTTATATTCTCATTTATATTATCATATATAAGTGAAATATAAATTCAAACCAATCAAACCAAATTCAAAAAATTAAAATTCAAAATTCCAAATCTTTCCTAAATCCTTAATCTCTCTCTTAAGGACTTAGCCTAGATCATGATCAAATCATTTCAAAACCTTGAAATGTTCTCATAACCCATTTATATTCTCATATATATTCAGAAATAAAATTGAAATATAAATTCAAATCAATCAAACCAACTCAAAAAATTAAACTCAAATCCATTTAAAATCCAACCTAAGTCTTTCAAGTCAAAATTTTGAACATAGCCAAATTAACTTCAAATGAAGCCAAACTCTTGATTTTTCTTCATGATTAGATCAATCCTTAAATCATGAATCCAAATATAAATAAAAACTTCAATCACTTAATCAAAACTCAATTCAAAATCAAACCCAAATCCATTCATGTTCTTCCTTTGAATTTGAAATTCTCAAATGAGTCAAAACCATTTGACTTCAAACCACTTGCAAATGGTTTATATTTCAATCATGAGTCCATATACAAGTTTAATCAAACTCAAATCAAGCTTTGACCAAGCCATTTGACCCACTTAGGCTCACTTGACCAAAGTGACCTAAAGTACCCCTTATGAGCCAAATTCTAATCCTAACCAAATTGGATTAAATAACCCATTTATGCCTCTCATGATCAACAATCATCATGGATGATTGATCAATCAAATTGGGTCAAACCAAGTCAAACTTAAGGGTTGACCAAGTCAACACTTGAAATCCAACAAAAATCCACCATAGGCCAAATTGATTGAAACCAATGATCTAAATTCATTCATGATCAATGTTTGAACTTGACCAAGTCAACATTTAAGCCTAACCTAGCCCAATTGGCCACTTGACCCAACTTGACCTAAAAAGTCAAAATGTGTCAAAACTTGATCTAAGCCAAACTAATTGAAACCAATGGGTCAAGTTCATTCCAAAATGATTGTTGAACTTGACCAAAGCCTCAATTGGCCAACTAGACCTAACCTAGCCCAATTGACCTTGAACCCAACTTGACCTAAAGGGTCATATTGAGCCAAATTCAAACTTAACTTAAATTGATTGAAAATAATGATACCAATCCACTTCATATAACTAACCAAACCTAAACCTACCCATGACTAGCTCAAATAGGTCAAATGGGTCAAATTGGTCAACTTGACCCATTTGACTAAATAAGTCATATGAACCAAATTCAAACCTAACCAAATTGAATCAAACCAAAGCCACTAAAACATTTCAAATGGTCATATGAACTTGACCCAACCCTTGGTTTGACAATTTGATCAATTGGTCAACTTGACCCAAGTTGACCTAAATGGGTCAACATGAGCCAAACCATACCAAATGAACTCAAATCCAATGAAACTTGGCCAAACCTATTTTCTCAACATACCCAACATATCAAATTCAAAAATTAGCCAAATGACCATTTTACCCTAGGCCATAGAAATAATTTTTGGTCAAATCCATGGGAATTTGGTCAATCCTCTTCATACCATACTTGATACTCTCTCCAAATAGGTCAAGCAAACCCTATGGAGGGTGGTGCCAACCCAATGGGTTTGGGTCAACCCAACTTGACCCAAGGCCAAAACCAAGTACATGGCTCAAATTGGCCATATGGGAATCATGCTCCCACTCAATTTATGCACATGGAGAGTTTCCATTCACTAGCCGACCATGTGCAAGCCTAAGATCAAACAACCCACTACCTAAGGTCAATTGGATCAAAATGGCAAATGAAGCTCCGGCCATCCGATTACCTAAGGGGGAGATACTCCCCCTAATTCACTTCAGTTCTATAGCCTAAATTGAGTGGGAGTGTTAGGAGTCATTCTTGATAGTTCTTAAGCTCTCTAGAAGGATTGAATTGATATTTCGTTTCCTTAAGCAGAAATAGGAGAGCTCCAAGGATTTTCCAAATTTCTCCATACACCAAACCAAGTCAATTCACTTTGCACACTCCACGAGAGGGGCCAAGTTGAGCTTTCCCAAGCCCTTTCCAATCTCCAAAGGTAGAGGAGGATTCACCTAGATCAAAGCCACAAGGAAGCTAAGGAGGGCTTGGTGCATAGAGCTATCCACTCAATCTCAAGAGATAAAACTTTCACCAAAGCTTCGTGTCAACCAGACGAAGCTCCTCCAAGGGAATCGAGTGCTAGTGATCACCTCCGGTGAGGTATGACATTTTTTATCACTAAACTCAGTATGGTGTGGAGCTTTGTGAAAGGAATTTTGATCCCATGAGATTCCAACCGTTAGATGTGCTTGCCATTAGGGTTAGATGGTGTGTGTAAGGTTTCATCCCAATCCGAGCTCGATCGAACTCAGATTTCCCCTTTGACAGTGGATGATCTCCATTATTCTTCAGGGAAGAACAGGGATGATCTCTTGCCGTTCCATCGCATTTTGGATGGCGATTCGATTATGCTTTATCTAATTTTATCTTTTAAAACCACGGATTAAATTCTTATTCGATCCTTGATCGAATGGCAAAGCACATGGCACGCCACCATGTGATGATGTGATATTTAAGTGGCCACTCAGAGGATGTGCGAGTAAAGCATCGGTGCGTGGCATTGGTGGGATTAAGGGATTAGTGGGTATTTAAATAATAATTAATCCTCTAAACTTCTAAAGAAAAATTAGAAAAATATGAGGTAAATTTCCCGAAGATAATCTAGAATATTCTATTGGTTTTAATGGATTTTGAATATTGTCTTTCATTTTAGGTTTTAGAAATCTTAATTTGATAATTACTCTAATTAATCCATTAATTAATCTCAAACTTCTTGGGTATATTTTGGGGATGACTTCCTCCCTAATTTTCTTGGGATTTATTGGTGGCCTAATTGGAGAAATTGCTAATTCATTTCATAATTACCCCTTAATATAATTAAGGATATTAAGAGTTTGAGTAGTGGTTTAATCCTTTTTGAAGTTGATTAAGGTCTATTTCAGTGAATAGGAGGTTTAGGGAATAATTTTGGGGCATTTCCCCTAAGCTATTCCTTAAACCCCCCTTTTCTTTCTTAATCCTCTCTTAATTAAGGGCTAATTCATTAATTACCCTCTTAATTAATTTCTTAAAATTCTAAAACTTTCCATAACTTAATTAATCTACTTGGGGTAGATGCTTAGGTGTTCAAGAGCCTAAGTTCAATTAAGAAAATCAAGATTCAACTCATATGTGTGAGGGGTGTTTTTTTTACTTAAGTTAAACCCTTAGCTTAATCATTAATCATGAGCCAAATTGCATTAGGCCTTTCTTCCTAGGTGCATTGCAAATTTAAATTCCTTGTGAGGTTTTATGTCATCTCATTGGCTCATAATTATTTGATTAACTATGCTAAGGTGGTGTAAGTATCATGCTTAATTCATACATTAACCTAATCAAAATATAAAATGAATCTAATCATCTAAAATTAAAAAAAATATCAAACACATGTGGGAATGGGTTAGGAAAAAAACTCAATTCACATTTTTTTAAAATTAAATCAAATTCAAAATCAAACAAAATCACATTAAATAAACTTTGATTTACTTTAAGCTTTCTTATTTCATAAGATTGTCTTTAGGATAATTAAAGTGAATGTGTTTACATGCTTTCATTGCTTTAGTTCTTTCCCAACATGCTAAATATGTGTGTGTATATGGTTTCATGCATCCATGCTTTTCAAAATCAAATTTGAAATGAAAATGTTTCCTTTATGTCAAATTGCATGTGTTGGCTAAAGTAAGAATATGAGTGGCTATTATCACTATTAAATTCAAATTATTTTCAAAATATATAATCAATTATCAAAATTTAAAGTGTGTTACTTATATCTTTCTTATAAGTTTGCATGTGAGTAAAGTATAAGGATGTGCTTAGTGTAGGTTTTCCTTCTCCACTCTTTTAGCATAGTTTTGAATAGGATTTGGCAAGGTGTATGGTTCATTTGAAAAGAACCTGACACTTGCCTAATTCCATATTGTATTCATTCCTATGCTATTACTTAAGAAAGATACCTATGCTTACACATATAAATTACATAAACAAAATTAAATCAACTAACATAAACTTTTGCATTCTTTCCTTTTTCATTCATTTCTTTTATACACATGCTTATATTTAAGGAAAGTGGTATAATAGTCTGGACAACCCCAAGGTTGCGAGGCTTTAAGTATCCCTAAGTAGGTCTTATACCTTACACCTCTGGTTAATAATGGCATCGTACTCACTTATGCCTTTCATACATTCATATGTGCATGTGAAAATTGGATAAGAAACCCTTTACTTAATGAAAATCATGCATCATAAACATCAAATTTTCTTAAATGTAAATTACTTAGCATGCATCATAAAGTGTGTAAACATTCCCATTTGTATGTATAGATATGCTTAGGACTTATTCATATGCATGTTATACATGTTGGGAAAGAAATGAAATGATGTATGTTTTGTGAATTTAGTTCATTTTACTTAATCTTAAAATGCCTTTCTTTTGAATAGGTTTGTTTAGAGTTCATCTAAACTTAGGATTCATTAAAACACTTAATTAAAACATTCACTAAACAAAAATAAAACATGAATCCACTTTAGAATTTACTTAGGTTAGGGAAGGAAAGAGAAGTTCTCTTCTCTTTCCCTCTCTTTATAACTTAGTAATTAATTGTAGGATTCACTTGAACCCAATCAAAACATAAAATAAAATCAACCCAAAATAATTAAATCACTTAAATGAAACCTCTAAGTTGAACATCTTCACACTTAGAAAATTCTAACTTAAAGCATAGCTAAGCATACCACAAACCTAAAGCACATTAGCTAAGTCACCACTTCTAGCTTTTGGTTAGGTGCATGGTTTGATGTTTGCTTTTGTTTTTATGATATATGTTTTAGTTTGGATGTTAGGTGTATGTGTAGAATGAATGGTAGGGCAATCTTAGTCTAACCATTATCTTTTCTTGTGCTTAAGAGCGTAATAAATAAAATATAAATACTTTGTTGTGCGGTGCTTATACCCAAGCATAATCCAATAGTGGACTTAGTCACCCATGTGGGGTGATAAAATATTTATGCTTGAGATTTGTGTGGTTTGTTTAGCTAATCTCTATTTTGCGGTGTTAGCTAGATTTACTTTTCCTTTTCATGTAATTTTGCAATTAGGATTTTAGAATGATTATTATGGGGATTAGGATGAGCATTAGTCATAAGATCTCATCTTATGTACCATGTGAAGCCTTTAAAGCAACCACTTTCCAACCATCCAAACAAAAGAACCAAAGAAGAAAGAAAAAAAGAAGAATGAAGAAATGAAGCTTGAAGACCCCCGTAACAATGAGTTCCTTGCTTAATTGTATTTAATTCATTTATAATCTGGGTTGTATAAGGGTAGAGCTTATACCCAATTTGTTTTGGGTTTGTCGGTGTAACCATGGCCTCTTATTCTTTGTAATTAGCTTTATAAATTGATTGATGATTTGTTTAGCTTGTGCATTAAGTGGCATCCTTTTCTAGTTTCTTCTTGCTTTATGTATGGCCTGGATGTGGATTAGGCTCTTAGGAAAAATAAATCTTTTCTAAATTTAATTCAAAACTAAAATAAAAAACTCATAACCTCACCTAAAGCTTAGGTTAAAATCAAGATAAAAGAATTAGCAACCCTTGGATGAGTACTTCTTTATAACATCATGCATAAATGCATATTATTTTCACTCTTGATTGAGGGCTTCCTTTCTAGAGAAACTTGGCTTGACCTTTGAGAGCCATGGTGGAAACACACCTCCTCCCTTCTCACTAATTTTGGCCAATAATCTAATTTCTCATGCATTAGGCATATGAATCCTATTAGCCTGAGTCAAAATGATTGTCCAAAAATGAAAATAAAATGAAATCTGAATTTCATTAGATTTAGGTCATTTGAAGCATACCCTTACATGATCTAGTCTCTTTAGGGAGTGAGTTTAAGGACTTAGTCTCTTTATAAATAAATACAACCTAGCTATCTTGCATAAACATATGACTTTCTACATGAATTTAAAATCATGGGAGGTTAGTTGGTAGCCACCCCAGAGATGATTAAGTCCAAGCGGTGGTGATTTGTCCTATCTTATGGAGGCAATCCAAATATCCATTTTCACCTTAGATTTAGGTCGTGCTTTTGGCCCTCGCCAAATCTCCCTAGATTTAGGTTCTAAGGTTGCTTCTCCCATCCATGGGTCGTAAGCATAAATCCTCACCTCTTAGGAATTTCCTTAATTTTGTGTTATGGAATCATAAATCCTAAATTTCTAATGAAAAATTCAACTCAAATAAATTAAATCAATTTCAAAAATAAAAAGCCTAACCATAGGATAGTTTAAGATGCTCGCTAGGTTTCCAAGTATCATGGGCAACTCCTACTTATCTTCCTTTTGGTTTTGATAATATACTTCCATTTTCACTCTACGCAGGATAAAATGAGGATGGAAATATACATCTCTTCTTTTTTTATGCAATTTGATCCCACGTAGATCTGCATATGTTCTTATTGAGGGTGATTACATTGAGGAGAGGGAGACTATCTCGAGAAAAGAATGCACCCTGTGGACTAATCACCTCAAAGTCTGGGATAATGGGTTTGCATGTGTACTGATTCTACTTTACATGGATAAGTGGGTTTGTTAAGTTCCTTACAGAGGGGCCTCATAGTTAACATCCCTTAAGAATATATTAAGGTAAATGGTCATTATCTCTAAAGATTTTAATAGGTAGGGATATCATTGATCAGTTTATTTTGGAAGATCAAATGAGATCAAGAGGGAGTTGTGAAGCACAAAGAGATAAGGAGATGCCTGTAGAAACCTAGCATTCAAACTATCTATGATTGCTTTACATTTTGAAATTGATTTAATTTGTTTGGGTTGAATTTTCATTAAATATGGACTTATAATTCCATAACACAAATTCTGAAATGAGTATTTATCTTATGACCTAGGAAATAACCTTAAAAACTTGAGCTTTGGCAGGGTCAAAGTAAATCTAAGGTGAAAAATTTGGTTTGCCTCCACAAAAGAAGGAATCACTTACTGAACTTCAATCACTGGGGTGGTTATAACTATCTCATTTTAAATTCATGTTGCAATGTATGCTTTAAAATAACTAGTGTTGTTTATTTAAAAGAGACTAGTCCTAAACTCACTTAAAGACTAGATCATGTAGTATGTTTCAAATGACAAATCTAATATATTTTATTTTTTTTTTGACAATCATTTTTAATATTAAATTATGCTTAATGCATGAGAAATTTATTCAGAAGAAGAAGGAGAGGTGTATTTCCACCATGGCCCTCAAAAATTAAACCAATTTCTAAAGGTGGTTCTCTAATCAAGAGTAAAAATAATATGCATTTGTGCATGATGTTATAAAAAAATACTCATAATTCTTTTATCTTGATTTTTAAGTATGAATTTTTATATTTTAATTTTAAGTTTGGTAGAGATTTATTTTCTAAGAGCTAATCCACATTCATAAAGTAAGGAAGAAACTAGGAAAAGGATGCCACTTAATGCATAAACTAAACAAATCATCAATCAATTTATTAAAAAATCACAAAGAATAAGAGGCCATTGTGGTCGCACCACGAAAATATGTCATTGCTCTACCCTTATAAACTCAAATTTACAAATGAATTGCACATTAATCAAAGGCTCATTATGGGGGTCTTCAAGCTTTATTTCTTCATTCTCTTTTCTTCTTTCATCTTTTCTTCTTTTAGGTCTTTGGTTCCTTCTTTTGGAGGTTGGAAGGTGGTTGCTCAAAAGCTTCACATGGTGATATCTTATGACCAATACACCCATAACAATCATTTCAAAATGCTAATTATAAAATTACATGGAAAGAAAAAGTAAATCTAACTTAAAGCTAATAAAGAACTAAATCTCGCATTTA
Source organism: Cymbidium sinense (assembly GCA_021442155.1). Classification (NCBI taxonomy): domain Eukaryota; kingdom Viridiplantae; phylum Streptophyta; class Magnoliopsida; order Asparagales; family Orchidaceae; genus Cymbidium; species Cymbidium sinense. The sequence goes on from CM038215.1 coordinate 151,364,795, forward strand.
TATTGGACTTATCACCCCACACATGGATGACTAAGTCCACCTGCTCTATTGGATTATTCTTAGGGGTTTAAGCACCCGCAAAACAAAAATATTTATATATTTTTTTATTACAACACTCCTTAAGCTCAATCCCTTGCAGAAAATAATGATTAGACTAAATCATCCTATCATTCATTCTATGCACATACATCCTAACATCCAGACTAAAACATATGTCACAAAATAAAAGCAAACATCAAACCATGCACCGCCCCAACCTAAAACTAGAAGTGGTGACTAAGTAATGTCTGCATTAAGAGTTTGTGTGGTATGCTTATATATATAATTTTTTCTAAGTATGAAGCATGTTCAACTTAGAGGAGGTTTCATTTAAGTAATTATTTTGGGTTGATTTTATTTTATGTTTTGATTGAATCCGACAATTGATTTACTAAGTTATAAAGAGAAAGAGAAGAGAGAACTTTTTTCCTTCTAATAAGTGGATTCACATTTTAGTTTTGTTTATTGAATGTTTTATTATGTGTCTTAATTAATCCTAAGTTTAGATGAACTATAAATAAATTTATTCTAAAAGAAAGACATTTTAAGATTAAGTAAAATAAACTAAATTCACAAAACATACAACACTTTAAATTGTATAACTTGCATATGAATGAAGTCTCACTATCTATACATACAAAATGGGAATGTTTAGCACACTTATGATGCATGATAAGTAATTCATTTGAGAAAATTTAAATGTTTATTTCACATACACACACATGAATGTATGAAAGATATAAGTAAGTATGATGCCATTATTAACCAGGGGTGTAAGTTATAAGCCCTACTTAGGGCTACTTAAAGTCTCGCAACCCTGGGGTTGTCCAGACTAATATACCACTTTCCTTAAATACAAGCATGTGTATAAAAGAAATGAATGGAAATGAAAGAATGCAAAAGCTTATGTCAGTTGATTTATTTTTGTTTATGCAATTTATAAGTAAAAGTATATGTATCCTTTTTAAGTAATAGCATAGGAATTAACAGGATATAGAATTAGACAAGTGTTCGGTTCTTTTCAAATGAACTACACACTTTGTCAAATCCTATTCAAAATTATACTAAAAGAGAGGAGAAGGAAAACCTACACTAAGCACATCCTTATATTTTACTCACATGCATACTTATAAGTAAGATATAAGTAACACACTTTCAGTTTTGATAATTGATTCATATATTTTGAAAATAATTTGGGTTTAATAGTGATAATAGCCACTCATATTCTTACTTTAGCCAAGACATGCAATTTGACATAAAGAAAATATTTTCATTTTAAATTTGATTTTTGAAAAGAATGAATGCATGAAATCATATGACACACATATTTAGCATGTTTGGGAAGAACTAAAGCAATCAAAGCATGTAAACACATTCACTTTAATTAGTTCCTAAAGACAATCTTATGAAATATGAAAGTTTAAAGCTAAACAAAATTTATTTAATATGATTTTTGTTTGATTTTGAATTTGATTTAATTATGGAAATATGACATGTGTGTGATATTTTTGTTCAATTTTTAGGTGATTAGATTTATTTTCTATTTTGATTAAGTTAAGGTATGAATTAAGCATGTTAATTATCCCTTACCTACATCACTTTAGCATAGTTAATCAAATAATTATGAGCTAATGAGATGACATAAAACCTCACAAGGAATTTAAATTTGCAATGCACCTAGGAAGAAAGGGGCCTAATGCAAATTTGTTCATGATTAATGATTAATTAGACTAAGGGGTTTAACTTAAGTAATTTCAAAACACCCCCTCACACATATGAGTTGAATTTTGATTTCCTTAATTGAACTTAGGCTCTTGAACACCTATGCATCTACCCCAAGTAGATTAATTGAGTTCTAGAAAGTTTTAGAATTTTAAAAAATTAATTAAGAGGGTAATTAGTGAATTAACCCTTAATTAAGAGAGAATTAAGAAAGAGAAGAAGGTTTCAGGAATAGCTAAGGAGAAATACCCCAAAATTATTCTCTAAACCACCTATTTATTGAAATAGGCCTTAATCAACTCCAACAAAGGATTAAACCACTAATCAAACCATTAATTGATTTAATTACATTAAGGGGGTAATTAGGAAATGAATTAGCAATTTTCCAAATTAGGCCACCAATAAATCCCAAGAAAACTAGAGGAGGTAGAAGTCATCCCTCTAATTACACCTAAGAAATTTGGGATTAATTAGTTGATTAATTAGAGAGTAATTAGCAAATTAATATTCCTAATAAAACCCAAATTTAGAGAAAAGAACTATTCAAAATCAATCAAAATCAATCAAAATCAATTTTAGAATATTTTATATTTAATTATCTTTCTAATGCAATTTATTTCATACTTTTCTGATTTTTTTAGGTTGAGATATGAATTTTAGAAGTTTAGGAAATTAATTAGAATTAAATAAATCCTATTTAAATCCTAATCTTCATTCCACACATACCGTATGGCATCTTTACACGCATTCCCTATTGGTTAATAAATGTCCCATCATGCTGACACGACGCTACATGCTTTTCCCTCAGCCGTGTGATCAAGGATCGAACGACTGAGATTAAAGCCAAGGATTAGATGGGATAAAATTAAATATAAAGAATGTTTTAATCTAATCGTACCAAAATGTACGATGGATGAGATCCTATCTCCCCGTGAACAATGGAGGTTGTCCATGTTCTGTGGGGATGATTCAGCTGAACCTGATTGATCCCAAAATTTACCCACATCATCAACATGCATAGGAGATTACATCCAACAGTCAAGATCTTATGCCTTTAACATTTCTTTCATAAAGCTCCACACCACATTGAGTTTAGTGATCAAAAAATGGCATACCTCACTGGAGGTGATCTCCGACGCTTGATTCTCTTGGAGAAGCTTCATCTGGTTGAGATGAAACTTTGGTGAAAGTTTGAGAGGCTGAGGTTGAGTGGATCTTCCTATGGGTCACCTCCTCCTTAGCTAGAGCTTAATTTTTGATTGAATCTCCCTTTACTTTAAGAACTTGGAAGAGAGCTTGGGTGCACTCGACTTGATCCTTTGATGAAGCTTAAAAAGAGAATTGAGTGGAGTTTAAGTGTGGAGAAAGTTTGCAATGCAATGGACCTCCTCTATTTTCAAATGATGAAAACCGAGAAATTCCAAACTTAATCTCCCTCTAGGAAGCTTAGGATCATTTGCAAATGGCTCCTATCACTCTCTGGGCTTCAATTGATAATGGCTCTATTAGAATTAAAGTGAATTAGGGGGAGTATATCTCCCCCAATGGCAATCAGATGGTCAAAGATTCACTTCCATTTTGGATCAATTACCTTGATTTAGAGGGTTGTTTGAGCTGTTAGAGGTACCATGTGATTCGTTTCAGGTCAGGGAGTGGATTAGTGAAGTCCCCATGTGCTCCATTTCAATGGAGGCATGATTCCCATGTGCCCATTCCCATGCACATGGTCGGTTTGGCCCTTAGGTCAAGTTGGGCTGACCCAAACCCATTGGGTTGGGTGCACCACCCTCCCTAATGTTCACTTGACCTAGAGTATCAAGTAGTATGAAGAGGTTTGACCAAATTCCAAGTGAATTGGCCAAAATTTGTTCTATGGCCTAGGGGTAATTTAGTCATTTGGCTTTTTTTGAATTCGGATATGTTGGGTATGTTGAGAAAATAGGTTTGGCCAAGCTTCATTGGACTTGAAGTTCATTTGGTATGGTTTGGCTCATGTTGGCCAATTTTGGTTAAAATGGGTCAACTTGGGTCAAGTTGACCAATTGGCAAATTGGGTCAAACTAAGGGTTAGACAAGCTCATATGACCATTTGCGATATTTTGATGGCTTTGGTTTGATTCAATTTGGTTTAGGTTTGAATTTGATTCATATGACTACATTTAGGTCAAATGAGTCAAGTTAACCAATTTGACCCATTTGACCTATTTGAGCTAGGTCATGGGTAGTTTTAGGTTTGGTTAGTCATATAAAGTGGATTGGTATCTTTTTTCCAATAAATTTTGGTTAAGTTTGAATTTAGCTCAATATGACCCTTTAGGTCAAGTTGGGTTTAAGGTCAATTGGGCTAGTTAGGTCTAGTTGGCCAATGAGTTTTGGTCAAGTTCAACAAGTGATTTAGAATGAACTTGACCCATTGGTTTCAATCAATTTGGCTTAGATCAAGTTTGGACACATTTTGACTTTTAGGTCAAGTTGGGTCAACGCTGCCATTAATAGTTAGCTCAAATGTTGACTTAGTCAAGTTCAAACATTGATCATGAATAAAATTAGATCATTGGTTTCAATCAATTTGGCCTATAGTGAATTTTGGCTATGTTGGATTTCATTTTGGTTAATTGTTGACTTGGTCAACCCTTAGGTTTGACTTGGTTTTATCATATTTGAGTGATTGATCATTTCATGATATTGTTGATCATGATGATAGGCATAAGTGAGTTTGATTCAATCCAATTTGGTTAGGATTTGAATTTGGCTCATAAGGGTACTTTACGTGACTTTAGGTCACTTTGGGTCAAGTGAGCCTAAGTGGGTCAAATGGCTTGGTCAAAGCTTGATTTGAGTTTGATTGAACACACATATGAGCTTATGATTGAAATTTAAATCCATTTGCAAGAGGTTTGAAGTCAAATGGGTTTTTTTCATTTGACAATTTCAAGTTCAAAGGGTGAACATGAAATGGAGTTTAGCTTGATTTTTGAATTGAGTTTTGGTTAAGTGATTGAAGTTTGTATTTATATTTGATTCATGATTGAAGGATTGATCGAAGAAGAAGGAAAATTAAAGTTTGGCTTGATTTGAAGTTGATTTGGCTAAGTTCAAGATTTTGACTTGAAAGGCTTAGGTTGGATTTTGAATAAGTTTGAGTTTGATTTTTGGATGTGGTTTTGATTATTTGGATTTATATTTCATTTATATATGTGAATATAAATGAGGATATAAATGGATTATGAGAAAATGTCAAGGATTTGAAGTGATTTGATCATGATCTAGGCTAAGTTCTTAAGAAAAAAATTAAAGGACTTAGGAAATTTTGGAGTATTGGATTTGAGTTTTGAACTTAGTTTGGTTGATTTGAATTTATATTTAATTTATATATGTGAATATAAATGAGTTATGAGAAAATTTCATGAATTTGAATTGGTTTGAATATGATTTAGATTAAATCCTTAAGAGGGAATTAAGGACTTAGGAAATATTTTGAACTTGGAATTTCAATCATGGGTTTCAATCATGGATTTCAATCATATGGTATTGATGTGAGTTTGGAGAAACTTAAATGACATTGATTTGGAGTTTGATAAAATCAATTAGGATAGATTTGGAATTTGACTTGAAGGAAGGAAGGTGAGGAGTGGTTCAAGCTAAGGGTTGGCAAATTTTCCTAACACCCCTAAGGCATGACCTATTCCTATGGCTAACTCTTTAAGTCTCTAGGGATATGTTAAGTGTCCACTTAATCACTAGATGTGTCTTAAGTCTAAGGGACTCTTAAAGCCTAAGAGAAATCCTATTTCTAATATGGAGGGGTTGAGAGCTCATTCTAAATATGAGGTCAATAAGCGCTTCTGTCACATGTCAGATGTTCGACCTAGTTCTATCCTTAGGAATCATTGGCCATTCTCCTCACTTGAGGGAACTAGCCTATCCCTGACTCTTTTAGACTTATAACCTACCTGGAGAAGGCTACCAGTTAACACCACCTAATCATATTTTAAATTCATGAAGTCAAGTCATATGAATGCAAGATGGCTAGGCGGTTGCATTTTTAGGAAAGAAATCTATGAACCTAGACTCACTCCCTAATCCCTAAGACCACGTAGGGCATGAAGATGCATCTAATTAATGCACATTTTTCAGATTTTAATAAAGTTTGACTCAAGATTCATTTTAGGCCATAGGTATACATTTTATGCATAATGCCATGCAATTAAAAATGGTTATGGGCCAAATCAAAAAGTGAAAGAAGTGTTCTTCCATCATAAGCTCTCAAAGGTTAAGCCCATTTTCTCTATCAAAGATGGAAGCCCTCCCTTAATAAGAGTGATATAATATGATTATGCAAGATGTTAAACATCGAGCTAAGGGGTTGCTAAATATTTTATTATCTTGATTTAATTCCTAGGCTTTTATATGAGGTTATGAGTTATTTTTACTTTTATGTTTTCATTAATTTAGTTGGGTAGAAAATTTAGTTTATTCTATGTGCCTACGTCCAGGCATACATTCACAGCATAAACACAACACAGAAAGGAACCTAGGAAAAGCATGTTATTTCTATTGTGCATCCAAAATAAATCAAGCCAAATTAAATAAATAAAAAATAGGCCAATGTAATGCAACACAAGAAAGAAAAGTGTTCTACCATTATATAACCCAACCTAGAACTACAAGTTTAGATCTATGGGTCATCTTTCCAGGAAAGTTTCCTTCTTCAGGGACATCCATCGAGTTCCACAGGGACCACTGGACCATCTCCTAGTTAGGTCAGCTCTTGCTAATCCTAGACCCCATAGATCCTAACCTAATTCTAAGCTCAAATTTACATTTTAAAATTCAAAAAGAAATCCTAAGCCCTGCAAAATAGATGTTAGAAAATACAAACATCACACATCAGTTATATTTTCAAACACACGGGCATAGCATTAGTTGCTTGCCAAGCTCACCTGTCCTATGGACTATGTTAAGGGATATTTCAACACCTGTAAGCAAACAATAATTTTATGATTTTTATTTATGACAGTGATCCCTTTAACACAGTCCCCTGCATAAAATAATCTTAAATCTAGAAAGATCGCCCTACCATCTAGTCTAATGAATAAACAACCCTAGGCATACAGTCTAAAACAATACACCAAACAGACATGTGAAGCACAACACAGCATAACATAGAAAAAGAAAACCACAGAACGATCTAACCTAGATCCATAATCCGTGACCTAAATGATCTAGTGTGTGTAAAGGAGGGGTTTGTTCGGCAAGGCTTTGCTATTCTCCTTTAAGTTCAAGTTTCAATTTGAAGTTTGAATTTGTTTAATTTTTACCTTTAGATGGTTTCAATTCAAATAATTTAGTGAGTTAACTCCCATTTTTATTCCATTTTATTTGGTTAAAGTAATGCTTAGGTTTTCAAGAATGAGGAATAGAATGAATTTAATTTTTTGGTGAAACTCACTTTATTCCACATCCTAAATCCTAATGAGGCTTCTAAAAAGTCTAACTAAGATCCTTAAGAATCTTAATTAATCATTTTTATATTTTTTATATTTTGATTGGTTTTTTTTCTTTTTTTCTTTAATTAAGTTAGATTTGATTCATTTAGTTTATTCTTTTAATTTGATTCAATTTATTTTATTTGATTTAAATTATTTTAGTTTAGGTTTATGTTGACATTGTTTTATTTTAATTGATTTGATTCCAATGAGTTTACAAGTTAAAGTTGAATTATTCTTAATTTTTCATCAACCTTTAAGTTCTTTAACTTAAGGTATTTAATATTTTCTTATCTTTAATAATATTTTATCTCGTTTATTTGTAATTTTATTAGCTTGGAGTTTAATTAAAGTTTTTGTTCTAATTATTTCATTTCATTTCTTTAAGTTGGTTCACTTTTTTTTTTTACTCTGATTAGTTCAATTTTTTTTATGATGGTTTCATTCATTTAGGTTGGTTCATTTTTACTTTTATTGGTTCAAATTGATTTATGTTTATTTTATTTCATTTAGGTTGGTTCATTTCTTTTATTTGACTTATGTCTTAACTTTACATTAAGTTTGATTATAGTTTATTTATCCTAAGGTTTGATTAAATTTTCATTTGATTTTGCTTAAGTTTAAGTTTTTTATTAATTAATTTTGTTTGGAACTCAATCCCATGTTTATTAATTTCAAATCTTAAGATAATGCTGATTTGGTTGATTCTTAACATAATATTATGTTAATTATGTTTAGTTTCATTTGGATTAATTTACTTAAATTAATTTGGTTTGTTTTATTTGGTTTATGTTAAAGGTTTATGTTATCCTTCTAGATCAAATTATTAAGTTGATTTAATTCAGTTTATGTTAATCTTTTGGATTAGGTTATGTTGATTTAGGTTATGTTAATTTAAGGTAGGTTATATTAACCTAATGTATTTAAGTTAAGGTTTGTATTTCATTTTAGTTTGATTCAAGTTATTTAATTATGGATTTGTAAACTTAAGGTTTAATTTCATTAATGTGATTTATTAACTTCATTAATACTTATGTAATTGGATAAGTTCTTTAATTTAGGATTATTTGATGTTTTATTAAGATTGAGACTTATTACATGACTTAATGGATTAATGAATTTCCTTAATTCATTATTTGATTAATATTGACCTAGGAGTTTGGAAATTTAATTCCTAATCTAAAGATCAAATGGACTTGAAATATTTTAAGCAAGTGGGGTTGCATGCCAATTTCAAGTTTCCAAAGTGTCATTTTGATTAGATGCATAATTAGGGTGTAATTAAGGTTTTAATTATTTCATCAGAATCCAAATTAAGCCAAATTTAATGAAATACATTTAGGGGTTTTATTTTTCATAGATTCCTTACTGAAATACCTTTCCCATGAGGGTCCATTCATAATTTTTGGTTAATTAGTTGATTTATTATGATTTAATTAAGTTTTAGTTAATTATTTGATTAAATTAATTCAATTAATTATTTAATTATGTCAATAAGTGATTTACTAAGTTCATATGAGTTTAATTAGTGTTCTGATGATCATTAGGGTTCATTAGGTTGGTTTAAGATTATTTAATTTAATTTCATTAATTGTTTCATTAAAAATTAATTTATTTAATTAATTTTAGATTCAGGTATTTAAATTTTTAATTTCCATTAAATACATTGAATTAAATCATGAAGAATTACCTATGATGTATTTCATGCTTAATTTCATTTCCCTAAAGTTCTAAGATAATTAGAGTTGTGGTTAGAGAGTAATTAGAGTTTAAAGTTTTTTTAATTAAACCCAAATTAAGGCTAAAATACCTCATAAAAATTGAGGATTTGAATTTTTATGGGTTTCTCTCATCAAAATGAATCCATAGAGTTTTCATTTGCATTTTTTTGATTTTTATTTATTTTTCTATAAATTTTTGAAGTTTCTGTTAATTTTTAAATAATTTTAAACCTTTGTTTAACGGTATTTTTGTGACGGGGTCCACGTGATAAGACAGTGTGTCATGTCGGTGGCTCGCCGCATGGCTCCATCGGATCCCACGTGACACCGTATCAAAAGCACGCCATGGGGATCCGTGCACAAGATTGACTACGGATCACTCCCGTGATTCCTTAATGGTTTTAATCAAACGTGCGCCTAGATCCAAGCCATCTGTTCCTAATAGAAGGATCGGACTGTCAGGAACTCATTTTCTTCCCTAAGCAATAAGAAATGATCACCATTGGTGGTTTTCCCTTAACCGACGATGATTAACGGTGAATCAAGCGCCGATTTTGATCCGAAAATGATCAGAGATCAAATTGAGATCGATCTATATGGTTGGATCAACTTGGGAATCTAATTTCTTTCAAAAACCTCCAAACCATAAATATTTGAAGGAAAAGCAAGGAAAGTTAATGGAGAACCTCACTGCCATCTCGGAGGTGACTCCATTAGCTTGGATCAATGCCACAGCATCCGAATTTGAAGCTTGTATCCCCGTGGATCTCTTCCTAGAACACCCTAGGCTCGGTTTTGAGGATGGTGGTCATTCTTCAATTTTTTGACACCGAATGACATTAGCGAGGACTCGATTTGGATTGAATCAAGCCCTAGAACATGTAGGTGACCTCAAATTGGGGTGAAATCCACTCCCTTGGATTTCACCAGTAAAGGGTGCTCAGGTTTTTTACTATTCATCACCTTATAGGTGACGAATTGGCTGAGGAGAGGTGTTGAGCATCTTCTCTAGCTTTGAGGAATTTTTTGGAGTGAATTGGGAAAGGAGTCGCTTCCCTTGCCTAGTTTCACTCTTAACTGATCCTTCCCTTCTCTCTTTTTTTCTTCTCTTCTTCTCTTTTTCTCTTCTCTTGGAGCAGCCAAATCCTTCTTGTCTTCTCCCTTGATTGCCTACCTTCACCTTGAGAGGTGGCTCTCGACTTCTTTTTTTTTGCATGGGAAGAGATGGAGTGGGTGAGGTGTGGTGCATGAGAGAGAGGAGAGTTTCTTTTTAATTTCTCCTTTCTTTTCTTTTAATTTTCATTATATATATATATATATATATATATTTATATATATTAATGGTTGAATTGAATACATTTCATTTGGATTAGGGCTTGAGTCCAAATCATATGTATTACTTCAAACTTAATCCAATATCAATTGAGAGTTTAAATTAAATTTAATTTGGATTTTAATCATTTTAGATTAATGATTAATTGATTTATAATTTAATTAATTGATTTTGAATTTTGTTTTAATTAAATTTTAATTTGAATTAATTGGATTTAATTTGAGTTAATCTAAATTAAAAATTTAAGTTGATTCCCTAGAAAACTAAGTGTAGTATCCTAAGTATTGAATTAGAAAGTTTTTAATTAAAATTAAACCTCCTAATTATTGATTTTATGTTAATATTAACCTCATCCAAAATTGAGGTCAACAAATAAACTCCCAATATGCATAGTGGATTAGCCATAATACACTACACATATTAGTTTTGACTAGCTTGATCAACATACAAGCATAAACTTGGGGTTCCAATTCATGATTTTAATTTTTTTTATTTAATTTTTCATTTTGGGTTTTGATTGTGGAAGATAGGCATGTGTATACCTATCTTTGCTTTGGTGGGTGATTCATTTTTAGAAACTTAACTAAGATGCATAGAATGCCTTAGGAGTGGACCCAAAGAATGGTCTAATCCTAATGCAATCACTATGCTCAAGAAAGATGCCTTCAGGGGACTTACTCTTACTTGAGAGTGGTAGTTGGAAAGGATGTCAATGTGGACACTTACTCCTAATCTAAACTACTTCATGTTTTTAAACAGAAAAAGATACCACTGGGGGTTTTACTCTTATTTGGTTAGCTATTAAGAAGGGGTCTTAAAGACTTGAATCCAACCTAAATAGCTATTCTGGGGAGAAGAGGCTTGAAATGCTTGATCCTAATCTGCAACCCTTCGACTACTAAACAGGGGTCACATGGACTTAATCCTATTTGAGTAGTCCAAAGAAATGGGGATTTTAATGGCTTGATTCCATTCCTCAAAAATTTGAATAGGAAGCCAACTAGGGGACTTAATCCTATGCAATTAGCTAATAAGATGGGGTCGTTAAGGGCATGATCCATCCTAATTAGTCAAGGAGAGGAGAGGGGTTTTTAAAGGCATGATCTAATCCTCAAAAGTTTTGGAATAGATGCCAACTGGGGGGCTTACTCCTATGTGATTAACTAATAATATGGGGCCATTAAGGCATGATCCATCCTAGTTAGCTGAAGAGAGGAAAGGGGTCTTTAAATACATGATCCAATCTTCAAAAGTTTTGAAATAGGATGCCAGCTAGGGGACTTACTCCTATGTGATTAGCTAATAAGATGGGGCCGTTAAAGGCATGATCCATCCTGATTAGCTAAAGAGAGGAGAGGAGTCTTTAAAGACATGATCCAATCCTAGATATTTGGAATAGGATTCCAACTTGGGGGCTTACTCATATGTAATTAGCTAATAATAAGGGGTCATTAAGGGCATGATCCATCGTAATTAGATGAAGAGAGGAAAGGATCTTTAATGACATGATCCAATCCTCAAAATTTGAAATAGGATGCCAACTGGGGGACTTACTCCTATGTGATTAGCTAATAAGATGAGAATGTTAAGGGCACGATCCATTCTAATTTGCTGAAAAGAGGAAAGAGGTCTTTAAAGACATGATCCAATCCTCAGAATTTAATTGGAAGCCAACTAAGAGACTTACTCCTACATGTTTAGAAAGAATGCTGACTAAGGGACTTATTTCTTTCTAGATATTAGGAAGGGGTCTATGGAGGCTTGATCCAACTTGAATAGCTTGTGTGACATGAAAAGGGGTCTTCGATGATGTATTCCTAATCTTCACACAATAATAGGATGCCTACAGGGGGACTTACTCCTATTTGAGAATGGTAGTTGGAAAGGATGCCAATGTTGACACTTACTCCTAATCCAAACTACGTGATTTTGTAACTAGGGAAGATACCATTAGGGGATTTATTCTTACCTGGCTAGCTATTAGGAAGGAGTCTAAGGAGACTTGATCCAAGCTAAATAGAGTGTGTAACATGAAAGAGGTCTTCGGTGACTTGATCCTAACATGTACACAATAGGAATGGTGCCCCGAAGGGCTTGCTCCAAACCTATGGGAATGATGCACAAAGGCTTACTCCGAACCCAGAAAGACATGAGAAAGGTGCCACAAAGGTCTTGCTCCCATCTCAATTCATGTATAGGAAAGGTGCCACAAAAGGCTTGCTCTTAACTTATAGGTGATATGGATAAGGAAAAGGGGTCAAAGTGACTTATTCCTAATCCTCAAAAGTTTTGACTAATAAGCAAGAGTCTCATAGACTTAATCCTTACTTGATTAGTCTAACTTGATAAAAGATCAATGGAAGGTTTGCTTCAATTTCTTGATTTCACTAATACTCCTTACACATAAAGAAGTTTAGTGAAGAAAGTTTTAAAGGGTTAGAATTTTTTTTTGAAGGAGGACTTGGGTATATTTTGGACCCAATGCTCTACTATGCCATAAGCATAAAATTTCATCATTTTCATTTCTTTTTAATTTTTATCTCAAAGTTGCAATGAACCATGCTAGATGTCTAATTCACTGAAGGCAAGACATCATAGGGTATTAACTTCATAATTATACATTTTTAAACTTGCATGTGACTGTGTAGTTCTTTAGGCAGTAAGAACCAAAGTCAACCAGTGCTTCTCAAATGGAGTTTGACATGAATCAGCAACTTACAAAGCCTTCTCTTGGATTCAATAAAGATCAAGAGATTCCTCTGAAGCTTTCTAAAGTGAATGATAATCAAGATAAACAAACTTTTGGATTCTCATGGATACACATTTTTTTGTTCTTAATCAATAAGAGAATTGAAAGGAACTTTTTAGAGAAATTTAGATTCTCCTCATAAGTTTGAAATTGAATTTCTTCAATTGATTTGTTATCAAGCAATGCAACTGAACGAAGTAAATTTTAAATGTCTTTGATTAATTTCTTATTTTTTGCATTTTTCAACCATCTACATTTTACCACAAGGTCTTTGAAATCACTTCAAAAGTAAATTTCAAGACTCTTAATGTAGTAATATGGTTGTTCTTCAAATCATATTGAAGTTTCTTTTATTTTCTTTTCTTCTTTGGCAAGATTTTCAATATAACTCTTCACTTAATTGAAAGGGAGATTATAAGAAATCTTGATCATGACCTTTTGATGAATTGTCCCAATCTTTTTGGGATTGAATGATATGACTATATAATAGAACATTCTTGTAAGGATTCTGAATGACATATCAAATGCTTTCAATTTTCTTTCTAGAATTGTCTTGATTTGACAATTTTCGAATTAGTTATCCTTAAGAAGGATAATCTTATGCATGAAATTCTTTTTGATTTTGAAATGAAATATGGGTAATATGAACCCATTTTCAAGGTAAAGATTTTACCTTAGTCCTAAGATGCGGGTCACATGGATTTGATCTTTTTCTTTTCTTTTTATCATTTTTTTTTGTTAATGATGTTAGCTAACCAAGAAGAATGTTATTTTCTCATCTACATCCATCATTTTCTAGCTTTCAATTTAGCAAATTTTTGCTTTTTTTTTTTTTGAATTTGATGACAATCAGCAAGGGACTAAGTTTATTGAAATGAAATCAAGCTTAAGTTTATAGACCGCTACATCTGGAGATCATTTCAATTTATTTCTAGATAAAGTAGTCTTTAAACTCAAAAGATAGCTTGATCATGTCATCATTAGCTAACTCATTAAAGAGTTAGATCATTGGTATCAACTTTGTCAATTGTGGAATTGAATTCTTCTTCAAATTCTAACTATGCATCCCAAAATTAAAGACTATATAAATCTCCAGACACATCTAAATAGCATGCAGTATGTTAGAGTGCCTTTTGAAAAGAAAGTCAGGACCCTGACTACTTAACATATTTCAACTTGCAAAGGCTCTATGATTCCATAACTTTTTCTATTTATGGTTATAGGCCAATTGCAATGGAATCAGAGTATACTCAATGGAATATTTGCCATATAAAGGATATGGATCCCTAGAAAAGAAGATCCATTATCTCTTTTAACCTGCCAAGTGAGCTCACCTAATCATGATAAAGGCTAGGATGACAAAGTATGAGATATCTGATTATTTTTTGTTTAGCTAGGGACAATTTTTGACTTCTAACCCTACCACTTTATTTTGATGTCAAAATGTCCACTTACTTAGAACTTTTAGACTCCATCCTTTCGTTCTTTGATATAGTCTTTCCATCCCTTTACTTTTCTTTCTTTCGGCCAACATTCTGATAACATTTCATTTTTTTGTGAAATGACTCCACTAAATGATTTGCTAGGAAATTGTATGTATTTGACTTTTTGTCCAAATACAACATTTGATTGATTATTTTTTATATGATTCAAGTCTTCACTTGATTGATCATATAATATGATCCAACATTTTAATTTCTTCTTTTTTTTCATGGAACAACAAATCTAGTAAAACCACTTAAGATTGGTAAAATAACTTTTTAAAGATGTTACACTTCTAAATTCAAAATTATTTAGTGGAGTCATTTAAGATTGGTATAATGACCTCCTTGAAAACTTTACACTTCTGGCAGAATTTTCTAATGGAATCAAATATTTAGTGAGGTCATTTAAGAGTAGTTGAATGATATTCCTAAAGACTCAACACTTTAGGATGAATATGAACATCCTTCCATAATCAATATATATTTTTTTCTTTTTATTTGATTCCTTTTTTTATTATGGGCTGGATAGGATCATCCAAGAATATTAAAGAAGTTTCATGAATTCTTAAGTTTCTCTTTTTAATGCTTGAATTTTTGTCTTCAATCAACAATGTGATTGAGACAAAGTTCTTTTTTTAGGTTGAGTTTTCAAGATTAAATTTTCATGAAACTGAAAACTCTTTTCTTTATTTGATTGAATTTATATGGCACCATCTTATCAAAGCTTGATTATAATTGGGCCTATATAAATTCACTTTCGTGTTTATAATTGATGTTGACTGATGCACCAAATTCAACATATATTTTAAAGATTTTTTTTAATTTTTTCACATCGACCAAGATGTTGATAAGTTCTTAATAGTCTATCTTCATTATAGAAGATAGCCCTAAAACCTCTTTATAGTGGAATGCCACTATGGTGAAATTTTTATGATGAGAGAAATTTCAAAAGAAGTAGAAATATACTTCCATCTTCACTCTATGCGGGATAAAATGAAGATCGAAATAAACTTCTTTTCTTTTTATGAATTTTTGATACCACGTAGATCCACATATGTTCTTATTGAGGGTGATCGTATGACATTGAGGAGAGGTGTACTATCTCTAAAGATAGAAGGCATTGCCCTACAATGGTCCTAATTACCTCAATAAGGACTCCTAAGGACAATGGGTCTACATATGTACTAAAGAATCTTCCTCTACTTTACATGGAAAGTAAAGCATGATTTATTTTAAACTAGTTTCATTGTTCTCTACAGGCAAGAATTACATCCTGGAATGAGATCCCTTAGAATACTCTTGATTAAGGTAAATGATCATTGTCTCCAAAGATTTCGGGTGACTATCAATCATTTAGTTTTCTAAGATCAAATGGTATTGGACCAAAGAGATATTCCCAAGATTTATATACTTTTATAAGAAGTTTAGACTTATTTTCATGATATGGAAATGCCTAAGAGATGAGAATTTATGCCTATGGCCCATAGAAGGGAGAAGCAACCTCAGAACTTAAATCTAGGGAGCTTTGGTGATGGTCAAAAGCAAAACATAAATCTAAAGCAAAAATGGGTATTTGGTTTGCCTCCATAAGAGAGAACAAATCACCCAACTGCTTGGACTTACAACCGCCTCGTGGTGGCCTCCAACTAACTCCTCCTATGATTTTAAATTCATGTAGGCAAGTCATATGCTTTATGCAAGATATCTAGGCCGTTATTTATTTAAAAAGAGACTAAGTCCTTAAACTTACTCCGTAAAGAGACTAGATCATGTAAGGGTATGCTTCAAATGACCTAAATTTAATGAAAATCATATTACATTTTATTTTTATTTTTGGACAATCATTTGACTCAGGCTTATAGGATTCATATGCCTAATGCATGAGAAGTAAGATTATTAGCCAAAATCAACGAGAAGGGAGGATGTGTATTTCCACCATGGCTCTCAAAGGTCAAGCAAAGTTTCTCTGGCAACGATGGAAGCCCTCCAATCAAAAGTTAAAATAATATGCATTTATGCATGATGTTATAAAAGAAGTACTCATCCAGCTGAGGGGTTACTAATTCTTCTATCTTGATTTTACCCTAAGCTTTAGGTGAGGTTATGAGTTCTTTATTTTTAATTTTTGAATTTTTAAATTTGATAGAAGATATTTATTTTTCTCTAAGAGCCTAATTCATATCCAGGCCATACATCAAGCAAGGAAGAAACTAATAAAAGGATGTCATCTTAATGCACAAGCTAAACAAATCATCAACCAATTTATGAAGCTAATGCAAAATAATAAGAGGTCATTTATGGTCGGGCACCATCGCATAAACCCAAAAAATAAATTGGGTAGTTGAGATCTACCCTTATACCACTTGGATTACCAATGAATTAAGTACAATTGTACAAGGAATTCATTGTTATGGGGGATGGAGTCTTCAAGGTTTATTTCTTAATTCTTCTTTTCATCTTTCTTCTTCTTTTCTTCTTTCTTCTTTGATTCCTTCTTTTAGATGGTTGGAAGGTGGTTGCTCCAAAGGCTTCACATAGTATATAAGATGTAATCTTATGACTAATGCTCATCCTGATCCCCATAACATTCATCTCAAAATCCTAATAGCAAAAATACATAAAAAGAAAGTGTAAATCTAACTAATACCTGCAAAATAGAGATTATCTAAATAAACCATACAAATCCCAAGCATGTATATTGGACTTATCACCCCACACATGGGTGACTAAGTCCACCTGGCTTATTGGATTATTCTTAGGGGTATAAGCATATGCACAAAAAAAGTATTTATAATTTTATTTATTATAGTGCACCTTAAGCACAATTCCCTTCAGAAAATAATGATTAGACTAAATCATCCTATCATTCATTCTATGAACATTCATCCTAACATCCAGACTAAAATATATATCATAAAACAAATGCAAACATCAAACCATGCACCGCCCTAACCTAAAGTTAGAAGTGATGACCTAGTCTAAAGTGTGTGCTTTTAAGGTTTGTGTGGTATGCTTAGCTTTGGCTTTAAGTTAGAATCTTCTAATTGTGAAGGATGTTCAACTCAGAGGATGGTTTCATTGAAGTGGCTTAGCTGTTTTGGGTTTATTTTATTTTATGTTTTGATTGGGTTCAAGTGAATCCTATAATTAATTACTAAGATGTAAAGAGAGGGAAAGAGAAGAGAACTTCTCTTTCCTTCCCTAACCTAAGTAATTTCTAAAGTAGATTCATGTTTTAGTTTTTTGAGTTAATGTTTTATTATATGTTTTAATTAATCCTAAATTTATATGAACTCTAAACAAAACTATTCAAAAAGAAAGGCATTTTAAGATTAAATAAAGTGAGTTAAGATCACAAAACACACATCACTTCATTTCTTTTCCAACATGTATAGCATGCATATGAATGAATCCTAAGCATATCAATACATGCCAAATGAGAATGTTTAGCACAGTTTATGATGCATGCTGAATAAGTTACTCAAGAAAATGTGAATGTTTATGATGCATGATTTTCTTTAAGTAGCAAAGGGATTTCTTATCTAGTTTTCACATGCACATATGAATGTATCAAAGGCATAAGTGAGTATGACACCATTATTAGCACCAGGGGTGTAAGGTACAAGACCTACTTGGGGCTACTTAAAGCCTTGCAATCCTAGGGTTGTCCAAACTAATATAACACTTTTCTTAAATACAAGCATGTGTACAAAATAAAAGAATGGAAAAGAAAGATGCAAAAGTTTGTATTTATTTTATATTGGTTTATTTATGCAATTTATATATGTAAGTGTAGGTGTCCTTCTTAAGTCATAGCATAGGAATGAATATGAAATGGAATTAGGCAAGTATTGTGTTATTTTCAAATGTGATTGCCAAATCCTATTCAAAACTATACCAAAAAAAGAGAAGGAAAACTACAAGAGAATCCTTATATTTTACTCACATACAAGCTTATAAGTAAGATATAAGTAACACACTTTTAGTTTTGATAATTGATTCATATATTTTAAAAATAATTTGGATTTAATAGTGATAATAGTCACTCATATTATTACTTTAGCCAAAACATACAATTTGACATAAAGGAAACATTTTAATTTTAAATTTGATTTTGAAAAGCATGAATGTATGAAATCATATAACATGCACATTTAGCATGTTAGGAAAGAACTAAAGTAATGAAAGCATGTAAACACATTCACTTTAATTAATTCCTAAAGATAATCTTATGAAATAAGAAAGCTTAAAGCAAATCAAAGTTTGTTGAGTTTAATTTAATTTGAAAAATGTGAGGTGAGTTTACTATTCCTAACTCATTCCCACATGCGTTTGATATTTTTGTTCAATTTTTAGGTGATTAAATTCATTTTATATTTTGATTAGGTTAAGGTGTGAATTAAGCATGTTAATTACCCTTACACACCTTAGCATAGTTAATCAAATAATTATGAGCCAATGAGATGACATAAAACCACACAAGGAATTTAAATAATGCACCTAGAAAAGAAGCCTAATGCAATTTGGCTCATGATTAATGATTAATTGCTAAGGCATTTAACTTAAGTAATTTCAAAACACCTCTCACATATGAGTTAAATTTTGATTTTCTTAATTGTACTTAGGCTCTGAACATAAGCATCTACCCAAGAAGAATTAATTGAGTTCTGGAAAGTTTTAAAATTTTTTGAAATTAATTAAGGGGATAATTAGTGAATTAATCTTTAAATAAGGTAAGATTAAGGAATAAGGGGGGTTTAAGGAATATCTTAAGGAGAGCATCCCAAAATTATTCCCTAAACCTCACATTCACTTAATCAAAACTTAATTGGCTCAATGAGGGTTAAATCTAATATTAAGTCTAATTACATTAAGGAAGTGATTAAGGAATGAACTAGTAATTCTCCTAATTAAGCCACCAATAAATCTCAAGAAAACTAGAGGAGGCAGAAGTCATCCCTCTAATTACACCCAAAATATTTGGGATTAATCAGTGGATTAATTAGAGAGTAATTAGAAAATTAACATTCCTAATAAAACACAAATTCAAAGAAAATAACTATTCCAAATCTATCAAGCAAACTACACCAAATCAAAGCTCGTGTGGCTCAATAGAGCTTCATTTCTACTGAACAAAGCTTCTTCAATCGTTGGAACCACCATAAACTCCCATGAGGTATGCCATTGAAACTAACCCTTGAATGAAAGTAGCTTGGTCATTTATGAAAGAAATTTCCATGTCATACCATTTTCATTTTGATTTGATTATTGTGCTTTTAAGGTGAAAGTATCATTATCTCCATCCGAGCTCAGCTTGGATCGATGTGATAATGATACCATCTTTGTTGCTCAAGAGGGATATAGATCATGGGTTGTTGACCCCACTTTTGGAGTGAGCTTTCAACTTCTTCATCTTAGATAGACCTCTAGTCACTTAAGAGTTCCTTAGTCTTAATACACTTCTAGTGATTAGTTGAACACTTAACCAAAGAGACTTAGAAGAGTTAGCCATAAGAATAGGTCATGCCTTAGTAGGTATTATGAAAACTTGTACCCTATAACTTGAATCAAATCCTTACTTTTCAAGTCAAACTTCAAATTCAAATCAACTTCAAATTTAAATCAACTTCAAATTCAAATCAACTCCAAAACTCAAATCATGAATCAATTCCAAATGATTGAAAGCCATGATTGAACATCAAATCCAAAATCCTTCCTAAGCCCTTTTGATTTCTTCTTATGGACTTAGCATAAATCAAATCTAAATCACTCCAAATTCAAAAGAATTTCTCATAGCCCATTTATATTCTCATTTATATTTATAAATATATATGAAATATAAATTCAAATAACCAAAACTAAATTCAAAACTCAAGTCCAAATCTAACCTAAATCCAACCTACATCTTTCAAGCCAAATTCTTGAACTTAACTAAATCATTCTCAAATCAATCCAAACCTTTGGATTTCCTCTTCAAACAATCATTTCTTCAATCACATGCCTAAATATAAACTTAAATTTCAATCATCCAATGTTCATATTTTGAACTTAAAATAATATTCTATGTTCAATTATCTTTCTGATGCAATTTATTTCATATTTTTCTGATTTTCTTTTATGTTGAGATATGAATTTTAAAAGTTTAGGTGATTAATTAGAGTTATTTAAATCCCTAATTATATCATCAATCCCACGCCAATGCGATGCCGCCGACGGCATGCGCTTACACGACGCCGAATTGTGTATTTAACCTGTCACATCATAGCGTCGTGTGGCCACAGCATTATGCGCTTTCTCCTCAGCAGTCCGGTCAAGATCGGACAGCTGAGATTAAAGCCACAGATCTAAGGGAGAAAAAATAAAGATATTATGCATTTTAATCTCAGCCGTCCATCCAAAATGCGGATGGATGACCAGAGATCCATCCCTATAATTCTCTATGGGAAAGGGGATCCGTCCATCTTCTAGGCCATGATCTGAGCTCGATTGAGCTCGATTGGGCTATAATTTGGCCCACACCTTCATCATGCATCCTAGATCACATCTAACAGCCAAAATCCTATGCCATGAAAATTTCTTTCACAAAGTTCCAAACCACATTGAATTTAAGCTCAAAAAATGGCTAACCTCATTGAAGGTGATAACTGGCTCTCGATTCCCTTGGAGAAGCTTCGTCTAGTTGAGACAAAGCTTTGCTAAAAGTTTGAACTCTTGAGGTTGAGTGGATAGCTCTATGGACCACCTCCCCCCCCCCGCTCCTTGCCTTGAGCGGCTTGATCTGGCACCCTTCCTTTTCCTTTGGAGCTTAGGAAAGAACTTAGGTGAGCTCGACTTGGTCCTCTGATGATGCTTGAAGAAGGAATTGAGTTGGTTTGATGTGTAGAGCAAGTTGGAATTTTAATCAAGCGACCCTATTCTCAATGATGAAAATCGAGAATGGAGATTTCAAATCCTCTCTAAGAAGCTTGGGAAGACTATCTAAAGCTTGCTCTAAGTTCCTATGCTTCAATCGACAGAGGAAAAGTGAAAATTCAAATGAATTAGAGGGAGTATATATCCCCCTTTGGCAATCAGATGGCCTAGCTTCCCTTTTCCATTTTGATCCAATTGCCCATAAGGAGTGGTTTGTTAGGCTGTTTGGAGTGTCCTTGAGTTAGATTTTGGTCAGCGAGTGGAATGGTGAACTCCCCATGTGCTTTAATTGAGTGGGAGAAGGTTTGCCATGTGGCCATTTTCATGCACATGGTCGGTTTGGCCATTGGGTTGGGTTTTTAACCTAAACCCATTGGGTTGTACCACCCTCCCTAGTGTTAACTTGATCCACTAAGAGAGTTCAAGGGAAAAGGATTTGATAAAATTCCAAGTGGAAATGGCCAAAATTACTCTATGGCCTAGGGTAAAATGGTTATTTGGATGATTTTAAATTTGGGTGTGTTTGGTTTGTTGAGAAAATAGGTTTGACCAAATTTCTTTAAATTTGGAGTTGGATGTGATTTGGATCATGTTGACCTATTTAGGTCCAAATGGGTCAACTTTGGGTCAAGTTGACCAAGTGGTCAAATTTGGTCAAACCAAGGGTTAGGTCAAGTTCATATGACCATTTGAAATGTTTTGGTGGCTTTGGTTTGATTTAATTTGGTTTAGGTTTGAGTTTGGTTCATATGACTTCATTTAGGTCAAATGTGTCAAGTTGACCAAATTGTCCCATTTGACCTATTTGCTAGGTCATGGTAGTTTAGGTTTGGTTAGTCAAATGAAGTGGATTGGTATCTTTGTTTCCAATCAATTTTGGTTAAGTTTGAATTTGGCTCTCTATGACCCTTTAGTCAAGTTGGGTTCAAGGTCAATTGAGCTGGGTTTAGGTCTAGTTGGCCAGGCTTTGGTTAAGTTCAACAAGTGATTTAGATTAAACTTGACCCATTAGTTTCAATCAATTGGCTTAGATCAAGTTTTGACACATTTTGACTTTTTAGGTCAAGTTGGGCCAACTTGGGTCAAGTGGCCAATTGGGCTAGGTTAGGCTCAAATGTTGACTTGGTCAAGTTCAAACATTGATCATGAATGAACTTAGATCATTGGTTTCAATCAATTTGTCCTATGATGGATTTTGGCAATGTTAGGTTTCATTTTGGCTAAGTGTTGACTTGGTCAATCCATAAGTATGACTTGGTTTGACCCAATTTGAGTGATTGATCATCTCATGATGATTGTTGATCATGATGAGAGACTTAGGTGGGTTTGATTCAATATAATTTGGTTAGGATTAGAATTTTGCTCATAAGGGTACTTTAGGTCACTTTAGGTCAAGTGAACCTAAGTGGGTCAAATGGCTTGGTTAAAGTTTGATTTTAGTTTGATTGAACTCACATATGGACTTATTATTGAAATATAAATCCATTTGCAAGTGGTTTGAAGTCAAATGGGTTTTGATTCATTTGACAATTTCAAGTTCAAAAGGGTGAACATGAAATGGATTTTGGCTTGATTTTGAATTGAGTTTTGTTAGGTGATTAAAGTTTGTAATTATATTTGGGATCATGATTGAAGGATTGATTGAATCATGAAGGAAAATCAAGAGTTTGGCTTGATTTGAAGTTAATTTGGCTAAGTTCAAGAATTTGACTTGAAAGGCTTAGGTTAGATTTTGATTGAATTTGAACTTAAATTTTGGATTTAGTTTGATTGATTTGAATTTATATTTCATTTACATTTGTGAATATAAACTAGAATATAAATGGGTCATGAGAAAATTTCATGAGTTTGAAGTGATTTGAAGATGATTTTTTAAGTCCTTAAGAGAGAGATTAAGGACTTAAGAAGGATTTTGAATTAGGAATTTGAATTTTGGATTTGATTTGATTGATTTGAATTTATATTTTATTTATATATATGAATATAAATAAGAATATATATGAGTTATGAGAAAATTTCCTGAATTTGAATTAATTTGAAGATGATTTGCAGGCTAAGTCCTTAAGAAGGATTTTGAATTAGGAATTTCAATCATGGGTTTCAATCATGGATTTCATTCATGGATTTCAATCCTATGGCATTGATTTGAGTTTGGAGAAAATAAATTAGGCTAAAATTGATTTAGGTTTTATGTTGATTTGATTTGGAGTTTGACTTGAAGGAAGGAAGTAAGGAAAGTGGTTCAAGCTATAGGGTAGGTAGATTTTCCTAAAACCCCTAAGGGATGACCTACTCCTATGGCTAACTCTTCTAAGTCTCCGGGGTTAGGTTGAGTGTCCACCTAATCACTAGATGTTTCTTAGGACTAAGGATCTCTTAAAGTCTAAGATGAGTCCTATGTTTAAGATGGAGGGGTTGAGAACTCATCCTAAAAATGAGGTCAACGGCCACATCAGGAAGTTGCTTATAGTTAAGTAAGGCAAATTACATGATTATGTAATGCCTTGCTTCATTTTAATTTCTTTTTATTTTTTCATTTTATTTTATTTTATTTTATTTTATTTTGTTTTCTCTGCTCTTTTTTTCTAAATAGAGCATTACAATGCTTGATTTTGCAAGCAACTACTTTAAGATGAGCAAGACATCACATTTTCATGATGACTTATTTTCCATTTCTTTTCAATGTTATTTGAGGTGGTGTGACTCTACCATTTTGAATTTTGATTTTAAGAATCTCCCTTTTGATATAAAGGGATGGTAGGCCTAACTTTATCCTCAATAGACTAATAGACTTCATGATCTATTCATTTAAAGGATCATCATTTAAAAGAGGACCCTCTAAGGTAGATGATGTGCTATTAGAAGTCAAGTTTGACTTGTATTATTTTATAGGACATGCAAGATTAAAGGTAATCTCAGCTTGCAATGGAATCTTTGACCACCATACTTGACATTAAGATAATGGCAAATAGGTCATAAGACTTTGCAAAGGATTCTCCTTAGTATGAAGCATTGGTAGCCGGTCTTTAAGAAGCTATTTTCAAAGGCATTCAAAACTTGCATATTTTTGGCGATTCTCACCTTATTATAAATCAAATGCTTGGCATCTATAAAATTAATAAGCTTGAGTTAGCTTTTCACCACAAGCGAGTTCTTGAGATTATGAAGCAAATTCCAAATGTCACACTAACTCGAGTCTCTCAATCCGAGAATAGCAAAGCAGATTACTTAGCAAAATTAGCTAAGGAGATGACAAGTATGAATGATGATTATGTCATGATTTGATTTTACGAAGACTTCTAAAGCCAAAGAAAGTATCAATCCCCACTGGTTGAGGAGTTATCAAATTCGGCATAGCAGAATGCGACTCAAGTTGCTCCTCATTCTCTCCAAAATCAATAAGGAGTTATACCAAGAAAAGTTAAGCATGACATTGCTTCAAAAAAGTAGTAGGAAGCCTTTATTATAGAAGAGTCACATGATTGGGGGCGATCCTTCATCGACTACTTTAAAGAAATAAAATTACCAAACAATAAATCACTGGCAACTTAAATCAAGAAGAGAATGTTGCGCTATGCCTTCATCAATAATATTTTATATCATAGTTCCTTTGAACAAATGTGGCTATGATGACTAAATGCAGATGAAGTTAGCAAAGTGGTGGTTGAAGTTCATGAAGGACTTTGTGGTGCACATCAGTCAAGTCCTAAGATGGTAGTAAAGATCAAAAGGATGGGCAATTATTTTCCATCTATAGTGAGAGATCGTGTCAATCATGCCAAGAGGAGCCATAAATGTCAAGTACCAACCTCCAAATCCATTACACCCAACAATACAATCCTGACCATTTGAATGTTGAGGTACAAATGTAATTGGACCAATTGATCCACCATTATCAGCTGGACACCGCTTCATCCTAGCAGCGACTGATTATTTCTCTAAGTGGATTGAAGCTACCCCATTTAAAGAAGTTGTTGTTGATCGAGTGATTAGCTTCTTTATGCATAATGTAGTCTATAGATTTGGATTGTTAAAAAATTTCTAATAATGGTACAAATACAAAGATTTATAGATTCGTTAATCGACACAAAATTGATTGGAGATATTTTTCAATATATAATCGAATGACAAATGGTTTGGTAGAAGTCTTCAACAAAATATTGGTCAAACTGCTCAAGAAAATCCTCACTAAAAATAAGAGAGAATGACTTACCAAACTGATAGAGGAATTATGGGTGTATCGAACTACCTACAAAACTACCAAACTGATGGAAGAATTTCCATTTTGTTATATATATATATACTTTATTTTCTTGAATTTCATATGAAATGTAATAAACTAGTCATAATGAAATAAAATAAGTGTGGTTACATGAGTTTGAGATATATCTTAAATGATTATCAAATTAAAATAATAAATGTTATCCTAAGATATATATATATATATATATATATTAATGCTTTAATTAATATTAAATGGAGGCAATATTAATTTTATTTAAAATAGAAAACTTTTATTAGTGAATTCTATATTTGAAAAAATGAAGAAATGTTGCAAATATAAATTAATTACATGAATTATCAAGTAACTTTCGATAGAAATCTTTAAAATATTAGAAATGATGGTAATAATAGCCATTTGTATATCATTGTTATTATATAAAAATTTAAGCAACTTTTAATAATTATATATAATATTTATTGTATTAAAAAAGTAACATTTAATATTTTATTGAGAGAGCGTGACTAATAAAATAAGTCATTAATGATCAATCCATATGATGGGGTATATATATATATAAGGTTTGCTTGCCTTTGTACTTCATATGTTAAGATGGACAATTCATGTATTGAGGCTTTCTCATCAAAGAAATCATTTGCAAATGTGATTAAGACTGTACATTAAGATGCTTCCTTCGTTGCATCTATGTTAAGAGGGAGACAAATTGAAGAAGCCATAGCATAATAGCAGTATGATGTCTTCTCCCTCCTAAATCCTATCATGGATAGGCCAATATCATTGGACCACCTTTATATACAAATTGAGAGATATTTAAAATAAAAAAAAATATAAAGCAAAATTTATTTAAGAAAAAAGGCACATTTATATTTTCTTTGAATTATAATAAAGTACCTCTATAGTTCATTAAGCTCTTTTCTATATACCAATTATCTCGTCACAAAATTATCAATGACAAGTTGGAGTAATACATCATTTTGTAAGATTCTGCATTTTATTCAATCATTAAAAATTAATAATGAGTCAATAAAATTAAATATCTTATATTCCTATAATATTTACCTGTAAGGAGCATTCTTTCCAATCCAAAATAAATAGATCCCTCCTCTTTCAGTGTATAATCTATGCTCCAAATGATCCATTCGAGTTAGCCATGTAAGCCCTAACTCATGCTCAATATGATAAAATATAGTTTGGTTTCAAATAAAATAGTGTAAAATATACACATATATAAATTCATTCACCTCTTGTTCAAATTTAGTTGTTGTAGCAGAAATATTGATTTCATTTTGAGATTTGACACCCAAAAGTCCCATTTGCAAATCTGTTGGGTGAATACTCATGCCTTATCAAGTTCATAATCAGCTAGAAATGCAATATGTGATGCTTTGTAAATACTAAGCATAGGGCCTAAAAATAAGGCATAATCATGTTTTATATGTGATAGCATGTCTTCCTCATTAATGAACCAACAAACCCTCCCTGTACAAGGCCATACAGATTAGTTACTTCACCAATACATTTACTAGGATAATAAAATTATATTACATAAATTAGTTAGAAATTAATTAAAATTCATTTCTTAATGTTTTATAAATATTTATATAATTTACTAGTTAACTTCTTACATGGAGAAACTTGATAGTCGTGCATTCTTAAAAGTCTAAAGGCTAAGGAGTCCATAGATTTCGAATGCACATCTTTTTTTGAGAATTTTGATTCCTCTGACATCCATTTTCTATGAATAAAAATAAATATTTAAATTAATCACACAGATGTTATCAATAAAAGTGCATCTAAATATGATGAGACTTCTACGATAGAAAAATTATTTATGCATTGAATTTTAACAATTTTTCTAATAAATTTATTTAATTTAATTAAAGAAGAAATATATTTTCTTTTCCACAAAAAAAACAAAGAATAGATATGCAAGGACTTGTAAAAAATTAACATAAATGTGTATCCTCCCTCCTTTTTGTCCATCTTTTATGAAGATTTAAATGTTTTGAGTAATATATATATGTAACTTGATATGATAATTAAATAGCAAGTGTTAATGAAGGATTAATTGCATATTTAAAGTTTAAAAATTAATAAACTTTGGTATGATAATGAACATTCAGATCAAATTTCTATTAAAATATTTTAAAAAAATATAAAAACATACCCATATTGATGACCCATCACATTTCTAATATTTTCAGTGAAATGCTCTAAACAACCAAACCTCTTCAAGTGATCAATCATACAAAGCTTTATGACATCTTTATCTACTAAGTATATTGGAGGAACTATACAAAAATTATACAAGTATAATTAAATTAGTTTTTAAATATAATTAAAAATAATGTTAATTTTAAATTATATTTTTATTTACAAGAAATAAAATGAACCATTCAAAAAAAAATAGTAAGGTTAAACTTATATTATTAAATAGAAGGATAAAATTTGGAGTCATTGTGAGTTGCAAAATCATTTAATTTATTTTGAGGTGATTGTAATAAAAGTTTTTTATATAATAAAATCATCCTAAATTAATAAAACTTTTCCATTAAAAATATTTTAATCAACTAAGGGCTTTTATACATAGAACTAAGAAATTAGTAATGCTAATGTAAAGAATATCAACTAATATGATAAAGGTAGAACAGTAATTCATTCAACTTCTCATAAATAGTTAAAACATATTTAATAATAATTTTTTTTTTAAATAATGATGATGGTGATTAAAGGCTATGAACATAAAAATATTTTGATATATTTTATATTGGGATAGAATAACTTTACGTTATGTGTTATCATTTTATTTGTTATATATTATAACTAGATTATTATATAATCTTATTGAACTATTCACTAAATATATCTAAATCATTAGATAATAAAACTAAATTATTTTTTATTTATAAATTGTTATAATTTTAAATATATATATATATATATATATATATATATATATATATATATATATATATATATATATATATATATATATATATATATAGTTTATTTATTTATTTATTTATCTCAAATAAATTAGTTATATTATTCATAATTTACTTATATTGAAAAATAATATGAGTTATGAACAAATGTCACACAAAAATGACCCATTCTAATAAAAATTATATTATAATTTTCTTTCACAATTTTTGCAAAATGAACAAGCGTTCGACAAGCTACTCGTGGCGAGGCTCGATTAGTGCTTGTTCATGTTCATTTGATTAACTAATCAAATGAGCTTGAACACTTTTAAAAATACTCGATTGCTAAATGAACAAGCAGAACTTGTCATTCGACTTATTTAAAGCTCGTGAATAAGTTCGGTAAGGAGCTTGATTATGGCTTGATTAAAGCTTGTTTATGAACAATATTATTCAAATAATTATTTTTTAGGCTTAATAAGCTTTAATTTATATAGCTCATATATATTTCTCAATAAGCTGCTCGTGAAACGGTTGATTAAGACTTGATTAAAGCTCATTTATTTTATTAAACGAGCAGCTTGTTAACAAGCTCGATAATCCAATTTGAACCGAGCTCGTGAATAAACTCAAATCGAGCTCGAGCTCGATAATGGTAAACAAGCTCAAGCTTGAACACTATTCTTAAAAGCTCGAATCGAGCTCGAACTCGATAACATTAAACAAGCTCAAGTTTGAACACATATATGCTCGGCTTGACTTGGTTCATTTGCAGCCCTATTTTTTCCCCTGGAGCATAGACCACATATGGGGACCTACCTCCATCCTAGCAATTGGTAGCCAAGTGTTAAGAGAAGTTTTATAGGCTTCACCTCTTGTAATTGTGAAAGCACATGCAGTCGCCGAAGATGATCGAAAATGTTGTTGATTCCAAATGCGATCTCTCTTAATAAATAGAAATAAGCGTACAGCCACGAGACCATCCAACAAGGAAATAGTTGTCGATACTCCAGGTATGATACTTTAAAAATAAATAAAAAAATAAGAAAGCTTATTTAACTTGGAAAATTTCCAAAAAAAAAATTACTTTGAGAAAATTTGGGAAAGTATATTTTGATTTATATTTAATTACAATAAATTTAAATAATTATTTACAATTTGATAAAGCACTATTATTTTTTACAAAACAAATTGCTTAACAATTATAATTTCCACATGCATACATTTATAATTTCCACATACAATTTAATAAAGCACTATTCGGAAAGTCTTTCACTTTTTAGGTCAATGAGTTGGTATGCCCCTCCTTGATACACTTTCTCAATGACAAAAGGGTCCTCCCAATTGGGCTCAAATTTGCCACCAATTTTTTGATTAGGAATAATTGGTCTTCTTAGCACTAAGACCAATACTCTTTCTTGAAAAGCTCGAGGACGCACCATATGATTGAATGCTTTGCACATCCTTGCTCGGTAAACTTCTAAATTTTGTTGAGCTTGGAGCCTAACCTCTTTAACGCATCAAGCGCATCAAGCTCTTCCATCCGTAGACAAACATTCTTATCTTAAAATGATTGTGTTGAATGGCTACCTGAGTGATGGTAGTTCAACTTCAAGTGGCAAGACTACTTCAACTCCAAACACTAGCGCATAATGAGTGGATTTTATGGGAGTACAGTCTAGATGTCACGTCATTATCTTTCTTTAAGGTAGTTTCACTTTGAGGCAATGGCCTCCAAATTTGTTTACCTTTTGGCGATCTTTTGACAACATTAACGCGGTTCGTGTCACACCTCGATGTTCGCCATTTAGGAATTGCTTAGGACAATCTTGAGCATTACCCACTGAGACTAGCCTTTTTATTGAAGTTTACTCATTTTCTCTCATAATCAGATATTGATGCTTTTTCTTCATAAGACTCTTCTCTTTGACAACTTTCAGCACCATGTGCACTCTAAAGAACAGAGTCTTGAGATGCCTCCTTTGTGAGGTTATAGCTTGGTGTCGTTGTCCCCAGAATGATTATTTGATATCACTAGTAGAGCTATTCCTTTTCATTAACTTGAGATTTTTAAACTTTTTGTGAGTGGGAACACTCATTTTTGGCATCAAGTCTGGTTGCATGGCTAGTGATTCAGGAAGCAACTGCTGAACTGACAGTTCAACATTTTTTCTCCTTTCCCTTCTACTCAGTATTCCTCTAGAAGAGGAAGCTTCAGCATCATGCCTTTTCAATGTGAAGGGTTCAACTAGAAAAGTTGTGTTATTCTGGAGAACTAAAGTAACAATTCTCCCAAGTAACTTTAAACTTTATTTTATTATATGTCGATGCTATTATAGCTTAGATTCGACTAGCCAAAGATGGAAAGAGAAACCTATCCCAAGAAAAGTGACTAGAGATCTATGAACTCTAAAAATTTGCCACCGACCTCTTGACATATGTGTGGTTTAATTTGTCGGTGTAATTTTTAGAAAGCAGATGGAATAGTAGATAAGACACTACCTAGAGATTTCACCCTCATTTTGTGAGGACTTAAGATCTGGTTCCAGGTTTTTTATAGGTGCAAGCACCTATAGTTAATTAGCCCTCCCAATACTGAGAGAGAACTTTCGATTAAGGCTAGTCATTAGATCATTAAATACATAGCGTATAATAGCAGCATGTGGAGTTTCAGAATTTAGATTTATGAAATTCATCATTTTAAATTAAAGCGGATGGTTGGGAGAATGATGATGTGTCCAATATAGATCCCATGGTTCTGTCATCCCGGGTAGTTGCGGTCCCTAGTCTACTTAGTCAGAAGAGGTAGTCGACCCAACCTGACCAAAGAGTTCTTATCAGCAACACATGGGTTACGTTATCCAAGAAATCCTTGTAGACTTGTGGTGATGTTTGTCTAAGGAGACATGCTTAAGTCTACCTTAGTTGATATAGGACTTTTTGCCCTACCAACTATACCCTATGATTCACAACACAAAGGGTAGAGCCATTGGGGAGCATATGGGTTATGATCATGATCATAATATAATGGAGCCTTACTGGCCAAACCACCAGACTAGAGGACTTTGGTTATAACTACATCATCTGTGGAGCCTAACGGCCAAGCCCACAGTAAGAGGACATGGGCCACATCCTTACTGGCATGTGATTGATTGAGAGTGAACATAGCAGAACACTTGATTTGACATTGGCTCCATTGTGAGCTAGTGTTTTCTTAATTTTTCACATCCGACAAATAATTATGGAAGGTGAATAGATTGAGTTTTACATTAAGCTTTTAATGATTGAATTCCATTCAAGTAGTTTTTTAGATTGATACTTAATTTGAGTTAATTTGATTTTATATTAGAATCACATTTTGAAGTATCCTCCGTTGAAATCACCATTCAACATACCATCATCGATTGTTACTTGATTAATTTGAATATATTTAAGAGCTTTTGATCCTATCAACTCTGCTTAGCTCTTAATAGAGGATCAGATCTACTACCACATTACAAAATTAGCTTCTCAGATATTTCAATAAGCTAAAATTCTTATAATAATTAAATTTTTAGATTTTTTAATCCAGACCTAGTCCTAAGACCAAATTGGGAAGCAACCCACTCAGCATCGTAAGACACTTGAATCTAAACTTTCAGTATAGTGTCGAGGCCCATGCGGGTGTATTTAAGAATACCTTAATTAACGCCTTCTGTTCGAATGTACAATATGTTGTGAATCCAGTGGCGTGGAAGGCATTTTAAATTGGTCTAATATCTTATTAGACTATTTGAATAATATCTAATTGATTTCAAGTTGATTAGTCTTTGAATATTCAATAGACTCTCACTTATGACAATTCTCAAATTCATCACCAACTATACTCAATTTCTCCTTGATCTAATTCGAGTATTTAATAAGGTGACAAATATACTTCAAACATTTTTTAAGGATTCATTGCCTATGCTTATTAGCAATTATTTGATCTCATGGAAAATCTCTGATGAATTCTTTAATTTTCTTTAATTTATTTGAGTATATTCGAATAGTATATCTTAATTCCAAGAGGCTCTCTTATGCTTTGATTTGATGTTCAATCAAGATTTCTTCTACTTTCGATATCAAGCCTAATTTTTAATTATTCAATTAGTTTTATGATCTCTTGTTTGTGAATTTAATACTTTGAGTATTCAATAAAAGGCTCTATTCACATAAACAAACATCAACTCCAATATCCCTAACTCCACATCACACTTCATATTTAGTGAACAACTAGACTTTAAATTTATTATAAGAGTCTTATAAGTTTGATATCAGCCTCTCCAAGTTTCAACTAAAGCTTGTTTAGGTTTGTGAAGTTTGAAGAGAAGAGAACCCATTTTACCGCTTCAATTTAAACCACTGAGGATTACAATTAAAGTTTGTAAGTTTAGTATCATCCATCAAACCCCATCATCACACCTAATTATTAAATTTAGATAAGGATGGGTCCCACATTGTTTCCTTCGATTATTATAAATAAGGCTAAGAGGGGGGCTTCTATTTAAATCCATTTGTTTGAGGAGTTGGAATGCTTAAAAGAGAAGGGATACTTTTTTAGTTCAAATTTTGGGTGGGCTTTCAGCTTCACTTAGATAAATCTTGTAAGTGCTTTTTTACTTCTTTTTTTTCTCTTTGAGTTGATGTTTTATCTTTGTATTCATTATATATTCCTTTCTCTTATTTTTTTATTTGATTTCAATTTAAAAGATTTCCATTTAAATTTATTCTGGATTTTAGTCTAAAATTTGTCAACATTTCGGCTAGGGGAGCGACATCTAACAATTTTTTTTGGCTTGCTACACATATTGAGAAGTGAGTGGTGTCTTGCCATAGCCATCTTCGACTACTCACTCCTATTGGGAATTAGGGTCTTCAAACCCAAAGAAAGAACACAATGTATATGTATATCTACACACATTTCAACTTATTTCCCAGACACAATGATCTAAGGAGGGTTCAAATTAGGGGTGGTTCAAATAGGAGATTGCAAAAAAAGGGGAATTGCATATTTCAGCAAAGGAGATTGCGCAGATTTCAATAAATGAGAACTCAAATTTTGACAAAGGTGGATTGTTTTAGTTGGGGAGGAAAAGGAGTATTTTCTAAATTGTTTGCCAGGGAAGAGAAGGGAGATTTTCTAAGCAGAAGGAAGGATTTCACTAGGGGTTTTGTTAGGAAGAGAAGGGGAATTTTCAAGAGAAAGAAGGATTCCTAAAGGTTTCAACTAGGGAAGAAGGGGATTTTCTGCTGACGAGGAGAAAAAAAATGGAAGAAGAAGGGATTGTCTTACGTTGGGAGAGAAGAGGAAGAAGGGGAGTCTTGAGCGTGGATGAACCAAGAGAGGGAAGAGGGATCTAGAGTGAGGAAGCTTCGACTCTTTCTCTTGTGTTGCTATGGTTTGAAGAAGATCGGGAGGAGGAGAAGGAAGGAGGAACCATGTTTGGAAGCTGAGAAGGGAGGATCTAATGAAGAGGGAAGTGTGAAGGGAGGGATCAACAAAAAAGGGAGGTCGAGTGGTTGAAGGGAGGGATCAACAAAAGAAGGAGCGTGAATCAAATTCCTTGAATGGAGAAATTATTAATTAGGATTAAATGATATTTACTAATTTTTAAGTGTCAAATCAATTTTAATATGAACTTTACATATATATATATATATATAGGTTGATATATATATATATATATATATATATATATATATATATATATATATATATATATATATATATATATATATATATCGCCAAATTAGATCAATTTCAACTCAAAATGTGCATTATCATTTTGAGCTCAATTTTCTTGCAGAGTTATCCAAATTGAGTATGAGTCTTTTGATAGATTTTGATGTTTCAAAACTAACATCAATAATTTTTTAAGCGAAGGTCATTTGGTTTAAGCATCCCTCGATATATGCATGTGGCGTTGATGAGCTTTCTTAATTGGTTGATCATCGTGTTCTACAATATTTATATTTTAACTAGCTTCAATGTTTTGAATACAATGGTGAAGATCGTTCATAAATTAGAGATCATTTCAACTTATTTTGGTGACATCTAATGTATTTCAGCCTCGATTTGCATGTTTCCACTTCCGATCATTCGACATTTGCATAGACTTGTTTGAATTGATTGTGAATAGTATTATTTGATAGATTTTGATATTTTAAAACTAACGAAGCAATCAATTTTATGAACGGAGGTCATTTGGGCATCATCGCAACTTCGACTCTAATATACATGTTGGATTAATAGCTCATCACTTGCTCTGATCGTTGATTGTGCAATATTTATATTTTGACTAATTTCAATATTTTGAATATAATGACAAAGTTTGTTCATTGATTGGAGGTCATTTGGGCTAATTTCAATAATGTTTGGTTGTACTCTAAAGCATCTAAAGTTGATTGAATTCATCTCGTAAGCTCGATTTGACTCATGTGGTATATATGAATGTCAACAAATGCCCAACAAATGTTATTCACGCATGGAGTGAGTCGTGTTTGTTGAAAACTCGTAAGCTCTTCTTTGTTCCCCTTCTTTTTACTGCTTTTTAGTCTAACTCCTCTTTTTGTTTTATGCTTTGTTATGCTGCCACTTGGAATCTTATGTGTTGTTTCTCTAATCACTTGATAGGAGAATGTTCAGCTGGAGAAGTCCTGATGATCTATCATCTGCTGAGCCTAGCGAGGAGGTTATTTGGTCAGAGATTGACAGACACGATCCTTGTGAAGATGCTAATATCAGTGATAGAATTAAACAGCACCAGGGTTTCTATGCACGCTCCTCCATGCTTCCTGACTATACTTTAGACTCTATTACTTCTGAGGATCCCACAGATTGGGTGGCTACTCTAATCTAAAATTCAAGGACTTCAATCCTCTGAATAGTATAGTAGCTTAGGTTAGTTTTGAATATTATGATATTTTACAACGCTAGCATTGAGCTGACGAGGCGTCTAGACTTTGATTCACCATCGATCCAAGCTCATCAAACTTACTTTGAGATTCATCTGGCAAGATTCCTACTCCCACTGGATACTTACTTGGGCTAAATGCATCTTGCAAGTTCACAAGACACTTTACAAAATTGGCATTTATGAGGTAGTATATGTGTCTTTATTTGATTTTGGAGGTATGCCTTCTTCTTTGGCTTGTGGAATAGCAGAGTTTTGGGATGCTAGTAGTAACACTTGTTGGATTGACCGGAGGAGTTACAGCTTTACACTTTGGGACTTCTGTGTGTGTCGCCTTCCGGTTTGTTACGTGAGGAGTTTGTTCCGCCTGATGAGGAGTTCTTTCGCATACATCCTTCTATAGATAGTGGTCAATGAGGCAGAGTAGCCATTCTATCTAAATATATTACTCTTTTGAACCATTATCACTTGGCTTGAATTAGGATGTGAGCACCTGCTACATTGCTCTGTGACTACATGGATTCAACTTATAGGATTATGCTCTATCTGTGGAGATTGTAGCACTACTTGATCCTTTCAATTAAGTGTGTCTGATGACAGTTACATATCTGAGGAGACTGCGGAGCCTACTTTATTAACACGAGAGACTTCTCTAGCCATACAGGGATTGAGCGAGGATTTATTCTTAGTTGAATTTATAGTGATATGGTTCTGCATTTTTATGCTTCCCATTACGTAGGGATCAGTTCATCCAGGTGCTTTATTAGTAGCCAGCAGGATTTCTTGAGGTGAGCAGATTTCTCTAGCCCCAGTAATGTTAGCTAGGATTTACAAAATATTGGGGATGATTCTAAGGCTGGTTCTCTAGAGTTACGAGATGTGACTCTACCGTGGCAGTACTTGTACGCTTGGGTTCACCTCCACATACATGGTGCATTTGCTTATTTTGAGTATTTGACATTCTTTTCATGGCGAGGATATCCTACAGTCTTGCAATTATACTGAGCATCATCTACTTTGGAGATGGACCAGATTTGAATGTTCTTCTTTGCTCCTCATTTAGTCAGAGATCGATTTTTGTTAGTCTACCAATCAGACATATTTGGTTTATCATCTGACTTGATAGAGGTTGATCTTATTGATAGTCTTGATGAGAATGGCAGATATTCATTGCTCCATGGCCGACAAAAATTGAGAGTATATGAGTACTTTTTTCAGTATACATCCTGGATGGTTATGTTATCGATTTGAATAATCAATTATTATAGATGGCTACCAACCATGTTGTTTGCTTTCATCCATGAGTGGGTCATGATGGTAATTCATTCTTGGTATAGTGGACATTAGGAAGATGGGATGATCCCCTCAGACACGCTACTTGATTGCTTCCTATTTACATTCTTTGGTACTAGTGCTCACTTCGATAGCTCCTTCGCAAAGTCAGTGGATTAACTATACCTCACCACGGGTATGGCGTCCTTTGGTCCTTTCTTGATGCCAAGATATAGTGTAGGGTGAGGTGTTGGGTTCCTTGTGGTCGAAGCCTTGTCGTCCACACCACATGAGGAGATACATAGAGGTATAATCACTATCTTTCTATTTTTCAATAATTTTGTTATCCCTCTTTGTTTTATCATTAAGATATGTTTAGTGTGTTGGTGAATAAATCTCTTATAGAGTCACCTTTCAAATCCATGGAGAAAAGAAAGAAGATACCTTATAGAAATTTGTATTAGTAAGACACCACACGAGATCCACAATGTACTTATTCAAGTGATGGATACATCATTAAAAATAGTGTACTATCTTGAAAGATAAAATCACTACCCTTTAATGGAACCATCACCTCAATAAGGACTCCTAAGGATGATGATGTACCGAGATTCTTTCCAACTTTACATGAAAAGTAAAGAAGGGTTTATTTTAAATTGGGTTGTTAAATTCTATAGGGCAAGCTCCATTAATTACATCCTAAGGGACAGATCCCTTAGAAAACTCTCAAGGTAAATGATCATTTCTTTGAAGATTTCAATAGGGAAGGACTATCATTGGTTTGTGTTTGAAGATCAAATGAGATTAATCAAAATAAGGAGTTATTATCAAGCCAAAATGGAAGATAAGTAGGAGATGCCCAATGCTGCTAGGAAACCTAACAAGCACTCAAACTAACCTATATTGGGCTTTACTTTTAAAAAATTGATTTAGTTTGTTTGAGTTATATTTTTCATTAGAATTTTAGGACTTAAGATTCCTTAACACAAGATTAAGAAAATGCCTAAGAGATGAGGAATTATGCTTATGGCCCACAAAGGGGAGATGCAACCTCAGAACTTAAATCTAGGGAGCTTCGGTGAGGGCTGAAAGCACAACCTAAATCTAAGGCGAGAAATGGCCAATTAGTTTACCTCCATAAGAGAGGACAAACCACCTGACATCTTGGACTTACAACTGCCTGGGGATGACCGCCAACTAACTCCTCATACGATTTTAAATATATGTAGGCAAGTCTTTATGGTTATGCAAGATAGCTAGGCTGTTATTATTTAGAAAGAGGCTAAGTCCTTAACCCCACTCCTTAAAGAGACTAGATCATTTAAAGGGACATGCTTCAAATGACCTAAATCTAATGCAATTCAAATTTAATTTTTATTTTTATTTTGTGGACAATCATTTTAACTCAGGCTAATAGGATTTTTATGACTAATGCATGAGAAATGAGATTATTAGCCAAAATTAGCAAGAAAGGAGGAGGTGAATTTCCACCATGGCCCTCAAAGGTTAAGCCGGGTTCTCTGACAAAGGTAGAAACCCTCCAATCAAGAGTGAAATAAGATGCATTTGTGCATGATATTATAAAGAAATGCTCATCCAGCTAAGGGGTTTCTAATTCTTTTATCTTGCTTTTAAACCTAAGCTTTATGTGAGCTTATGAGCTGTTTTAATTTTCATTTGAGTTGTTAAGTTGGGTAAAAGATTTATTTTTCTCTAAAGAGTCTAATCCACATCCAGGCCATACATAAAGCAAGGAAGAAACTAGGAAAAGCATGCCACTTAATGCAAAAGCTAAACAAATCATCAATCAATTTATAAAGCTAATAAATAAATGGCTATTGTATTGGGCACCACCGCACAAACCCAAAATATCAAATGTGTATGAGCTCTACCCTTATACAACCCAGATTACAAATGAATGAAATTACAATTTAAGTAAAGGAATTCATTGTTATGGGGGTCTTCAAGCTTTATTCTTCTTTCTTCCTTCTTCTATCTTTCTTCTTTTCTTTTCTTCTTCTTCTTCTTCTTTGGTTCCTCCGAAGGTTGGATGGTAGATGCTCCAAGTTTTACATGGTGCATAAGATAAGATCTTATGACAAATGCTTATCCTAATCCCCATAACAAATCATTCCAAAATCTTAATTATACAAATTTTACATGAAAAGGAAAAGTGGAAATCTAACACTGCAAAATAAAAGGTTAGCTAAATCACACCACACAAATCCCAAGCATGTATATTGGACTTATCACCCCACACATGGACTACCAGCCTATGGATTCTTCTTAGGGGTATAAAGCACTTGCAAGCAAAAGCATTTATATTTTTATTTATGATGGTGCCCCTTAAGTACAATCCCCTACATAAAAGAATAGTTAGACTAAGAACGTTCTACCATTCATTCTACGAGCATACACCCTAACATCCAATCTAAAATATATATCACAAAACAAATCAAACATCCAACCATGCACCTAACTAACCTAAGAAGTGGTGACTAATGTTTGTGCTTTGAAGGTTTGTGTGGTAGCTTGGGCTTTAGATTCAAAATTTTCTAAAAGAACATGTTCAACTTAGAGGAGGGTTTCATTTAAGTTGTTTAAGTGTTTGGGGTTGGTTTTATTTCATGTTTTAATTTGGTTTAGGTGAGACCTATAATTAATTACTAAGTTATGAAGAGAGAAAGAGAAGAGAAGTTCTCTTTCCTTCCCTAACCTTAAATAATTTTCTAAAGTAGGTTCATGTTTAGTTTCATTTAGGTGAATATTTTGATCACATATTTTAATCAATCCTAAGTTTAGACAAACTCTAAACAAACCTATTCAAAAAGAAAGACATTTTAAGATTAAATAAAATGAATCAAAATTCACATAACACACATTACTTCATTTCTTTCCAAACATATATAACATTCATACGGATGGAACCTAAGCATATATATACATGCAAATGAGAGTAGCTAACACACTTTATGATGCATGCTAAGTAATCCATTTAAGAAAATTTAGAAGTTGAATATGCATGATTTTTCTTAAGTAGAAAAGGTTTTCCCTATCCAAAATTTCATACATACATGAAAGTAAGAAAGGCATAAGTGAGTACATTGTTAACTAGAGGTAAGGTAAAAGATATACTTAGGGCTACTTAAAGTCCTCGTAACCTCGGGGTTATCCAGACTAATTTACCACTTTCCTGAAGTACAAACATGTATATAAAAGAATTGAAATAGAAAAGGAAGATGCAAAAGTTGTTTAATAGACTTATTTTG
The DNA here is from genome assembly GCA_021442155.1 of Cymbidium sinense. Classification (NCBI taxonomy): domain Eukaryota; kingdom Viridiplantae; phylum Streptophyta; class Magnoliopsida; order Asparagales; family Orchidaceae; genus Cymbidium; species Cymbidium sinense. Next base: position 151,404,887 of record CM038215.1, read on the forward strand.
TTTATGCAATTTATTTATGTAAGTGTAGGTAACCCTTCTTAGATAGTAGCATAGGGAAGAATAGGATATGAAATTATTTATATCCTTTTCAAATGAACCTTATATCTCACCAAATTTTTTATTCAAAACTATACCAACATAAAAAAGAAGGAAACCTATACTAAGCATACTTTTATGATATTTGGCTTGCAAGCTATAATTAAAGTATAAGAAGCATACTTTCAGATTTGATATTTTATTTTTAAGTTTTGGAAAAAAATTTAGATTTAGTAGTGATAATAGCCACTCATATTTTACTTTAGCCAACACATGCAACACATGCACATTTGACATAAAGTAAACAATTTCATTTTAAAATTTGAAACATGAAATTTTGAATGCATGAAATCACAAGGCATACAACTTAAGTCCTTGGGAAAGATCCAAAGCAATGAAAGCATGTAAACAAAATCACTTTACTTAAATCCTAAAGACATTCTTATAGAATAAGAAAATTTAGAATAAATCAAAGTGAATTTCAAAATGATTTTTGTTTAGTTTGAAGTTTGATTAATTTTAAAAAGGAGAGATGAGTTTGCTGTTCCTAACCAATTCCCACATGTGTTTGATACTTTTTGTTTGATTTTTAGGTAATTAAATCCATTTTGAAGCATTGATTAGGTTAAGGTATGGATTAAGTGACTTAATTAGCCCTTACCTACACCACCTTAGAAGAATTTAACTAAGTAATTATGAGCCAATGAGATGTCATAAAATCCACAAGGGATTTAAATTTGCAATGCACCTAATAATGAAAAGGCTTAATACAATTTGGCTCACAATTAAAAGTTAATTATGCTAAGAGTTTAACTTAAGTAATTTCAAAATTTTCACACTTATGAATGGGATTTTGATTTCTAATTAAAATTAGGCTATTGAACACCCAAGCATCTCAAGGTAGATTAATTAAGTTGGAAATTTTTTAGAATTTTTTAAAATTGATTAAGGGATAATTAATGAATTAACCCTTAATTAAGAGGAGATTAAGGAGAGAAGAGGGAGTTTAGGAATAGCTTTGGGAAAATGCCCCAAAATTATTTCATAAATCTCCTATTGATATGACCTTAATCAACCCTAATCATAAGATAAAATCACTAATCATACCTAATTATGCTTAATTACAACAAAGAGGTAATTAGGGAATGAACTAGCAATTTTCCCAATTGAGCCCTCAATAAATCTCAAGAAAATTAGGAGAGGCGAGGTCATCCCCAAAAATGAACCCCAAAAATTTGATAATTGATGACCTAATTAAAGGATAATTAGCTAATTAAGATTCCCAAAAAAAACCCAAATTCAGAGAAAAGAGTAATTCAAAATCCATTTAAATATTCTAGATGAAATTATCTTTCCATAGCATTTTTCCTTTTATTTTTCTAATTTTTCTAAAGGGAATTATTAATTTTAGAAGTTCTCTGAATTAATTAGGAATTAATTAATGCATTTAACTAAGCCCTAATTAATCTCTAGCTCACACGATGATGTGGCGCGCTTTTACGCCACGCCTTGAGGGGGTGACTTAAATGTCACATCCCAAATGGCGGCGGTGACACACACTTATATTCCCCGCTGTTCGATCAAAGATTGGATGGCTGAGAATCCCCCCGAGGTTTTAAAAGGATAATTAGATTTCTAAATGTGTCAATCTCATCCATCCATCTAAAATGCATGGGTGGACGATGAGATGAGCCAAGTTCTTCCCTGAGGATCAATGGAGACCGTCCATGATCTAAAGGGAGATCTGAACTTGATTGAGCTCGAATTGGAATGAAATTGTACCCACACCATCTAAACATAATTACAAACCTATCCAACGGTGGATTTCACATGCCATGAATATTTCTTTCACAACGGACCAACACCTCCTAAGCTAAGTGGTCAAAAAATTCCATTCCTCGTCGGAGGTGATCACCGATGCTCGAGCTTGATGAGGTAACTTCATCTGGTGGAGACGAAGCCCTGTTAAAATTTCTAGGCCTTGGGATTGAGTGGATCAATGGATGGACCAACACCACTTCACTTGGGCTTTGGCTTTGATCCAATTGAGCTCTTCCTTGCCTTTAGAACTTTAGAAAGTTCCTCCATGGAGTGTGCAAGAGTAATTGGAAGGAGATCAAGTGTGAGGAAGAAATTTATCCTCCTATTTTGCACCTGCAAAATTGAGAAAGAAGAATTCCCTCTCTAAGAAGCTTGGGAATGCTGAGATGGTTGCTCTGTTTTAGCCAATCCATCGAGTGAATGAAAATTGAATTAGAGGAGTATATCTCCCCATGGAAATTGGATGACCACACCTCCTTGCCATTTTGATCCAATTGACCATATGGGAGGAGTTAGATCTTGCACATGTCATTTGAGGCAAGTGGATTGCCAACCTCCCATATGCATCAAATTGGGCTTAGAGGAGTTTAAAAATATAATTTTGAGCTTTGGTGATCTTTGGTGGGGGACCCAAACCCAATGGGTTGGATGCACCACTCATCACTAAGTCCCCTTGAGCTTTTAGGAAAGCCTCAAGTGATTGTGAAGAGGGCATGACCAAAATACCCATGGGCTAGGTTGGTATCTCTTTTTTCAGTCAATTTGGGTTAGGTTCAATTTTGGCTCAACATGACCCCTTTAGGTCATGTTGAGTCTAAGGTCAATTGGGCTAGGTTGGGTCTAGTTGGCCAACTGAGTCTTTGGTCAAGTTTCATAAGTGATTTGGGATGGACTTGACCCATTGGTTTCAATCAATTTGGCTTAGATCAAGTTTTGACACATTTTAGCCCTTTAGGTCAAAATGAGTCAACTTGGGTCAAGTGGACCAATTGGGCTAGGTTAGGCTCAAATGTTGGCTCGGTCAAGTTCAAACATAGGTCATGAGTGAACTTAGATCAATGGTTTGAATCAATTTTGCCTAAGCTGGAATTTGGCTATCTAAAGTTTTATTTTAGGTTAAGTGTTAACTTGGTCAATCCTTAGGTTTGACTTAATTTGACCCAATTTGATTGACTGATCATCCCATGATGATTGTTGATCATGATGAGAGGGATATATGAGTTTGGTTCAATCCAATTTGGTTAGGATCAAAAGTTGGCTCATAAGGGTACTTTAGGTCAGTTTGGGTCAAGTGAGCCTAAGTGGGTCAAATGGCTTGGTCGAAGCTTGATTTGAAGTTGGTTGATATTGTATATGAATTTATGATTGAAATATAAATCCATTTACAAGTGGTTTGAAGTCAAATGGGATTTGATCCATTTGAAAATTTCATATTCAAAGGAAGAATATGAAGGGGTCTTGGGTTTTATTTTTGATTTGGGTTTTGATTGTTTGATTGAGGTTCAGATTTATATATGAGCTCATGATTGTAGGTTTGATTGCACCATGAGAGAAAATCAAGAGTTTGGCTTAATTTGAAAGTGATTTGGCTAAGTTCAAGATTTTGACTTGAAAGGCTTAGATTTGATTTTGAGTGGATTTGAGTTTATTTTTTTGGAATTGGTTTTGATTGTTTGAATTTATATTTCATTTATATATGTGAATATAAATGAGAATATAAATTGATCATGAGAAAACTTTAAGGATTTGAAGTGGTTTAATCATGATTTAGGTTAAATCCATTAAAGGGAATTTAAAGGATTTAAAGCAATTTTTAATTTGAAATTTAATTTTTGAATTGGGTTGGATTGATTTATATTTATATTTCATTTATATATGTGAATATAAATGAGAATACAAATAAGTTTTGAGAAAATCCCATGAGTTTGAATAGGTTTGATCAAAGTTTAGGTTAAATCTATTAATGGAAAATTAAGGGATTTAAGGGAATTTCAAGGATTTTAAATTTGGAAATTAATTTTTGCCTTTGATTAGATTGATTTCTATTTATATTTTATTTATATATGATAATATTAATGAGAATATAAACAAGTTTTAATAAAATCCCAAGAATTTGAATCGGTTTGATCAAGGTTTAGAGTTGATTTTACCTAAGTCTTTTAATGGAAAATTAAAAGGACTTAAGAAAATTTCATGAATTGATTTGAAGTTTTGAATTTGATTTGATGGGTTTGAATTTATATTCAATTTATATATGTTAATATAAATGAGAATATAAATGAGGTATGAGAAAATCTCAAAGGTTTGAATAGGTTTGAATCACGATTTTGGCTAAGTCCTTAAGAAAGGGTTAAGGACTTAGAAAATTTGAACTTAGGAATTTTTGATGGATTTTGATCAAGGGTTTCAATCATAGAATTGAATCATGGAATTGATTTTAGTTTGGATAAAATCAAATAGAATTGATTTGTGGTTTGACTTGAAAGAAGGAAAGTGAGGAATGGTTTAAGCTAAGGGTAGGAAATTTTCCTAACACTCCTAAGGCATAACCTATTCCTATGGCTAACTCTTCTATGTCTTCTAAGGCTAGATTGGAGTGTCCACCTAATCACTAGATGTGTCTTAATACTAAGAAAATCTTAAAATTCAAATAGAAGTCTTAAGCCTAAGATAAAGGGGTTGAGAGGTCATCCTAAAAAAATGATCAACAAAGGTCGCCCAATATGTATGGTGTGACTGACAAGAAACATCGCACGTATTGGTATTAACTAAAATGATCAACAACACTGAAAGATCACAAGCACTAACAGAAATAATCTATCCTTAAATCCAAGGAAAAGAAAGAATTTAGAACTTAGTGCAATTTGGCTCTTCTTATGTCCAAGACATAAGAGAGAGGGAAGAAATCCACTAAGGGATGGAGTACGAATCTTCCACTAAGAAAGCAGGTTCAAGTCATCTACAAGGAGATGAAAGGTTTGATTTGATTTGAATCTCACTAAGGAGAAAAATATTTGATTAATTCCATTAAGGAAGTGGGTTGAATTTGTTTTAATATAGGTTTGAATTTTTAAGAACCCTATTTTGCAATGAGTTGTACGAATAGAGCCATGAGGCTAAGACCTAACTCAGATTTACCAATCCATAGGGGTAGTCAACTAAGCACATAGTAGGACTAACCAACCAAAGGATGTCTTTCAGTATGTAGCAGTGATACTAGAAGAAAGCATAGTAGACTTACATCTTCCAAAGTAAGGACCAGTTGTTGGGGTAATTTATTGACAAGATAATAGATTGAACCCAACCTAGGGCTGACTATTGAGTGAATGCCACTGGGAGACTACTTAGATCAGCTCAAAGATAGTCAAGATCAATTTCATTTTTAATTTGTTTATTTTGATTATAATGGATCCCACAAGTTTGTGATGAACTTCAAGTAGTAGAGCCTGGAACTAACGCATTTACCAATCCAAAGGGAGTAGTCTACCAACCACAAGGTAGGACTATCCAACCAAGGAGAAATGCCTTCTGGTATATAATGGTCAAGTCTTAAGAAGAAAACATGGGGATTCACATCTTATAGAAATAAAGAACTACTAGGTGATTGGTTGCTTTGGGCAACAGATCGAACCCGACCTAAGGCTGACTATTGAGTGAATGCCACTTGGGGACTTAGATCACCAAGATATAAAAGATTAATTTTTATTTTTAAATTATTTCATGGGTTTTGTTAGTTTGCGATGGATCACACTGAGAAGGAGCTTATAGAAGCCTAGACCTATCTTAGATTTACTGAAACAAAGGGAGTAGCTTCCCATACGATGGGAGAACTATTCCACCAAAAGAGTTCCTTTCAGTTTATAATAATCAATTGAAGGGAAGAAAGCTCAGGAACTGACATCTTCCACTAAAAGACCACTGGGGTGATTGGTATCTTTGGAAAATAAATCGAACCCTACCTAGGGCTGCCCATCAGTTTGAGACAATCATGCTAGAAATAATGTGTCATAGTCTTATATCTTTCAAAGAAGAATGAATATTATGGTAACCTACTTGTGGCAAAATAGATTGAATCTGATATAAGGGCAACTACAGAGTGAGTACCGACCTTGGGATTTATCTTAACTCAGGTAGTCAGGCAATTCCTATAGGGAGTCCTGCTAACACTACCTTAAAGATAGGATGCCTGCTTGGGAGAAGGGGCCCTTTGGGGGTTTGAATTTCTAATCCATAAACAAATTAATTTTTCTTTATTTATTTTATCATGGACCCTGTTAGTTTGTGAGGGATCAAAATGAGAAGGAGCTTATATCATCCTAGACTTATCTCAGATTTACTGAACCAAGGGAGAATTTGTGCATCCGCTGAACAAAATTTCTAACCACAAGGGTGGCTACTAGAAAAGGGGGACTGTCTAATCCAAAAGTAACCTGGGTAGTGTCTAAATGGGGTCGCAAAGGACTTGATCCAAATAGAGTGCCCACAAGGGATGGGGCCGATAAAGGCTTAATTTAACACCCTGAAGAAAATGACATGGCTAGTCATAAATTCAATAGGTATTTAGTGTCTAACTCAAGGAGAAAGCATGGACTCATTTCTGCCAAGAGTGGTGTACTCACCATGAGTCTCTATTAGCACCTCCAATAGTAGAACTGATTGCTAGGATAGTCTATCTTTGGCTTGACAGGTGTTATCCGACCTAGGGCGACTACTGAGTGAATGCCACTGGGGGACTTAGATCAACTAAAAAGTAGTCAAGAGGAAGGAGCCTCTAGGGGACTTACCCTAAATCTCAAATATACTTGACCTAGTTAGAGCATGATGGCTAGTTCAAGAAGAAAGCACGGGGACTCACATCTTCTTAAACAAAGTTAACATGAGGTAGCTCACTGGATGGGCAGTGAAGACTACCATACTAACAAGGCACTCTTTGGTTTGTAATGATCAAGTTAGGAAGAAAGCACATGAACTCACATCTTTTAATAAATTACCACTAGGGTGACACACTAACGAGGTAACATGTGAACCAGAGAGCAAATGCCTAATGTGAGTGCCACAAAAGGGCTTGCTCTCACATCAGGATAGCTCAAGAGAAAAGATTTATGTTTGTTATTTTGTATGTATTAAAAGGAATAGTACACCTCTGGGGACTCTTACACCTACCTTAAAACACACTGGAGAATTATGAAATGATGCCACTGATGACAATAAGAATTCCCACTAAGAAAGGATGCCACTTAGGTTCTCTCACACCTAACTTAGTTATGCTAATCGAAATGGGATACCTCTCAAGTTCTCTTACACCAATTCTAAAAGCACCAGGAGATTGTGTTTGTGTTGTGAAAAGGGATAGGATGCCACGAGGAGACTCTCACACCTACCTAGACACGTCACGGCAGATTTGCAAGATAAGCAAACAACACTTTGAAAGAAGAGAAGATTTGATGAATGGAATCAGGTTTTGTTCTTTTTATTAATGATTGCTTTCAAACAAGTTTTGTTTCATGGGTAATATTTCTTTAGATAGAACGCATTAATTAGAAGCATCGGGTGTTCCCCTTTACAATCAATAAGCTGATAAGATCCTCCAAATTTTTGATAGGATGCTTCCATAGGTTCATTGATGTTTTGAATTTGAATTTTGATTTTGAGAATTCTTTCCTTTAACAAACATGTTAAAGTAAGGCTCCAAATGACTTTATTTGGTTTGAGTGCTTTGAAATTTTACTTAGCAAATTTAGGTATGCTAAGCAAAGTAAAAGTGATTATTTATTTCTTTTTAAAAAATTTTGTTTCATTTTGATTTTTGGAAAAATTTTGGAATTCCTACTTAGCAAATTTTGGTATGCTTAGTGAAGAATCCAAGTGTATGTTATTTAATTTTTGAAAATAGGATTCTTAGCAAATTTAGGTATGCTAAGAAAATCCTAAGTGTTTGATTTGTTTGGAATGTTTTGATTTTTGAGAGGGGTAGGATCCTTATCAAATTTGATATGCTAAGGGGATCCTAAGTGTTTTATTTTGTTTTTGAAATGATTGAAAGTGGAGATTCAACTTTAATAAATTTGGTATGCTAAAGATGAAGTCCCACTTGGTTTTGTGAAATGGAAATTTCACTTAGGAAATTTGGGTATGCTAAATGAAATTCCAAATGGTGTGTTCAAAAATTTTGATTCCATTTTGGTTTTGAAAATGGACACTTCTCAGCAAATTTGGTATCTGAGGGAGGGAGTTCCAAAAGTGTTTGAATAATTTTGTTTTGACTGAAAACTTTACTTAGCATTTGAGTATGCTAGGTGAAGTTCCAAAATATGTTTTGAAAAGTTTTGAATTTTGGATTTGGAAACCTTACTTAACAAATTTGAGTATGTTAAATGAAGTTCCAAATATTGTTTGAAAATTTTGATATTTTTAGATTTGGCGACTTTACTTAACAAATTTGGGTATGTTAAGTGAGGTTCCAAAATGTGCTTTAAAATTTTTTTAGATATGATTGTTGATTTTGATTTTGGATTTGAAAACTTCACTTAGCAAATTTGATTATGCTAAATGAAATTCCAAAATGTGTTTTGAAAATTTTTGAATTTTGGGATCTGAAGATTTCACTTAACAAATTTGGGTATGTTAAGTGAGGTCCCAAATGTGTTTAGAAAATTTTGAAATGTGATTATTGATTTTGAATTTTTGAATTTGGAAACTTCACTCAGTAAATTTGAGTATGCAAAGTAAGGTTCCAAATGTATGTTTGAAATTTTTTAAAATATGATTGTTGATTTTGATTTTGGATTTAGAAACTTTACTTAACAAATTTGGGTATGTTAAAAGAAATTCGAAATATGTTTGAAAATTTTGAATTTTTTTGGATTTGGAGACTTCACTTAACAAATTTGGGTATGTTAAATGAAATTCCAAATATGTTTGAAAATTTTGATTTTTTTTTGATTTGGAAACTTTACTTAGCAAATTTGATTATGCTAAGTGAGGTTCCAAATGTACGTTTGAAAATTTTTTGAAATATGATTGTTGATTTTGATGTTTTGAAAAGAGAACCTCCATTCAACAAATTTAAGTATGTAGAATGGAGATCAATTTTATTTTTGAAACATAAAATTTTTGTGTGTGATTGTTACTTTTTTGAAAGAGAGGAATTCCAACTTGAAACATATGTGAGATATGCTCAAGTGAGATTTCCTAAATGATTTTTATTATTATTTGGGAATGAAATCTTCATTTAATAAATTTATGTATATTAAATGAAGGTGTTCATGTGTGCTTTTTGAAAAATTTTGATTTTGTTTACAAATGAACTTTCTATTTAATAAGTGTGAGTGTATTGAAATAGAAAAATTGATGTGTGCTTCTGAAAACTTTATGATTATGGTTGTGATTTTGGAAAATATGATTATTCATTTTATTTTGAAAATGACATCTTGATAAACGTGAATTTGAAAGAAGATGTACATTTATGCTTTTGGAAATTTCTTAGTTTTATTTTTGAAAATCCTTACATGTAACATCTATGGGAATTGTTAAATAAAGGTGACAAAATTTTATGGAAAATATTTTATTAAGTGTATTTTTGAAAAGGTGCTTTTGAAAAGAAGCAAAGTTCTTTATGGAAGATTTTATTTATTATAGGATGAACCTTTCTTTAACATGAACATTATAAGGAGGAAGTCTTTAAGATGTTTTTTTTTTATTTAGATCTTTTCGTTTTACCCAATGGAGAAACCAATGGGGGTTTTAAGCCCAACAAAGAATGTGGTCCTAAAACCTAAAGATGTTGGCTAACTCAACTCAAGAATGAAATGAGCTAAGTGCCAACGAAAAGAAGAATAGTCTTGGATTCAAACCAAAGTACAAATCCACTATCGATACCCAAAGACAATGATCACTTACCAAAGATAGAGAGAGGAACCATCCCCAGTGGAGTCACCAAAAAAATCTGTGGTGAATAAATCTCCTATAGGGAGTCGCCTTTCAAATCTATGGAGAGAAGAAAGAAGAGACCATATATAAATTCATCTTACTAAGATGTCATGCAGATCCATATGTTTATTCAAGTGATCGACATCATCAAGGAAATAGTGTACTATCTCGAAAGATAGAAATCACTAACCTTTAATGGAACCAATCACCTCAATAAGGACTACTAAGGACGATGGGTCATATGTACAGAGAGATTCCCCTACTTTACATAGAAAAATAAAGCATGGTTTATTTTAAACTCGGTTCTTTAAATTCCCTATAGGGGCAAGCCCCCATAATTAATTACATCCTAAGGGATGGAATCCCTTAGAAAAACTCTCAATTAAGGTAAATGATCAATGTCTCTGAAGATTGCAATAAGGAAGGACTATCAATAGATTAGTTTGTGTTTGAAGATCAAATGGGATTGATTAAAAGAGGGAGATATTATTGAAGCCAAAATGGAAGATAAGTTGGAGATGCCCATGATGCTAGGAAACCTAGCGAGCATCTCAAACTAACCTATAGCTGGGCTTTACTTTTTTAAAATTGATTTAGTTTGTTTGAGTTATATTTTTCATTAGAATTTTAGGACTTAAGATTCTTTAACACAAGATTAAAAAAATACCTAAGAGGTAAGGAATTATGCTTATGGCCCACAAAGGGGAGAAACAACCTCAGAACTTAAATCTAGAGAGCTTTGGTGAGGGCCGAAAGCACAACCTAAATCTAAGGTGAAAAATGGGTAATTAGTTTGTCTCCATAAGAGAGGACAAACCACCCGATAGCTTGGACTTACAATCACATGGGGATGGCCGCCAGCTAACTCCTCCTACGATTTTAAATACATGTAGGCAAGTCTTTATGCTTATGCAAGATAGCTAGGCTGTTATTATTTAGAAAGAGGCTAAGTCCTTAAACTCACTCCCTAAAGAGACTAGATCATGTAAAGGAACATGATTCAAATGATCTAAATCTAATGCAATTCAGATTCCATTTTTATTTTTATTTTTGGACAATCATTTTGACTCAGGCTAATTGGATTTTTATGACTAATGCATGAGAAATGAGATTATTGGTCAAAATCAGCGAGAAGGGAGGAGGTGAATTTTCATCACGGCCCTCAAAGGTCAAGCTGAGTTCTTTGGCAAAGGTGGAAGCCATCCAATCAAGTATGAAATAAGATACATTTGTGCATGATATTATAAAGAAATGCTCATCCAGCTAAGGGGTTGCTAATTTGTTTATCATGATTTTAAACCTAAGCTTTAGGTGAGGTTATGAGTTATTTTAATTTTCATTCGAGTTGTTAAGTTGGGTAAATGATTTATTTTTTTTCCTAAAGAGCCTAATCCACATCCAGGCCATACATAAAGTAAGGAAGAAACTAGGAAAAGCATGCCACTTAACGCAAAAGCTAAACAAATCGTCAACCAATTTATAAAGCTAATCGCAAAAAGAATAAATAGCCATTGTGGTCGGGCACCACTACACAAACTCAAAAATATCAAATGTGGGTAGCTGAGCTCTACCCTTATATAACCCAGATTACAAATGAATTAAATTACAATTTAAGCAAAGGAATTCATTGTTATGGGGGTTATCAAGCTTTATTCTTCTTTCTTCTTTCTTTCTTCTTTCTTCTTTCTTTCTTCTTCTTCTTTCCTTTTCATCTTTTGGTTCCTCCTTTGGAAGGTTGGATGGTAGATGCTCCAAGGCTTCACATGGTACATAATATAGGATCTTATGACCAATGCTAATCCTAATCCCCCATAAAAAATCATTCCAAAATTCTAATTATCCAAATTTTAATATGAAAAGGAAAAGTGGAAATCTAACTAACACCTGCAAAACAAAGGTTAGCTAAATCACACTACACAAATTCCAAGCATGTATATTAGACTTATCACCCCACACATGGGTGACTAAGTCTACTTGGCCTATGGATTATGCTTAGGGGTAGCAAGAAAAATTATTTATAATTTTATTTACGATAGCGTCCCTTAAGAACAATCCCTAGAAAAGAATAATTAGAATAAGAACATCCTACCATTCATTCTATGAGCATACACCCTAACATCTAGTCTAAAACATATATCACAAAAAAAAAAACATTAAACCATGCACCAACCTAACCTAAGGCTAGAAGTGGTGACTTAGGCTAATGTGTGTGCTTTGAAGGTTTGTGTGGTATGCTTAGCTTGACTTTAGATTCAAATTTTCTAAGTATGAAAACATGTTCAACTTAGAGGAGGGTTTCATTTAAGTTGTTTAAGTATTTTGGTTGGTTTTATTTCATGTTTTAATTTGGTTTAAGTGAAACCTACAATTAATTACTAAGTTATGAAGAGAGGGAAAGAGAAGAGAACTTATCTTTCTTTCCCTAACCTTAAGTAATTGTCTAAAGTAGGCTCATGTTTTAGTCTCATTTAGGTGAATTCTTTGATCAAATATTTTAATCAATTCTAAGTTTAGACAAACCTTAAACAAACCAATTCAAATATAAAGGCATTTTAAGATTAAATAAAATGAATCAAAATTCACATAACACACATTACTTCATTTCCTTCCCAACATATATAAGATGCATATAGATAGACCCTAAGCATATCTATACATGCAAATGAGAATAGCTAACACACTTAATGATGCATGCTAAGTAATCCATTTAAGAAAATTTAGAAGTTGAATATGCATGATTTTTCTTAAGTAGAAAAGGTTTTCCTTATCCAAAATTTTGCATATATACATGAAAGTGAGAAAGGAATAAGTGAGTACAGTGTCATTGTTAACTGTAAGGTGTACAAGACCAACTTAGGGCTACTTAAAGCCTCACAACCTCGAGGTTGTCCAGACTAATATACCACTTTTCTTAAGATATAAATAAAAAGAAATGAAATAGAAAAGAAAGATGCAAAAGTTGTTTAATAGACTTGTTTTGTTTATGCAATTTATGTATGTTAGTAGCATAGGGATGAATAGGATATGAAATTAGGTGAGCATTAGATCCTTTTCAAATGAAACTTATATCTCACCAAAATTCCTATTCAAAACTATACCAACATAGGGAAGAAAGAAAACCTATACCAAGCATACTTTTGTAATATTTCACATGCAAGCTTATAATTAAAGTATAAGTAGCATACTTTCATATTTGATATTTTATTTATAAGTTTTGAAAATAATTTAGATTTAGTAGTGATAATAGCCACTCATATTTTACTTTAGCCAATACATGCACATTTCACATAAAGTAAACAATTTCATTTTAAAATTTGAAACATGAAATTATGAATGCATGAAATCACATGGCATACAATTTAACATGTTGGGAAAGATCCAAAGCAATGAAAGCATGTAAACAAACTCACTTTACTTAAATCCTAAAGACATTCTTATAGAATAAGAAAATTTAGAATAAATCAAAGTGAATTTTAAAATGACTTTTGTTTAGTTTGAAGTTTGATTTAATTTTAGAAAGGTGAGATGAGTTTGTTGTTCCTAACCCATTCCCACATGTGTTTAATATTTTTGTTTAATTTTTAGATAATTAGAGCCATTTAAGCATTGATTAGGATAAGGTATGAATTAAGTGACTTAATTAACTCTTACCTACACCACCTTAGAAGAATTTAACTGAGTAATTATGGGCCAATGAGATTACATAAAACCCACAAAGAATTTAAATTTGCAATGCACCTAATAATGAAAAGGCCTAATGCAATTTGGCTCACAATTAAAAGTTAATTAATCTAAAGGGTTTAACTTAAGTAATTTCAAAATACCCTTTCACACTTACGAATAGGATTTTGATTTCCTTAATTATACTTAGGTCATTGAACACCTAAGCATCTGCCCAAGGTAGATTAATTAAGTTCTGGAATTTTTTATAATTTTTAAAAATTGATTAAAGGAATAATTAATGAATTAACCCTTAATTAATAGGAGATTAAGGAGAGAAGAGGGGGTTTAGGGAATAGCTTAGGGAAAATGCACCAAAATTATTCCATAAACCTCCTACTTACTGAATCTGACCTTAATCAATCCTAATCATAGGGTAAAACTACTAATCATATCCTAATTACTTAATAATATGAAATAGGTAATTAGGGAATGAAATAGCAATTTCTCCAATTGAGCCCTCAATAAATCTCAAGAAAATTAGGGGAGGCAGAGGTCATCCCCTAAAATGAACCCCAAAAATTTGAGATTATTTGATGACCTAATTAAAGAATAATTAGCTAATTAATATTCCCAAAGAAACTTAAATTCAGAGAAAGAGTAATTCAAAATCCATTAAAATTATTTTTAAAATATCATAGATGAAATTATCTTTCCATAGCATTTTTTTCTTTTATTTTTCTAATTTTTCTAAGAGGGAATTATGAATTTTTAGAAGTTCTACTAATTAATTAGGAATTAATTAATGCATTTAACTAAATCCTGATTAATCCCTAGCTCACCTCTGCGACACGTGCGGTGGCGGTCAGCACGCTTTACACACTTTGTATCGTGAGGGGGTGACTTAAACATCACATCCCAAATAGCGGCAACGGCACACGGTCTTATATTCCCTGCCGGTCGATCAAAGATTGGATGACTGAGAATCCTCTCACAGTTTTAAAAGAATAATTAGATTTAAAACATGCTAAATAATCTCAGCTGTCCATCCAAAATGCACAGATGGATGACTGAGATGAGCCAAGTTCTTCCCTGAGGATCAATGGAGACCGTCCATGATCTAAGGGGAGATCCGAGCTCGATTATGCTTGGATTGGAATGAAATTGTACCCACACCTTCTAAGCACAATTACAAACCTATCCAACGGTGGATTTTACATGCCATTAATATTTCTTTCACAAAGGACCAACACCTCCTAAGCTAGGTGGTTAGAAAATTCCATACTTCACGGAGGTGATCAGCCGAGCTCGAGGAGCTTGCCTGGAGATGAAGCCCTATTAAAATTTCTAGGCCTTGGGATTGAGTGGATCAATCGATGGACCAACACCACTTCACTTGGGCTTCGACTTTGATCCAATTGAGCTCTTCCTTGCCTTTAGAAATTTAGAGAAAGCTTAGACAAGTTCGACTTGACCCTCTGATGGAGTGTGCAAGAGTAATTGGAAGGAGATCAAGTGCGGAGGAAGTGAAAGAAGAATTCTAATCCTCTCTAAGAAGCTTGGGAATTCTCTGAGATGGTTGCTCTGGGCTCCTTAGCTTCAATCGACCTTGAGTGAATGAAAATTTTATCGAATTAGGAAGAGTATATCTCCCCTTATGGCAATCTAATATTCGACACCTCCTTTGCCATTTTGATCCAATTGACCATATGGGAGGGGTTGTTTAGGCTGCCAGATCATTGCACATGGTCAGTTTGAGGCCTTGAGTGGATTGCCAACCTCCCATGTGCATCAAATTAGGCTTTGGAGGGAGTTTAAAAACTCAATTTTGAGCTAGGTGCTCGGGTTTGGTCTAGGGGACAAATGGGCTAACCCAAACCCATTAGCTTGGGTGCACCACTCATCACTAAGTCCCCTTGAGCTTTTAGGAAAGCCTCAAGTGATTGTAAAGAGGGCATGACCAAAATACCCATTGGCTAGGCCAAAATTTGTTCTATGGCCTAGGGTTAGAATGGTCAATTTACTATTTTTTCACTTTGGACATGTTGGGTATGTGTAGAAACTAGGTTTGGCTAAGTTTCATTAGATTTGGAATCCAAGGGATTTGGCTCATGTTGACCCATTTATGTCAAAATGGGTCAACTTGGGTCAAGTTGACCAATAGTTAAATTGGGTCATCAAGGGTTCATATGACTATTTGAAATGTTTTGCGCTTTGGTTTGATTCAATTTGGTATATATTTTGGTTTTGGCTCATATGACTTCATTTAGATCAAATGGGTCAAGTTGACCTATTTGACCCATTTGACCTATTTGAGGTAGGTCAATGGTAGGTTTAGGTTTGGTTAGTCATATGGAGAGGATTGGTATCTTTGTTGGGTTAGGTTCAATTTTGGCTCAACATGACCCTTTTAGATCATGTTGGATCTAAGGTCAATTGGGATAGGTTGGGTCTAGTTGGTCAATTGATGTTTTGGTCAAGTTCCACAAGTGATTTGGGATGGACTTGACCAATTGGTTTCAATCAATTTGGCTTAGATCAAGTTTTGACATATTTTGGCCCTTTAGGTCAAAATGGGTCAACTTGGGTCAAGTGGCCAATTGGGCTAGGTTAGGCTCAAATGTTGATTTGGTCAAGTTCAAACATAGGTCATGAGTGAACTTAGATCAATGGTTTCAATCAATTTGGCCTATGGTGGAATTTGGCTATGTAAGGTTTCATTTTAGGTTAAGTGTTGACTTGGTCAACCCTTAGGTTTGATTAGTTTGACCCAATTTGATTTATTGATCATCCCATGATGATTGTTTGATCATGATTAGAGAGATATATGAGTTTGGTTCAATCCAATTTGGTTAGGATCAAAAGTTGGCTCATAAGGATAATTTAGGACACTTTGAGTCAAGTGAGCCTAAGTGGGTCAAATGGCTCGGTCAAAGCTTGATTTGAAGTTGGTTGATCTTGTATATGGATTCATAATTGAAATATAAATTCATTTACAAGAAGTTTGAAGTCAAATGGGTTTTGATCCATTTGGAAATTTCATATTCAAGGGAAGAATATGGGGGGTTTTGGGTTTGATTTTTGATTTAGGTTTTGATTGTTTGATTGAGGTTTGGATTTATATATGAGCTCATGATTGTATAGTTGATTGAACCATGAGAGAAAATCAAGAGTTTGGCTTGATTTGAAAGTGATTTGGCTAAGTTCAAGATTTTGACTTGAAAGGCTTAGATTTGATTTTGAGTGGATTTTGAGTTAGGTTATTGGAATTGGTTCTAATTTTTTGAATTTATATTTCATTTATATATGCAATATAAATGAGAATATAAATGATCATGAGAAAACTTCAAGGACTTGAAGTGGTTTAATCATGATTTAGGTAAAATCCATTAAAGGGAATTTAAAGGATTTAAAGCAATTTTTAATTTGAAATTTAATTTTTGAATTGGATTAGATTGATTTATATTTATATTTTATTTAGATATGTGAATATAAATGAGAATACAAGTAAGTTTTGATAAAATCCTATGAGTTTGAATAGGTTTGATCAAAGTTTAGGATAAATCCATTAATGGAAAATTAAGGGATTTATGGGAATTTCAAGGATTTTAAATTTGAAATTTAATTTTTGCCAATGATTTGATTAATTTATATTTATATTTCATTTATATATGAGAATATAAATGAGAATTTAAATAAGTTTTTAGAAAATCCCAAGGATTTGAATAGGTTTGATCAAGGTTTAGAATTGATTTTAGCTAAGTCCTTTAATGGAAAATTAAAGGGACTTAATAAAATTTTCATGAATTGTTTTGAAATTTTGAATTTGATTTGATGGGTTTGAATTTATATTTCATTTATATATGTGAATATAAATGAGAATATAAATGACATATGAGAAAATCTCAAAGGTTTGAATAGGTTTGAATCACAATTTTGGCTAAGTCCTTAAGAAAGGGTTAAGGACTTAGAAAATTTGAACTTAGCAATTTTTGATGGATTTTGATCATGGGTTTCAATCACGGATTTGAATCATGGATTTCATTCATGGAATTGATTTTAGTTTGGAGAAAATCAAATATAATTGATTTGGGGTTTGACTTGAAATAAGGAAAGTGAGGAATGGTTTAAGCTAAGCGTAAGAAATTTTCCTAACACACCTAAGATATAACCTCTTCCTATAGCTAACTCTTCTAAGTATTTTAGGGCTAGGTTGGAGTGTCCACCTAATCACTAGATGTGTCTTAAGATTAAGGAACTCTTAAAGTCTTAGAGAAGTCCTAAGCCTAAGATGGAGGGGTTGAGAGCTCATCCTAAAAATGAGGTCAACATGTGTCTGATATGTTAATTTGATTTCAAGCAGATGCACCAGTTGATGAGCAGGTCAAGGCTAGGGACACCACTCCTCATAGCAAGGTTAGAGCTAGGGATTCTGCTCATAGCTACACTAAGATTTCTACACCAGCTTGCAGATGTAGGTGTAGTCAACCTTCAACTAATTGTGCCATGAGTCCACTTCCACGATGACTTCTGATTCTTGACGAGGTTCCATAGGTGTTAGCAAGTATTGGATATGCTACTGAGGACCTTAGAGTTGAAAGCCGAAAGTGTGTCTGATACTATCACCTCGATTTTGCAATTCTATGAAGCTACTCTTCCCTATCGAGCCACTTTTGCCCATTGTCCCAGGGGAGACTTGAGGTGAGAGACCTCATACCTAGTTTTTCCTGGGGATCCAAAGAGACATAACCCCAGAGTTTACATGGATATAACATTAATAATCTAATAGTAATTATCATCAACTCAACAAATTATGTGTTGGTATTCTCTTCCCCAGTTCTTAATTGCAACTCTTACAATTTTCCAAGATTGGATTTTCATTTTTGATAGCAATAATGTAACCGAACGACGATGTAGGTTATGAGTTTGAGATTTACCATCGATATCCCTACACCAGATCCACGGGGTAGGAGCATGCAGGATTGCGGCTTGGTGTTTTTGAGGGATGTGGTTTCTCGGCTTACTTTGGACTCACCAGAGTCACTAGACAGCTTCACATCATACGCGAACACCATTCTGGATCTTCTAGCTTGCACTAGCTTGGAGGATTAGGTTCTCAAGTACTTGGAGACTCTCTATAGAGACGTAGAGTTTTTGATCCATTAGATGAGATCGCTCAATATTATTTGATCTGACACTTTACTAGCAGAGCTTCAGGAGCAGGTCATGCTTCGTAGGGAGGTGGCTGACCTAGCATATGATGAGTTTGAGGAGAGTGCTAAGGCTCTATGACATGACCATTTGAGTTTGATAGATGCTTCTTCTAAATTAGACAGACTGATTGCCATGATCAGAGAGTTGCACGCTGAGCAGGATAGGAGAGCTTAGGCTATAGGGCAAGAGCAGCACCATTACCAACTCATGGTGAACCCAGTTAGGTCAAAGCCATTGAACCAAGCCCTCCAAATGGGATAAAATCTCCATTTGGAAGGGTTCTCCATCTCCCCACCCTTTGGCAATCACCTTTGTCCTTTCTTGGACAATGGACCATTGTCCTAACCTAACCAGAGGCTGTTGGGATCAGCCTTTGGCCAAAAGAGGGTGACCTCACCCATGGGCAACCATTGGTCCACCTAATGAGGAGTGTAAACTCCATGAAAACCCACTATACTCCTTAAGCCTCTTACACACATCCACCTCAGCAATCCTTTGCCACATCTAGACAAATGTGTGCCAAAGGCTGAGCCAATCTCAACTCTTGGTTGAAGTCGGGAGGAGAGTATATTCTTCTTCTCCCATCAATTCAAACTCAACAGAGACCTTCCTCAGATCATTCTGAGTAGTCCCAGAGCATTCCTTGAGCTCCTCGTGCACACCATCACTGATGAGACTAAGCTCCCTTCAAGCCCGAGAGCTCCATTCATCCAACCTCACCAAACTCTCACTAAAGTCAAATTAACTTACCCCACACCTTCACCACACTCTGATGACCTGAAACAAATTGATTATCGATCGATTCAACCACTGAAAGGCATCCCTAGACCAACTCTAATGAATTTTGCGATGGGGTTTGGTCCATGTGATCAATCTAGAGGGCCTTGAGATCTTCTCAACAGGGCTTCATCTCTTCAAGATGAAGCTACCTTTATCGACGAATTGCCAATCTTTAGCTTCAGCAAAGTAAAAATTTGACAAACATAGATTTTCCCCATAGGTGTTGGTCTTTTTCAAAATGAATTGTGTTTTCGTGCAATTCCACCGTAGGATCTTCCTAGATTTCTTCCTTGATCATTTTGGAGTCAATTTCACCATCAAACGAGCTCTGACGAGCTTGGATCGAGCGATGGAAAGTAGATAGTGTCCATCTTCAAGCGCTTGCGAATCACTAGTTGTCTATTTAGCATGATTAGAATTGAAGGCCATGATTAATCGTGTTAAAAATCCTGATTTAATCCTTTATTAATCAGACGATTAATCTCAATTATCCGATCCGAGATCAGACAATTGGGATGAAACCACATCCACCACCGTGTCATGCGGAAAGCGCAGTCACGTTAGTGTCCACGTGGCGCTGACAGTTTAAAATAATTAATTCAGTTTTAAAATGTAATTTAAGTGGTTAGAACTTAAAAAAATCATAACTAATTATAGAAAAAAATTCAAAAAATATAAACAAACCTATTTTGGGAAGCTTAGACATAGGAGAATTTATTAAAAATAAAGTCTCCAATTAATATCTAATGAACAATGCGTAATTAAGGTTTGAAGCTTAGGCTAATTATCTTAATTAATTGCTGAGGAGTTCTGTAAGTATTACTCTAATCTATATAACTGCCATAACTACCTAAATTTGCCTTCTCAGGGATTTCCCAAAGGAACTTGCATATCCCTCACACAGGCTGAGGCTTTGGAAGTAGATATTTCTGAGCAAGAAATTAAGGAAGCTCTCAATAGTATTTGTGAAAATAAATTGCCAGGACTGGATGGATTCAATTCTAAATTTTTCACAGTCACATGGGAAACAACAGGAAAACATTTTCTTAATGCTATCAATTACTTCTTTAGAACCAAAGAAGCTTCCCAGATTCAAGCATACTCATCACCCTTATACCCAAAGTGAAACATTCTAATATAGTAGAAGAATTCAAGCCCATATCCCCTGCAACACGGTTTACAAGGTAATAAAAGATCCTTGCAAACGAATCAAATGTATCCTCCCTCGATAATTAATCAAGCCCAATCGCATTTATCAAGGGAAGAGATATAGCCGACAATCTTACTTTAGCCCACGAAATTTGTAATGAATTCACCTCTATAGGGGATAAGAGCTATTTCATGACAAAACTTGATTTAAAAAAGGCATTTGATAAGATCAATAGCACTCACTCATTCATAGACTTCTGCGAAAGGTTTCCCACCTAAATTTATAAAATGGGTGGAAGCTTGCATTATGGATGTTCCCTTTTCTATCGTTATAAATGGATGCATAAAAGCTTTTTCCTCCACCAATGGGCTAAGACAAGGCTGTCCTCTATCTCCCATACTATTCACTATAGCTATGGATACCTTTTCATGTGGCATCAATAGGGATGTTAATACTCAGCTGTATAACCCTTTCTGGTATGGAGAATGTCAGGTATCTCATCTACTCTATGCTGATGACCTACTAGTAATGGGGGAAACATCGAGCTCTACACTGCTCTCCCTCCATCAGAATCTGATTAACATTGGAACCTATCTAGGATTGGAAATCAACAAGGCCAAATCATCCATATGCTTTTCTAAAGTGCAAAAAAATAATGAGGTCTTTATCAGGACCTTGGGCATCAAACAAAGCTCTTTTCCACTCAAATACTACCTCGAAAGGCTCTTCAAAACTAGTATATTTCAACCCTTTATTTGATAAAATACATGCTTGGCTTGGTTGGAAGAGTAAATATCTCTTGGAGGAAGGCAGTTGCTAAGATCCTCAAGCAACTACTTATCTTTTTGGTTTCGATCTATTGCTATACCTAAGGGCATTATTAAAAGACTATGCTCATTGGCTGCCAATTTCTTTTATCATTCTGGTCAAGAAAGAAAACTTCATACTATCTCATGGGCTCGAACTACTCTACCCAAGGATAAAGGTGGAATTGGTCTTATTTCAGCTTCTGCTCTTAACTTGATTAGCAAACTGAAGATGATTTGGAGGATTTGTCGAGGAGAAACCCTTTTTGCAAACTGGTGTAAAGCTAAGTATAAATCTGTTTGGAATCCTTCTTCTATAAAACCTTCCCCACTTTGGAAAGAAATTAAAATTATCTTGAGCATGGGTTATGTCTATGTTCAATTGATCATTTGTAATTGATTTGAAAAGTTGATTTGAATTGATTTGGATAACGGAGTGATTTAATTCAAATTGACCCTTTAGATCTAATTGGGCTATGTATGTTAATTGGATTGGGTTGACCAAATTGGGTCCAATTAAAGGTTGGATCATGTCCAATATTGAATTGGTGATTGATTAGACGCATTGGCTTCAACCAATTTGGTCTAGGATTTCATTTGGCCCAATTTGGCTCTTTAGGTCAAATTGGGTTAACTTGGGTCAAGAGTCCAAATTAGCTTATTTAGGTTTTATTAGAATTAATTGGTGGTTGAGCCATGTTCAATATTCAAATTGTGATTAATGAGAGTCATTGATTGTAATTAATTTGGCTAAGAACATAATATGGTCCAATTTTTCCCTTTAGGTCACTTTTGGTCAACTTGGGTTAAGGGTGACAAATTGGCTTTGTTAGGTTCAATTGATTATAGTGGAGTGTTCAATAGCAACCTACAATCATTAATGAAGAGATTGGATAGCTTGATTTGATTCAATGGGGGTTTTATTGAAGTTTGGTCTAATTAGACCTTTTAGGTCACTTGGGTTAAGTGGTTTAGTCAAGTCAATTTGGACCAATTGAGGCTATGGATGGTTGGAATATATTCAATGATGAATTTGAAGTTGATTGGTGGCTTTGACTGCAATTAATTTGGGTTTGATTGGGTTTTGACCCATTTGAACCCTTTAGGCCAAATGGGTCAATTTGAGGTTGGAAGCATATTTTTATGGTAACTATCCCCTTTTGAAATCTTCATTCAACACAGCCATCATTGGGGTTTCTTTGTTTGATCGTAATTCTATTAATTCCATAATAGAGGATCATATCTGCTATCATATGACAAAATTATCTTCTCAGATATTTTAATAAGTTGGAAATTTTTATGATATTATTATTGAATTTTTAGATTTTGTTAACGTGAACCCGGTCCTAAGACCAAACCAGGAAGCAACCCTACGCGATCCTGAACTAGGTTTAAGCATTCAGAGTGTCGTTCACGAAGTTTTTTAGATTGCTTGCATACTTTGGAAGCTTTAAATTTGAATTTTAATCATACTTCATAATGTGTGCAAAGCTCATCCCATTGTTTATTTATATGTATCTTGATACAATAAATTTGAATATATGATTGCCTTGTGCTGCATATACTTTCCATTTCATTGAAAACTTTAATTATTTGCACACATTTTGAGATGATGAATTATGATCTCACTTCATAATGCGTGCAATAGTTTAATTGAAGCCTTAATTTTAGCCTTTATTTAATTCAGAGCACCATACCATCATTTGTATTTGTATTTTTAAAATATTTAAAATTTAAATATTATTTATATAAATATTAAATTTAAGTATTAAATATTTAAATATATAAGAACTATTTATGTAAATGCCTCAAAAATTTTCTCACGTGATGCACTGTTTGGGTTAAAAAATAAATAAATCCTTTCGATGTACAGCAGACGACGAGGCCTCCGACAACATCTTCTCTGCCGCCAAAAAGCTATGGCAGAACCGCTGGGCTTTCCGGCGACTGAACGCTCTAATGACCGTCAGCTTCGGCGTGGGCATGGTCTACTACGGCATGCCTCTCAACCTCGGCAACCTCAGCTCCAATCTCTACCTCAGCGTCGCCCTCAACGCCATCACCGAACTCCCTTCCTCTCTCCCTCGTCATCAGCCACATGAACCGCCGCAGCTCGACCCTCGCGTTCACGACGGCCAGCGGATTGTTCAGCCTCGCCTGCGCGGTCATGGGCGGCGGCGGCGGGCCGGAGATGGTCGCCGAGTTGGCGGCGTTCTTTCTGTGCACGGCGTTCAGCTTCGTGTTGATATACAGCATCGAGCTTTTTCCGACGTGCGTGAGGAATTCGGCGATTGCGATGGTGAGGCAGGCGCTGGTGCTGGGCGGGGTGTTCGCGCCGGTGCTTGTGGCGGAGGGGAGGAGGAGGAGGGTTCTGTCGTTCGGGGTGTTTGGGTTGGTGATTGGGTGCTGTGGGGTGTTCGCGGCGTGCTTGCCGGAGACGAGGGGGAAGGGGATAAGCGATACCATGGAAGAAGAAGAGTGTAAGGATCTAGCTGGATCGGTAATATCGATCTCAAGGGGATGTGATGATTAACTGTTGTGTGTTTTTTTTTTCTGTCTTTTATTATTATTGTTACCGGGATTGTCGAAAGATATTCAAAGTTAATATTCTACCAGCTTTTATTGACTGAAGTGTATGGCTGCAAATGAACAAGTATTGGACATGCTACTCGCTCTCTCTAATCTCAACTCGATTAGAGCACATTCATATTTATTTAATTAATTTTGAATACTTTTTTAAAATACTCATTTGTTAAAATTGAACAGCTTATCGTTCATTCATTTATATTCGAATATTATCATTTAAAACTCAAGTCTCAGAGTTTGATTACGATTACAAGCATTATTTGTGAACTATATTATTCAAATTATTATCCTTTTAGGCTTAATAAACTTTAATTAATACAACTCATGTTTATTTCTCAATAAGCTTCGTGAACAAGCTCGATTAAAGCTTGATTAAAGCTTTATTTTATTAAACAGCTACTCGTTAATGCTCGATAATCTAATTTGAATTGAGCTCATAAACTAATCGCTCAAGCTCAATAATGATAAACAAGCTCAAGCTCGAACACCATTCTTAAAAGCTCCATTCGAGCTCGAACTCGATAATATTAAACAGCTCAAGCTTGAACACATATATACTTGACTTTGTTCGTTTGCAACCCTATTGAAGAGCTCATTTTTTACATGTATATAAATGACTAAATCATATATAAAAATGGCTTTAGTAATCTATTTTTAGGAGTTTAATGATAATTTAATTGAAAAAAAAGGTCTATAATAGCTCCAAAATTAAAATCATTGCGATTGTGATCTGCTGGGATGCTCACTTACAGTAATTTTGTATCAATTCGAGATGAGATTGAATGAAAGCCTGAATAATAATCTATAGACTTAGTTATAGTATTTTTGATGTAGACCGACAGAATGATAAAAATGAAATATTCTATTACTAAATTACAACAAGCCAAGCACAATTATCCTTTTCGCTGATTCAATGCCAATCAATATAACGAAGAAAAAGATCAAGTTCGCTTTAACTTCAAGGAATCTAGCAGAAGTTAGTGTGCGCATGCGCTTGCGCGCATTCATGTAAAATTAATACTAGTTTTAGTATTAATTTGATATCATAGATATGAAATATAACCTTAAATGCCGAATTTTTGATAGTGTATATGAATTAAAGAATAAAAGAGAGAGAGATGACAATACTTTTGTTGATCAGTGCTTTCGTTTTGAGTGTGTGATTTTGGATGTTTTGAGTGAACAAATATTTATAATTTTACACAAGTAAATTCCCATTTACCTTGCTATGATGATGCAATAACACTAACATAAAGACATAAATATACAACACAAATACAGACTTGAGATACAGATAAAATGTGTGAGGTTCGACATTATTTTTTTAAAAATAATAAGACATTCAAGTTTAATATTAACTTTCAAAAAATAAAAGTAAATAGACAATATAAAAGCATTAAGGGAAAGAATGTTGTGAGAAGTGATGAAAACAATGACCTTCAGTATAAATGTTGATGGGAAAGGCACTGATATTGATAATAAACAATGCATCATGATTGGATGAAAAACTCCTATCATGCCTCACCAAGAAGATGTGGTAGAGACTCAGATGAGAGAACTGGCTGATATTGGGGCACGGGTCAGAAGTCAAGAAATATATTATACGTTTATAATTTATAATTGATATAATTTTGATTTTAATTTTAGATTTATAACACGCATATCCGATTTTTTAAATTATTAAATTGAAGTGTCCGATATGTGTTGAACCCATATGATTTTATTGGCATACCACTTAATTTTTTTTGTAATCACCTTATTATTGTATATAACAATTTTTTTTTACTTATATGATGTATCATTAATTATATAAAAGGTTTATATGCCAATAGTTATAATATTTTTAGAAATATTTTTTGTTTGTTTCTTACAATGAGATAATGATTGAAACTTTAGAATTCTTTTTGCACATGCATGATATATAAATCATAATAAGATATATTATCATGAGGTAGGGTTTAAGCCTTAAGAGTCCTATGATGCTCAAATTGTATATTAAATAATTTCATTATTCATTGAGATTATTTTAATCTTAGCTGCTGCTCATATAAAGATAAGCATATGAGTCAGTATTAGATTCTCTTTCAGGAGAAAATATTACGTGCGGAGTTCAAACATAGATTTACATCCGGACTCTAATAATAACACAACACCTGTCCATTATTTAAAAATATCAGTTTTTTACTTAACATCTATCACTTGACCTGAGTCAACGATGTCGTTACGTTACCGCCCGTTCAAACAAAAGGAGAAACGTCAATGCTCAGAGAATTTAAAAGATATATATATATATATATATATATATATTTAGGGCATAATATATATTTTTTTCATACAAACCAAGCTCAAGGAGAAATAGAAAATCTCATTTTATTTGAGAAAACCGCATGGAGAATGAATTAGGAAGTTATGGCCTGATGATATTATAACCACGAGATGATGTATTAAATAAAAATACATCGGTAAATTGAACCGCTTTATATGTCTAATTTTTTTAGGGTTTATTAGTGATATTTTTGAAATTCTTTTATTTAATATATATTGCTACACCGTTAGGAGTTCTTTCGAGTCTTTGCTTATTTTAGAAGCTTTTGTATACTCAAGACTCAAGAGCACAACCCATTTTGTCTTTTTTTATTTCATATTTTTTACCCTGTTTGGATATAATATGATTAGTATACGATATTACAAGTTGTTTGGAGGCTGTTTAGTTGATTTTTAGGAGTATTTTGCATCTGTACTCTCTGTAATCTCATGAGAGTATAAATTATTTTTTTAATTTTTGTCAAATTTGTTGGCCTGTTTGGAGAGAATATATTTATTACATTCTATTAGAAGCAATTTGGAGGATGATTGATTAGTTTTTAGAAGTGTTTTGCATTTGTACTCTCTGTACTCTCATGAGAGTACAGATTATTTTTTCATTTTTTGTCAGATTTTTTGGCCTGTTTGGAGAGAATATGTTTATTATATTCCATTAGAAATAAATTGGATGATGATTGGTTACTTTTTTAGGTGTGTTTTGCATCTGTATGTACTCATGAGTAGATTATTTTTCAATTTACATTTTTTTTGGCCTATTTGGAGAAAATATGTTTATTACATTCCAGTAGAAGTAATTTGGAGGATGATTGGTTAGTTTTTAGGGAAGATTGATATCTATACTCTTTGTACTCCCATGAGAGTACATTATTTTTTCAATTTCTGTCAGATTTTTTTGGTCTATTTGGAGAGAATATGTTTATTACATTGCATTAGAAGTAATTTGGAGGATGGTTGGTTAATTTTTAGGTGTATTTTGCATCTGTACTCTCATGAGAGTACATATTAATTTTTCATTTTATCATATTTTTTGCCCTGTTTGGAGAGAATATATTTATTACATTCTATTAGAAGCAATTTAGAGGATGATTGGTTGGTTTTGCATTACTCTCTGTACTCTCATGAGAGTACATATTATTTTTTCATTTCCTATCTGATTTTTTGGCTTGTTTGGAGAGAATATATTTATTACATTATATTAGAAGTAATTTGGAGGTTGATTGGTTAGTTTTTAGGGGAGATTGGCAATTGTACTCTCTATACTCTCATGAGAGTACATATTGTTTTTTTCCTTTTTTGTCAAATTTTTTGGCATGTTTGGAGAGAATATGCTTATTATATTCCATTAGAAGTAATGTGGAGAATGATTGATTGATTTTTAGGGGTATTTTATATCTGTACTCTCTATACTCTCATGAGAGTACATATTATTTTTTTCATTTTCTATCAGATTTTTTGGCTTGTTTGGAGAGAATATATTTATTACATTCCATTAGAAGCAATTTGGAGGATGATTGATTAGTTTTGAGGGTAGATTGACATCTGTACTCTCTTATTTTTTCAATTTCTATGAGATTTTTTGGCCTTTTTGGAGAGAATATGTTTATTACATTCTAGTAGAAGGATATTAGAGGATGATTGATTAGTTTTAGGGATTGGCATATACTCTTTGTACTCTCATGAGAGTACATATTATTTTTTCATTTTTTTTTAGATTTTTTGGCTTGTTTGGAGAGAATCTGTTTATTACATTTCATTTGAAGTAATTTGGAGAATGATTAGTTATTTTTTAGGAGTGTTTTGTATTTGTACTCTTCTCATGAAGGTACATAATATTTTGTCATTTTTATCATTTTTAGGCTTTGTTTGAGAGAATATGTTTATTATATTCTATTAGAAGTAATTTGGAGGATGATTGGTTGGTTTTGGTGACAGTACCTCTGCACTCTCAAGAGAGATATTATTTACAATTCCCAAATTTTTTGGCTGTTTAGAGAATAATATATTTATGCAATTTTAAGGTTGTTTGGTTGGTTTTAGGGTATTTTTTTTTGCATGTACTCTGCACTCTCTTGAGAGTACATATTATTTCTCAATTAAGCAATTTGGAGAATGGTTGGTTGGTTTTAGTGGAGATTTATATCTGTACTCTCACGAGAGTACAGACTATTTTCTCAATTTCTGTTAGATTTTTTAGCCTATTTGGAGAGTATATATTTATTACATTCCATTAGAAGCAATTTGGAGGCTGGTTGGTTGGTTTTTACAGCAGATTTGTATCTGTACTCTCATTAGAGTACATTTTTTTTTTCATTTTCTGTCAGATTTTTTGGCCTGTTTGGAGAGAATATATTTATTACATTCCATTAGAAGCAATTTGGAGGCTGATTAATTGGTTTTTTTTGGAGAGATTTGTATTTGCACTCTCTCAAGAGTACATAACATTTTCTCATTTTGAGCTTTTGCATGTGACATATTTGTGTTTGCATGTGAATGTATAAACAAAGCATGGCGATGATGAAGCCGTGATGTCTAATGACTCAAATGTGGGGAAACTCCTTAGCACCATCGTTCACAATGAAATGGAGGCCTATGCACTGCACTGTGATTATGCACATCAAACTGGGTTTAGTTTTAGGAAGGATCATACTAGTTATTGGTCAAACTCTAAAAAATTAAAATCAAAAGAGTTTTATGTGCAAAAGCAGGTTGGAAGAAAGCTGCCAATCTAAACTGCACAGTTAAATTCCAGAAAACAGATACAAGGAGTGGTTGCTGGCCATGATTAGATTTTCTATTGCTTTAGATGGGAATTGGAAGGTTAAAAAATATATAAAAAGTCATAATCATTCATTGGCAAAGCCAGGTGATCTACATCCTCTTAGATCATACAGAGGCATTAACGATGAGTAAAAGAAGATGACAGGTCGGAATTAGAGCAACCGATTCATTTAGCTATCTAAGTGAAGAAGTTGGTGGAGAGAATATTGGCTTCATAAAAGAGATGTAATTTCATCCAAAAATAGAGAACATTGAGGATTGCGAATGGTGATAGTAATGCATTAATACAACTGTTCAAGGAAAGATAAGCGGATGATGGGATGTTTGCATGGGATGTCTAAATTGATGAATCAGATAGCTTGGTTAGTTTTTTTTTGGAGAAATGACATGTCAAGGATAGAATATGATTATTTTAGGGATATCATAATTTCTGATACAAGCTATCGACTCAATAAATATAATCTTATCTATGTCTCTTTCATTGGAGTGAATCATCACTGGCAAAATATCTTATTTGGAGTAGCCTTTCTATCAGAGGAGATAATTGAGTCATTCACATGGCTATTCAAAATATTTCTCCAGTTAATGAGTGACAGATAACCTATAACAATATTCACTGATCAAGATCAGACAATGGCGAGAGCTATCAAAATTGCATTATCGCATACTCGTCATAGGTTGTGCCAATGACATATTTTGAAAAAAAGCTCCTTCGAAGGCACACTACTTTAATAGTAATAAGACAGTACAAAGTTTATTCTATACATGCATGAGCAAGTGTGACTCATAAGAGGAGTTCGAGCAAGCTTGATCTACTATGCTAGATGAGGGCAATTTACGATCATGTTTGGCTGTCTGAGCTTTATAAAATTAGAAGCAAGTGTCCACCACATTCTGTAAAGACTCATTATATATGGGAATCTTTTCAATGCAACATAGTGATCCCATGAATAATATATGTCACAGAATCTCTAAACCAATAAGTTCAATCACAGATTATTTCTTGGGATTGGAAAAGGTTATCGACACATGGCATTAGAATGAACATGATGAAGATTTCAAGTGCGGTCAGTCAGCAATTGTTTCTGTTGTTAATACCAGCCTAATTCTGAAATAAGCTTCTATGTTTTACCCAAGAAAGCTTTATACAATATTTGAGGAAAATTTTTTGCACAGTGTTGGAGGATTAGCAACAAATGTGTCAAATGACAATCCCATAGAATATTTGGTGAGAAACTTAGAGAATAAGAGTTCTTCCAAAATATGGATTGTTTATTTTGACAAGATAAAGCTAAATATAAGTTGTAGTTGTAAAAAATTTGAAATGATGGGATTGCTTTATGCCCATTGCATCCGAATTCTTAGTCAGGAAGATATTGTGTATTCTGGATAAGTACCTTCTCATGCGCTGGTCAATCAGATAAAATAGGTATATCTACTTTGATAGTGCTCACAAGAACTTAAAAGATGTGCAAGGCAATGATGAAAATGAAATTGGCATTATTTTCTGAAACCACATCAGTCAATATGCATATCAAATAAGCACTAGGGCATAGGGTAATAAGATAGCTGAGGAGTATATGCTTGGATCCTTAAAAAACTATCTGATAATGCCGACTCTATATTATCTGAGAATTCACCTCCAGCTGACAGAACAGCTAAGAAGAAGAAGTCAACCACAACAAATAAAGGAAATGACATTTTAAAGGATCCAGTTAAGCAGCGACCAAAGGGTATTTCAAATGCAAGGCTTAAGGGATATTGGGAGAGAACCAAGAAAGCCAAGAGTAATTTTCTATTTGCCTCTGAAGTTATAGTAATTGCACATTATTTTTAAACTTTAAACCATCCTTCTTTTGTTGTTACAGAGTCCAAAGAACAATCTGAGAGGCGTGGAGAACAAGTAGAGTCACCAATTGCAACACTTTTTTCTGTTATGCCCGAGTGCTTTTCAGAGGTATTCATGGAAAACCCGTCAATCATGCTATTACATATCATTAACTAATACGATGTTCTATTTCTAGGAATTTAACTCAAGCTTAACAATCAATCAGTCAGCTGAAGGGTACACTAAGCTGATGATGAATATCATTACAGGGAAACATTTTAGTGCATGACATCATTTATTTGTGTGTTCTTCGACTGTACACACATTAATGTCAATTACAATCATAATTACGTCATTACAATCATTTTTGTAAGAACAAAGGGATTTCTTGATGAGTTTCTTTTACTTAACACAGGCACACCAGCACTCATATCTAGGGGATTCGTTGAGGAAGACTTTGTTAGAGTCACAGACTTTCTTTGGTGCTACTGTGAAATTATCTATGGAAGTCAAATAGCGTAGTACTAAGCTCAACTAATGGTCCAATTTCCTTTTTTTAAATTTAAAAAGATTAATTTATGAATGACTCATTATATCGATAATTGCTCTGTTATGCTCTTTAAGATTGCTAAAAAAATCTAGATAATCATTAAGCTTTTGGAACTGATCGGAGTTAAATGATCTGAATTAGTTTGGAGTTGTAATAATGCTTATTAGCTTGTGTGCCTGATGAAGGTAAATTTAGAGCAATAAGTAGATGTAATAATGCTGATGCTGAAATGAATAAGTTAGGAGACATTGCTATCACTTTGTAACAATATTTCCTTCAGCTTTGAAGCTGCTGCTTGTGCTTCTTGAACCGGTTTGTTCCAGGTAAATATGTTGTGCTTCTCCTTTCTACTTTCAGTTTGTAGCATTATGTATGTGAATGAGAATGATGGTTTATTAATGCGTCTGGTTTGATATATTCAAGTATCATTTAGTAATGATTTTCTGTGATATTTTTTTCTATTATTTTGCATTATTATAATTAAGGTTCATTAATTTGTGAGCAAGGAAGATGAGAATCATGTTAAATAAATTGCTTAATGAGCAATTTCTGTTATTCCATGCATTTTTTTTGCTTGTTTCTTCCTCAACTTTTATTTATTTACTTTTGGTTTAGTTTTTTTCTTGCTTTACAATCCATTGATGTCATGGATTACTCATTCAGTTGGTGTTGATGAGGGGAAAAAGAACTCAAATCATCAATCATCAATTACAAGAGGCAATTTTTTTTAATCTTTTTTTTCCAATTTAATTATCATTATATTTGGACTGCATGCCACTGGACATACCACACATTATCTGTATATTTGAAGGACATCGAGTACGCGTAATACGCGGTGGCGCTTTGTAGCGGAAGAAGCTGGAAGATGATAGAATGTTCACATTTGGCGAGGCTAATGATGTGAAGTTAGTTAAACACACATACAATCCCAAATAGTTAAATACATTAGGGTGTTCTTTTCATGAAAAATGTCCTTCAAATATATCCAATCATTATTTTTCAAATTTCTTTTTATGCTACATGTCTAATATTTTCAAGGGTTTATAACAATGTGTGGTATGTCGATGAAAATAAAATGTGTTAATCCTTCATTCTTACACATTCTTCTAAATTGGGTAATTTGTAGTTCCTTTGTTTCAATTTTTAGGTAGATGAGCATGAAGGCTTAATTATGTAAGTGATGATGTTGAATCCAGGCTGTCAATTGAACTCACATTAAACAGTTTTTAGAGAGAGAGAGAGAGAGAGAGTAAATTGAATTGTGTAACTTTGTATCGATCTTTGATCCTTTATTTTTAGATTTTGGTTGATATTGCTTACGCTACATGATTAGTCAGATGTGCAAAATAATAATAAAAAAAATTAACAGAATCGTGTATCTTTTGATGTGGTTGATTCTCAAATTCTACTTGAGGTGTTCTAATGATTTGAGTTAACAATATTCGAACTGTGTAAATCTTACTTTAAGATTGAATCGACATCCTCATCTACAAAATACGCTTATCAAAGCGTTAATTGTGCAAAATATGCAATTTAAGAAAACTAAAACTAAGCCAAAGATTACAAAAGCTATTAAGATCAATAAATACGTTATAAGCAAGAAAACTATTATTTGTTGGTATAAGCAAGAAAGTTATATTTTGAATATACTGTAAGGTCATTTGGAACTATTTTTATTTTTAATTTTCCATATTTTATTTTATTTATATTTTGATTTAAAATAAAATTTATTCGATAATGATAATTATTTCAAAACCATTCAAATTATATAAAGATTATTTCAAATATTTCTATAAATAATATTTTTTATTTTAAAAACATAAATAGAAAATGTTTTTAAAACTTATTAAATAAAAATGATTTACAAGAAATAAGAAAATAAAAGTAATCCCTATCATGCAATAAGCCATAAAATTAGAGCAATTCAAGTTAATTAAAGTTAATCGAATGGCTGTCTAACATTCCATAATGAGTTTTTTAAAATAAATTTTTATTCTGTGTGCATTATTTATTCAAAATTATTAAGCATATTTTGTAATAAATTTAAGTTAATAAACCTTTTATCTTAATTTTTCAAAATAATATTTTAAAAAATTGAAATTCTGAGCTTAATATCATTGTTTTTTTTATTAATTCACTTTCCAATTTTTTTTTTGAAATGAATTCAAGCATTTTTACATTAAAAAAGGTAACATTCATGCTCCAAATAGCTCCTGATGGAATGTAAAAAAAATATTCTCTCCAAACAGGCATATAAAATTAGAAAAAAAATAATGAAATAATCTATACTCTCAGGAGAGTACAGAGAGTACAACTAAAAAATAGCTCTAAAAAGCTAATATTAAGGCTCCGATCAACATGTAATTAAATATAGTAAATATTTCCTTTCCAAATAGGCTAATAGAAGTGGAAAAAATTATGAAATTAGTTTGTATTCTCATGAGAGTATAGATGCAAAATAGCTCAAAAAAAAGTAATCTGACCTCAAATTACTCCAAATGATTTGTAGTAAACACATTCTTCCCAAGCAGCGAATAAGTGAAAAATTTGAGGAAATAGTCTCTGGAGAGCATGAGAGTACAAATGAGAAATAGGTCCAAAAGCTAATATTAATGCTCCAATCAACCTGTAATTGAATATAGTAAATATTTCCTTTCCAAACAAGCTAACAGAAGTGGAAAAAATTGTGAAATTGGTCTATACTTTCATGAGAGTATAGAGAGTACATATACAAAATAACTCAAAAAAGTAATCTAATAGCCTCCAAATTGCTCCAAGTGTTTTGTAGGAAACACATTCTTCCCAAGCAGGCTAGAATAAGTGAAAAAAATTGAGAAAATAGTCTGTACTCTTAGGAGAGTACAGAGAGTACAACTAAAAAATAGCTCTAAAAAGCTAATATTAAGGCTCCAATCAACTTGTAATGGAATCTAGTAAATATTTTCTTTCCAAACAGGCTAACAAAAGTGGAAAAAATTGGGAAATTGGTCTGTACTCTCATGAGAGTATAGAGTACAGATGCAAAATAGCTTAAAAAAGTAACCCAGTAGCTCCCAAATTATTCTAAATAGTTTGTAATAAACACATTCTTTCCAAATAGGCCACAATAAGGAAAAAAATTGAGAAAAATGTATGTACTCTCAAGAGAGTATAGAGAGTACATTTGCAAAACAAGCCAAAAAAGCTAGCATTAAGGCTCCAATCAACCTATAATGGAATCTAGTAAATATTTCCTTTCTAAATAGGCTAGCAAAATTAAAAAGAAATGTGCAATTAGTCTGACTCTCATGAGAGTGTGAGAGTACAGATGCAACATAGCTTAAAAAAAGCAACAAAGACTCTCAAATTTCTCCAAATAGTTTGTAGTAAACACATTCTTTCCAAACATGCCACAATAAGAAAAAATAACTGAGAAAAAAGTCTGTACCCTCAAGAGAGTGCAGAGAGTACACCTGCAAAATAGGCCAAAATGGCTAACATTAAGGCTCCAATGAACCTGTAATGGAATGTAGTAAATATTTTCTTTCCGAACATGCTAACAAAAATGGAAATAATTGGAAAATTGGTCTGTACTCTCATGAGATTATATAAAATATAGATGCAAAAGAGCTTAAAAGAGCAACCCAGCAACTCCCAAATTGCTCCAAATAGTTTGTAGTAAACACATTCTTTCCAAGCAGGCCACAATAAGGAAAAAAAACTGAGAAAAAAGTTTATACTCTTAAGAGAGTACAGAGAGTACACCTGCAAAACAGACCAAAAAACCTAACATTAAGGCTCCAATCAACCTGTAATGGAATATAATAAATATTTTCTTTCTAAATAAGCTAACAAAAGCGAAAAAAATTAGTAGACTGTACTCTCATGAGTATAGAGTACGAAAAGAGTTTAAAAAGTAACCCAACAACTTGCTCCAAATAATTTGTAGTAAACACATTCTTTCCAACCAGGCCACAAAAAGGAAAAAAATTGAGAAAAAAGTCTGTACTCTTAAGAGAGTATAGAGAGTACACTTGCAAAACAGGCCAAAAAGGCTAATATAAAGACTCCAATCAACCTGTAATGGAATCTAGTAAATATTTCATTTCCAAACTCAACAAAAAGTAAAAAAATTATAATTGACCAGTACTCTTATGAGAGTACAAAGAGTACAGATATAAAAGAGCTTAAAAAAGTAACCCATCAGCTCCCAAATTGTTCCAAATAGTTTGTAGTAAACACATTCTTTCCAAACATGCCATAATAAGGAAAAAAACTGAGAAAAAAGTTTGTACTCTTAAGAGAGTACAGAGAGTACACCTAAAAAAAATAGGCCAAAAAGGCTAACATTAAGGCTCCAATCAACCTGTAATGGAATCTAGTTAATATTTCCTTTCCAAACAGGCTAACAAAAATAGAAAAAAATTGGGCAATTGATCTGTACTCTCATGAGAGTACAGAGAGTACAGATGCAAATGAGCTTGAAAAAGCAACCCAACAGCTCCCAAATTACTCCAAATAGTTTGTAGTAAACACATTCTTTCCAAACAGACCACAATCAGGAAAAAAATTGAGAAAAAATCTATACTCTTAAGAGAGTACAAAGAGTACAGAGAATACACATAAAAAATAGGACAAAAAGGCTAACATTAAGGCTCCAATCAACCTGTAATGGAATCTAGTAAATATTTTTTCCAAATAAAGGCAAAATTGAAAAAATGTAATTGGTACTCTTATGAGAGTACAGAGAGTACAGATGCAAAATAGCTTAAGAAAGTAACCCAGCAGCTCCACAATCAGGAAAATAAATTGAGAAAAAAGTATGTATTCTTAGGAGAGTACAGAGAGTACACCTGCAAAACACTAAAGCAATTCATCTTCTTTGGCCAATCTCGGTGGTACCATCAGGAGGTTTGTTGATTCGCCTCCATGTATTTGCAAACAAACATCCTGAATCATTTTTTCTTGGTAGCCTCTCATCATTCGATTGGCCATTTTGTGGGATCGCTCGAAAGACGCAAGATCGCCGACAAGTAATTTGATCTAAGTAGTAAGAAAAATAGTCAATAAGTAGGCACAAAATATGCAAAATAGGCAAACTGAAATGAGAATAGTCATTACAATCTCAGGAAGAATGGCCTTATGAGTTGGTTTTGTCAATGAATCATAAAAATACCAAGCCCCTTGCTTAATATGCCCGACCAGGAGTGTCAAGTGCTGATTATTTACAACGAAGTAAGAGTAGCTCAGCCCTTGATACACTATCTGCAGTGACATGCTAGATGAACATTTTGCTTTTCTTTTGTAGGCCATATTTAGCATAACTCTGCAAGAAGTGAAGGGTAAGTTTATAATTAGTGGCTTTTAACAATCTAAATTAGGAAATGATCGTATTACCTAAAGTTCTATGGAGTAACTTACCCAGTGCAGGCATGAAACATACAAATAGGCGACATATAGCCCAGGACATAGCGAGTACTTTTCACCAAGTAAAAGGTGAAGACATCGGCGTGCATCCCAGAATCGATCTCGCAGAACTCACATCTCACGAATGATGATATTCCTAGCTATGAATACGCTATCATCTCTGCATGTGAGAAATATGAGAATGTGAGCCTAATTAAATGAATAGGTGATTTTATGTATACTGAAAGAGTTGAATGAAAAATGACTTACTTCTCCTTGAATCAAGAGTAAGAGGTATCGATGAGCTTGCGCATTGGCTTGGGCAGGATATCTCTTGATGAGAACTCCATATGATGGCTCAACCGCTCCAAGAAAATTAGTGATGAAGAGCTAGATTCACTGTGAAGTAAGGCTCAAACTGCTAAGTTGATGCATATGTCTGACTGATCCTCCTCAACCACCACGATAGCAGTCGGTGGTTCAGCCACTGATATTGGAGCATCTTTGCAAACCTAAAAAAAATTTTAGTGAAATCAACTATTATTAGGTTAAATTAAAAAGAAAGTAAAGCAATACCTCTTCTATCATTTGCTCATCCTGTGTGGAGGTTACAACAGGAGTAATTCGTGATCGCGGATAGTTAGTGTGAAGGGGAAGATATTCCTCCCTCTCCCGAGCCTTCACACCACGCTCAATGCCAATGAGGTAAGTAGCATCTTCATGTTCAATTGAAGCCTCCAGAGCTTTCCTGTGGTGGCCTCCAGGGTTTCTCCAGAAAGCCTCCATGGGGCTTCTCCATGGAAGTCTCCATAAGGGAAGCCCTGCCTCTACCACAGGGGAAGCCACTGTGGTAGCCTCCATAGGGGAAGCTCCTGTGGTAGCCTCCATAGGTGTTGCCCCTGTGATAGCTTCCTCAGGAGATTCCCCTATGGTCTCCTCCACAAGAGCTTCCCCCATGCTAGGGATGCTAGGACCCTACTTCCCAACAACCACTGCCTCAATAGCAACTACCCGCTAATCAATTTCATCCATTCTCTCGGTCATTGATGCTTCAAAAGATGATATCTCTCTCCCAGCACCCTGGAATCTATAAGTATCCTCTCTACCGCAATGCTTTCTAAATGGCTACTAGGAGAGGGCAGGCTAGATACACTAGTAGGGGGAGAATATCGAGGAGAGACATATGGAGATTCAGTGAAGACTGCACTCATTGGATTAAGAATGGGACCATCTGCCGCATGGGTTGTCTGGTTGCATAATATTTCAAGGAGCCATGTCTCCTCTCGATATATTCTCAAATGAAAGGCACTGATTACAGATAAAAAAAAAAATATGATCTTTACAATATGAATGAATACATTCTAATATAAATAAAGTGAAATTATTTTGTGTCACCTGGTGACCTTCCAAACCAGTGAAGAAGTCATCTGCAAACTTTATTTTTGGCCATCGTAACATACGTGGCTTTGTAGAAGGAAAGGGCAGCTTTATGATGGCTATGTGCTCTGCCGCCCAAATCTGCAAAGAATATTTATATAAGCTAACTTTAATGCATCAAATAATACATATCTAAAGATTTAGAGCATACCATTAGAAGAGTGACAAAGCCACTCATGTACCTGGGTGCCTTCTGTGTCTGAATCTTTGATGTAATACCATCAAATTGTGAAACCAGAAAGGCCCAAATGGCCTCTGCCCAATTGTACTCAGCAAATTTGTCTATGTCGTCGGCATAAGCAATCAATTTCGATGCCACTCTATAGTTGTGATATATAAAAAAAGATTTGAAAGAAAAAAATGTATGTACAACTGCACAAATTGTGCCGCAGTTAAGAAGTGATCCAAATCCTCAAGTTTATTCTTAAAGTTCCTGAAATGAACTGACAGGGATTTTTATGACCTTCTCCCCATGTTTGGCATCCCTACAATTAATGCAACTTCATTGGGGGTAAAAGGAATGCATTGGCCACCAAAAAAGACTGCTTCTATATCCCAAAGAAGATAGATTGATGATGACTGAGTCAATTTCATGTAGTATAATAAATTGATGCAGTTGAAGCCTCCTTAAAATATCAATAACTTCATCAATAAAGCATGTTGAGATATTATCAAACATCGCTCTAATGGTGGTAAGCCTGCATCTGGAAGTTATCCTTTTCCCAAACATGTTAAACTTCAAAATAGAAATTCAATTAATGAGATTTTTATTAGCACAATGGAGGCCCAGAGAGTAGACAAGCAAAGCAGCCATTAAAAGCAGAGATTAATATTTGAAAAAAAATGAGAAAATACTATGTACTCTCATGAGAGTACATAGAGTACACATGACAAACTGTTCAAAAAACCCACCCATCACCCTCTAAATTGCTTCAAGTGCTATATAGCGAACATATTTTCTCCAAACAAGTCAAAAAAATCTAGGAAAAAAAATGAAAGTGGTTTGTACTCTCAAGAGAGTATAGAGAGTATAAATGCAAATCTGCTTAAAAAAACTATCCATCAGCCTCCAAATTGCTTTAAATGGTATGTAATAAACATATCTTTTCCAAATATGCCAAAAATCGGACAAAATGTATAAATGTTCTCTACTCTCATGAGAGTACAGAGAGTACAGATGTCAATCTCCACTAAAAACCAACCAACGAGCCTCCAAATTACTTATAATGGAATATAATAAATATATTCTCTCCAAACAGGCCAAAAAATCTAACATAAAATAAAAAAAATAATATGTACTCTCATGAGAGTATAGAGAGTACAGATACAAATCTCCACTAAAAACTAACCAATCGTCCTCCAAATTACTTCTAATGGAATGTAATAAATATATTATCTTCAAAAAGGCCAAAAAATCTGATAGAAATTGAGAAAATAATATGTACTCTCATGAGAGCAGATGTAAAATATCCTTAAAACTAACCAATCACCTCCAAATTGCTTCTAATGGAATATAATAAACATATTCTCTAAACAAAGCAAATATGATAAAAAATAAAAAAATAATATTAGTATGAGAGTACAAAAGAATGCAGATACAAATCTTACACCAAACCACTCATTAAATTACTTCTAAGAATGTAATAAACATATTCTCTCCAAGCAGGCCAAAAAATCTGGAAAAAAATGATAAAATGCTATGTACTCTCATGAGAATGCAGTATATGTCATCTCTCTAAAACTAACCAATCCTCCAAATTGCTTCTAATGGAATGCAATAAATATATTCTCTCCAAACAATAGAAAATGAGAAAATGAAAAATGCTCATGTACTCTCATGAAATCATATCTGACTCAATCGACTAAATTATCATGGAATGTAATAAACATATACTCTCCAAATAGGCCAAATAAGGAAAAATTGACAAAATACTCACATACTCTCTAAATGCGAGAATATATACAAAATACTCTAAACTAACCAATGCGGCCTCCAGTATGCCAAATAATTGAATCTATTGGAATGTAATAAATATATACTCTCCAAATAGGTCCAATAGACCAAAAAAATGACAAAATACTCTATACTCTCATGAGAGTACAGAGAGTACAGATGCAAAATACCTCTAAAAACTAACCAATCAGCCTCCAAATTACTTCTAATAGAATGTAATAAACATATACTCTCCAAACAGGCCAAATAAACAAAAAAAAATGATAAAATGCTCTGCACTCTCATGAGAGTATAGAGAGTACATATACAAAACACTCCTAAAAATCAACCTATCAGTCTCCAAATTACTTCTAATGGAATGTAACAAATATATTCTCTCCAAATAGGCCAAAAAAATTGGAAAAAAATGATAAAATAATTTGTACTCTCATGAGAGTACAAAGAGTACAAATGTCAATCTCCCCTAAAAATTAACCAATCAGCCTCCAAATTGCTTCTAATAGAATGTAATAAACATATTATCTCCAAATAGACCAAAAAATCTGATAGAAAAATGAAAAAATTATATGTACTCTCATGAGAGTATAGAGAGTATAGATGTAAAATACCCCTAAAAATTAACCAATCAGCCTCCAAATTACTTATAATTGAATCTAATAAACATATACTCTCCAAGTAGGCCAAATAGACTGGAAAAAAATGACAAAATGCTATGTACTCTAATGAGAGTACAAAGAGTACAGATACAAATCTTCACTAAAAATCAACCAATCATCCTCCAAATTATTTCTAATAGAATGCAATAAACATATTCTCTCCAAACAGGCCAAAAAATCTGAGAGAAATTGAAAAAAATACTCTGTACTCTAATGAGAGTACAGAGAGTACAGATACAAATCTCCCCTAACAACCAACCAATCAGCTTCCAAATTACTTCTAATGGAATGTAATAAACATATTCTCTATAAATATGGCTTAAAAGCTGAAAAAAAATTAGAAAATGAGGTGTACTCTCAAGAAAGTACAGAGAGTACACATGCAAAACAACTATAGAAACCAACCAATAACTATGCAATCTGCTTGTAATGCCATGTACTAAGTATATTATATCCAAACAGTGTCAGAAATCTTAAAAAAATATGACAAAATGAGTTATACACTCCTGAGAGTATAGAGAGTACACATATAAAACTGAAGCAAACATCCATCAAGCAACCCTAAACAAATTATAATGCCATCGACTGAACATATTATATCCAAACAGGCCCCATATTTCATCAAATCCTTCATAAAATAACACTAAACACCCTACAATGGGATATACTAAACATATGACAAACCCCACGGTTCAAAAATTTGAAAATAACGGCGTGTACCATCATGAGAGTACAGAGAGTACACATGCAAAACATCTTCAAAATACTAGTAAAATATGCTCCTTTCCTTTAAAGAACTCAAATGTTCCAAATGTTCTCCTATTCAATGGTGAGAACAATAGAGAAAACCCTAAATTCATTACAGTTTAAGAATGCAGGAAGAAATACCTCATGTTGCCTATATTACCTTAATTTTAATGCACAAGATTTAGCAAATCTGGGGAAGGTCAAACATGGAGAGAAGCGGAGCTGAGAATACGCACAAAAATAAATCCCTAAACTGGTCTATGCCGAAGAATATGGAACGATGGGCGTAATATTTTCTCCTCCCGTTTGAACGGACGGCCGGGCTGGCCCGGTAACGAAAGCGCCGTTTCACTCCATCAAGTGACAAGAGCGTTAAAAAAATGGTATTTTTTAATAATGGACAGGTGTTGCATTACTATTGGTATCTGGACCTAAAGCTACGTCTGGACTCCACACATAATATTTTCTCCTTGCAAAGACATGTGACATATATTCCTGGTGATGAGAACATTA
This sequence comes from Cymbidium sinense, assembly GCA_021442155.1. Lineage (NCBI taxonomy): Eukaryota > Viridiplantae > Streptophyta > Magnoliopsida > Asparagales > Orchidaceae > Cymbidium > Cymbidium sinense. The sequence continues at coordinate 151,447,042 of CM038215.1, forward strand.
TTTTATTCTTTATTTCGAATGAAGAATAACATGAATATCGTCTCAATAGCAATGGTTAAAGATAATAAAGTTTCATTAGTTAGTTAATTTTTGGGATAATTGTTTTTGTATCTCCATTAAAAGGTATATTTGATAATGTTGTGGTCTATAATTCCAGAGAACTCACGAATATAAATTTATTATAAAAATAGTTTAAATATTCTAAAAAAAATTCTTAACAAGATTGAACAAAATGCAATACATTCGCACATGAGGCTAATACTTGTCCATTAAATCCCCTAAGCAAAGCTAGAAACCGTGGGCGCAGTAGAAGCCGTGCACCAAATAGAGGTACTCAAATTCCTAATGCGGTGAAGGAGAATACAATCCTTAGAGAATCCCCTTCTTCCCTTATCGATGTTGTTCCCACTCAAGAAGGACTTGAGATGGAGAATAACCATCATACCATAACATCATCAGCCATAAACGACCTCAATCAATCTCCTATTCCTTCTCCTCAATTAGACCCTCAGAGACAGAAGAAGTCCAAGATAACCACTCTGCTCCCACAACAAGAGTTCAGGAGAATGACAATCTTTAATAGCTACAACTCGGGTTGAGTTATAACACGCGACTGTCGCCTTCTAGATCAAATTTGATGAAGATTCAGGAAAAGATTCCTAAAAGCCCAATAAAGAATGGAGCAGCGGGTGAGTCCACTAAGCAGTCTCAGAATCATTCTCCATCTAATCAAAAAGCTAATAAAAAGAAGGGCAAAAAGCCCTCTTCCTCTTCCTCTCAATGATCAAACTGTCACGGATCTTTGGAATGTCCGGGTCACAACAAGAAGATGTTGGTAAGGATCATAAAGGACTTCCAATTAGATTTTTTGTGCCTTACGAGACTAAGGTGCATGATATCCATCTCAATTCCCCCTCTTTACTGCTAAAATATTCAATGTTTCAGCAGGAAGGTAATTACTCTAATTCTGACTGCTCACCTGGAGGTCGGATCTGGATTAAATGGGCGTCTAACAGGGTGATATACAATCTAAAATATAAAGATCAGCAGCTTATTCATGGGGAAATTACATTACCTGGTAATCACTCCTTCCATATTAGTGCATCTATCGATAATGAGGCTAGAAACAGAACTCACCTCTGGAATAAAATCAGAGAACTTGCTAGTGCAATTGAGAATCCGTGGATCCTAATGGGAGATTTCAATTGTATTCTTGCAAGCAAAGAAAAATGGGGTGGAAATCCAGCTTCCTTTAGCAGTTCCCTCGACTTTAATGAATGTGTAAATGACTGTGAGATTATGGAACTACCTAGTTCAGGATTATACTACACATGGTCTAATCAGCAACTCAACAACCCCATTTTCTCTAAAGCTGGATCGGTTTTGCAATTCCTTGTGGCTGGATAGATACCCTACCTCCTTCTACAAAGTGCCCCCTCCCTATCTTCTGACCACTCTCCTCTCATTACATATCTTACTTTTCCTATCCCAATTCCTCATTCTTGTTCAAGAATTGGACTAATACAAGGCTTCCGGAAAAGATTAAAGAGGTTTGGAAAATGTATGTTCAAGGGGATCCATTGTAGCTATTCAAGCAAAAACAAGTGAAACTTTGCTGAAAAGAAATTCCTAGAAACTATATCTCTTAAAAGTAATTATTACAAGTAAGGAATGATCAAGAAAGGGTCATGAAAAGAACGCGATCCTAGAACTACTTCTTCTTGATGCCAAGGAGATCAAAGCCAAGTACAAAGAATTAACATACAAAGAGAACTTATGGTTGAAACAAAGAGCAAAGGCACACTGGCTCATAAACTCTGATGATGATCTTCATTTTCTATATTGCACTGTTAAAGAAAGGAGGAATGCTAATCTCATTAGAGAAATTCAAAGTGAAAGGGGATTGATAACTGATCTTAATGACATCTAGAATATCTGTGATAACTGTCACCATCTCCACATCCGGTTGTATGGGCGGAGTTGGTGAAGGAATGACCACTATGCTTCAGGGTATCCACTCCTTCTGTACCACCACTGTGATAAAAGGTTGAGCAGAAGAGCTCGACCCTACCATAATCGATGGTGTAGGAGGGGTAGGATCCCTTGGTCATAGCTGGATCACCAATGGGGTGCGCTTTTCCCTAGATGCGGCCTTCATGGCCTTAGATGGAATGTGAGATGATGTAACCTACACTGACAAAAGTGAACGAGGGGTAGAGCAATGGGGTGGAGACACCACCGACTCTCTGTGCACAGGAACTACCCTCCTGTAGCACACCGAGCTAGAAAATCTATCAAAGAAGAAGCAGCCGACTGACGGTTAAACCTCCGTCGCTCTCTGTTAGTAACATGTGATGTATGGGCCTCGTAGGCCCTCTCCTGATGAATCTACCTCCCTACACTACGGGGATAATAGATCAAAGATCGAATTGAGTACTGAACTCTGAGCATCCGTATGCTCCACCTACCTAGTGTAGGATAGAGTGGAGGCCAGTGTATGACCTTCTACTCCTAGAAATTACTGGCTGCAAGTGTACCACTGAAGGAGGTGATGAACGGATCCTCCTGGCACCCTCTCTATCTAATCCAGAGGGAGGATGGAACTAGTTTTTTGTAACCAGTGGTGAAGTGATAATGGGAGACTCATCCATGGTATATCAAGCTGCTACCTCTAGCTCCCTAGCTATCTCAGTGTGGAACCATTTGGTCATACAGTTCTTATTCCTATGATAGGTACGGGTAAGATGGCAGGAGTGCGAGCTAGACCCATACTCTAATGTGGGGGAGGCAAGCCCTGAAACTAGCAGAGCCTTACCCTTGGAGGGTACCGATGTTAGGGTACTAGCCCGTATTGGGGCAACATGGGAAACTCTGGGACGAATTGTAAATGCTGGAATTATCCATCGCTCTATAACAACAAGTCTGTTACCATAGCTTTCCTCTCGGAGGAGACATGGAAGGTAAGTCTATCCTGATGACTGGCTTCTACCCGGTCACCTTCATCTTGCTGACGTGGTGAAGGGAATGCCCTCACAAGTGATTCTGGCTCCCTCAAATCCCCGACCAAAGTGAATTAGGTGAGTATGGTCCAAATGAGGGAATTCAGCCTGATCTAAAGCTAGATCCATACCGTGGGGGAAGGTGGAGACAGATTTCTGAGAACCAGCCATTTCCAAAAACTATAGTAGACTGAAATTGAACTGTATTGTATTGATTGTAAAGAATATGTAATGAGAAATGAACTTATATCAGATTTCGGTCTTCGTAGATTTTTTGAATTTTGAAAATTGAAAATTAATATATTCAATAGAGAAAAAAAGACATCATATGATAATAGAACAATTATCTTTACAAGCTAGGTGGCAAAAGCAAAATTCGATATATGCAAATGAAAAATCTAAGAAAAAATGTATTTATATATAATATCATAAAATCAACTCACAAATCGAATAATTAAGATTGGTTAATTGAAGTTCTTATACTTAATACAATGTTTTTTCTCATTAAATTTATTTTAGTTTTCTTTCAGTAAGATCTCTCATTTTGGAGAAGACTGTTCACGCATTTCACGAGAGCTCCCCAAGTCGTCCCACGACTCCACCTCCTATCTTCGTCGCTACCCCAATCAACTCACACGAGATCATCATTTTTATCAAGTTCGTATTTATTCCACATGAAGTTGAAAGCTGTCACTGAAGTTACTTCTCCGCCAAGCTCCCCCACTGTACTCTCACCTTTTCTTTTATTCTCGTTCATAAAAAAACTTTTATTATTATTATCTTTATTTTTCCTCTTGCACCGCAAATCATTCTCTCTATTCGAATTATTTGGACTCCACTCAAATTTAGACACATATCTCTAAATAAAATTTTATATTATTTTAAATAAAATTTAAAAATAATTGAGCCACGTGTTCAAATATCATCTGAGTCCGGCTGCATATAAATTTTCTATAAGCTACAGTAAAAAACGCACTCTCTCCCCTCTTTCCCGTCAACTACCGAAAAAAAACAATGACTCTCTCTCTCTCTCTCTCTCTCTCTCTCTCTCGTCGGTTTACAGAAAGTTCAAAAAGATTATTATTTATTATTTATTTTTATTCAGTTTTTCCTCAGCCACTTCCTCTCACTCTCTCTCTCCTTTCCTCTCTCTTTCCAGTATAGTATACAGATAATCTAAAAAAAATTATTATTATTTACTTTATTTCTCTCTCAGCCACCTTCTCTCCCCTCCCTCTCTCTCTCTCTCTCTTTCTCTCTTTATATGATTAAAAATACAAAAAAAAACATATATTTAAAAAAACAGGAAACAAAATATTAATTTTTTATATAATCCTACGTCCAATCTCGCTGTTTTGGCCACTACCTTGCTTGCAAATACATAAAGTGAAATATATATGAATGTGCAAAATAAGTGTTTGATTTTATGCATTTGAAGAGCTTATGTGTATCTTTTAGGCAAATAGTTTATAACTTATAAGGTCACGGTATTACAAAATATCACTCATGTGCATCTTTAGATGGATGAATAGACCTAATTTTAGTAAAAATTCCCTCAGCTAGGGAAGATGTTGACGAAATTTTGTCAAAATTTTAGATTTATAGGAGACAAAATTAAGCAATGTCTTAAGTAATTAAGTGGCCTAAATAAAATTAAAAATAAGTTAAACAATGATTAAATATTATAATAAAAATGACAACTAATGTTAAATGTAAATGAAAATCTTATAAAAAAAGATGATTAAAAAAATAAAAATAAAAGATGAAAAAAAGAAAAAAAATTAATGTACTTATTAGCAAATACTTAAATGAGCATTTCTAAATCTTCAAAACAATCAACTAAGATAATTGATCTTGGACAGCTACATCAGCCTGTTGTCGAGCAGAATATAAAAAACCTTCGAGCCAATCACCAATGTTTAAGTTACCCAAAAATTGGATGGGGATGTCTTGCTATTACCACGAAGTATACTTCTTTAGAATAGGATATCTACAAAAATTTGTAGAACAATGGATAAATATATGTTATGTGTATAGATATATGTAAAAATGTGTAGGTGAATGCTTGTGCATGTATGTGAGCAGTATCATTGTGCTGGATTGTACAAACATATTTGTTTTTTGGATCATAATATATATATATGTATATATATATATATATATATATATTAGTACATTTTATAAATATATTTGGTTCAATCAAAATATAAATTCCAATTTGCATTTCAAATCGAAGTTGCTGATTCTCAAATCTCCATCATGATCATTAACTTGACAATTAAATCTCTGAAAAAAATTATCAACACCGTGAATCAACTCAAAAAATTCAAACGATAGGGTAAGAACTCCCTTTAATGGCAAAGTCGAATCTATGGGTTACAAGATTAAACTAGTGACTTCATAGCAAAGATTGATTTCACCAAGGAGAACAACTACAAGAATGTGATCCAACTTCTACTAAATCAATTCAAATGAACCTTAACATATAACAATGAATGAAAGATCTACACATGCTTCTTATTGTTCATAGATATTAAAAGAAATGCGAAAATGCAATCATTCAAAAGAAATTTCAATATATATGATTCAAGAAAAAAAAAATAAAATATTTCTCAATTTTTAAGTGCAGATCCTCACTCCAAGGGACAACTTGCACCAAATCTAGAACCCACGAACTGGACATATAAGCATAACAAAACCCACCTAGAAAGCAATATCACACAATGCCGAAGGAAACTTCACAATGGAGATCCATCTTGGATCAATCAATGAAATACAGGCTTGACTCTAATAACAAATTATTTCATCTTTGAAGTTTCAAAAGCTCACTACTTCGTACATTAACTCATGGACTTCTCGTTAGAGATCTTGAACATTGCTCTCTTATGGCAATTCAGTAATGTAACTTGCAAAAGGCGAGTTCAGCTTTGTCTCTATGTGGTTGAGGCTAATTATACTATTATCGCAAAGACTTCAAGCGTATTAATGGTTATGAGCCTTAATCATCTTGTTCAACTTTGTCTTCTTAATCTCCATGCTAACTTCCAAGCTAATAATTTATTTCTTCAAGAAATTAATCTCAAAGATCAGCTCATGATACATTGCTTCAAAAAATCTCAACCCTTGATCCTCATGTGACTTCTCCACTAAGTCAATCACCTCAGAACGGCTTGTAGTTTCAATAACAAGAGCTTCCATCACCTCTCTAATTTGGTCGAGTTTCAATAACAATATGCGAATGATCGGGCGTGACGATCAAAGAAATCCATCAGGGCGGAGGCTACCAATTGCCTGGTATACCTCTGTGGCTCTCTCTTGCCTGCCTAGGCAGATACTCAAGCCTCCACGAGTCTCTCTCTCTGTGGATCTGATCGCTAAGGCTGCTGAGGATCATGGATCTCATATCAAACAAGGTACCGCACTCTGAGCATCCGTAAGCTTTGCCGACCTGGAGAAGAACAGTCATAAGTCTGGCATAGGGCCTTCTATGCTCCCTAGCTGGTGTCTCAAAGTATGCTGGTGGTGGAGGCAATGCAGTGATTCTCCTCTAATCCTCCTCTCCATCTGAGGTCGAGAGGGGTGAAACCTACTGCCACTCAAAAGTGGAGAGGTCTCACAGGGAGAACCCTCTTCAGCTATGTGGGAAGCAGCATCAAGCTCTTTGGATACTCGCTCGTGGTCCCGCTTGACCTTCCTATTTTTGTTGAGGCATTGGGTGTGGATGAACAAAGTAGAGTGGGAACTATAACCTACCTCAAAGGTAGGGGAAACTATCTCGGAGGCCAAGATAGCCTTCCCCTTTGGGGTGACCAAAGAGGAGGTAGCAACTCTCACAGGAGCTATGGCAAGGCAACCTGACGAACTCGCAAGCACCGACACTAACATTGAATGGGGTGTGGGAACCATGACAGCCTTCCTCTTCAATGAGGGGAACTTGGAGTCAGACGACATGTCAAAGTGGATAAGTGGCATCTGTCCCACCACCTCCTCTCTAATAACATTTGTGAGGGCTATCCCCTCACAAGTAATCTGGACTCCCTCAAAACCACAGCCAAAGTAGATCATATGTGTGGAATACGTCGTGGTGAGATTGGCCTGATTCAAAGCCAGATCTACACTAGAGGAGAAAGAGAAAACAAACTTGCCGAGAGCCATGATCGCTGCACTAAATAAAGGCTGAAAAGACTGACTGCACTGAAATTACTGCATTTGTTTGAAATATAATTAAGTCAAACCCTTGCTTTAATACTTGTCTTCAATCATTGACTTCTAAACTTGATTTAGAATTTGAACCCACACTTAACAAATTTAGGTATACTAAGTAGTTCATTGAACTTTTGGAGAGTTTTTTGGCCATTGGAGGAGAGACTTGGTCATATGATTTTGATTTAGAACCCATACTCAATAAATTTAAGTATGTTGGGTGGGGTTCAAATTTTTGGAGAGACTTTGGAAATATATATGTTATATGTCTTGTTTGAAAATTTGATTTGAAAATCTTTACTTAGCAAATTTGGGTATGCTAAAAGGTTTTCAATTATGTGTTTGAAAATTTTGTGAAAACATCTTTGTTTGTGATGATTGGTTATGTGTGTGATATATGTTGATTTGATTTGAAAGTGGGGCTTATACTTAACAAATTTGGTATGTTAAGTAGAGGTTAAATAATTTTTTTGAAAATGAGGCTCTTACTTAATAAATTTAGTATGTTAAGTAGGAGTCAAGTGTGTTGAATATGTGTTGATTTGTTTTGAAAATGAGGCTCTTACTTAACAAATTTGTATGTTAAGTAGAGTCAAGTGTATTATGATTTTGAAAATGAGACTCTTACTTAACAAATTTGATATGTTAAGTAGGAGTCAAGTGTATTATGATTTGCTCTCTCTTTGGAAAAAGAGGGGAACTCTTTGTTTAGCAAATATGGTATGCCAAATAGAGTTCAAATATGTTGTGGTTTTGAAAGAGGGAAATCTATTAAACAAATTTTGGTATGTTAAATAGAGTTCAATTTATTTTTGTGATTATTGAAAATGGGACTCTCATTTGACAAATTTGAGTATGTCAAATGGAGTCTAAATATGTTTTGATGTTCAAGACTTTGGAAAGAGGAATTATATTTGACAAATGTAAGTGTGTTAAATAGAATTCAATTTGCTTTGATTTTCCTAAGGATATGGAACTCTCATTTGACAAATTTGGGTATGTCAAATGGAGTTCAAATATATCTTGATTTTGTGTGAGATTTCTTGCTTTTGAAAAGAGGGAAACTTCAACTCTAACACATATGAAATATGCTAAGTGGCGTTTCAATATTATGTCATGATTTTATTTGAAAATAGAATCTTCATTCAACAAATTTGGGTATATTGAATGGGGATAGCCATCTTCAAAAATGTGCTTTTGAAAAAGGGATTTTTAAAAGTTGTTGATTTTAATTTTGAAAAGAACCTCCATGTAACAATTATAGGAATTGTTAAATTGGTTTTGGTTATATGAATTTTGTGCTTTTTGAAAACTTCTTGTAAATTTTGTGCTAAATCTTTTGTGAATTTTGAAAAAGTGCTTTTAGAAAGTGGCATTTTGCAAAAGTGTTTATTTTCTTAAATATATGATGAATCTTGCCTCACCAAGCTAGTAATAAAGAGGTTATAAATTTTTAGTCATCTCCTTTCGTTATTCAATCTTATCTTTCACCTATTAAGAGACCCAATAGGGGTTTCAAGACCTACAAGGAGTGAGGTCTTAAAACCTAGAGGAGGTTGACTAGCTTTCCTTAAGAATGAAATATGCTAAGTGCCAATGGAAAGAGAAGCATAAGACTAAGTTAAGTGTCATAGAGATGAGGATGCTCAGGTGGATGAGTGGCTTTACTCTTAGAGATAAAATGCAAAATGAGTATATTCGGTAAAAAGTTGGAATAGCTCCAATGGCAGATAAGATTAGAGAGAGTCACCTTAGATGGTTTGGCCACATAAAGCGTCGGCCATCCGATGACCAGGTTATGAGAGTAGATGCATTAGATTTTCCTTATATTAAAAAAAGTAGAGGTAGACCTAAATAGACTTGGTTAAGATGTATAAAAATGACCTTAGTATACTTGAATTAAATGAGTGTATGACACATAATAGGACACAATGGAGATGAAGGATTCATGTATCCAACCCCACTTAGTGGGATAAAGACTTATTGTTGTTGTTGTGTCCTTTGAAATGAAATGGACTTAAGGGAAAAAGCTCAGGAAAGAGGTCCCAACCTAATTCCATAAGCCCCTCATTTAATTAAACATTATTTGGCAAGATTTGAATTTTAAATTAACCATTTAGGCCACTAATTAGTCAAACATTACTCGATTTTTGTTGAAAAAGAGAAGGAAACTTAGGGAAAAGATTAAGAGGGAGACTCTAATCCAATCCCCTAAATATCCCCACTATTCAACAATGATTGAGGAGTCCAATTTGTTGATTAATTACTATCCACATGCTTAATTATCACTTAATTAAGTTAAAAGAGTAATTAATGCTTAAGTAATCAATTTTTTTAATTAATCAAACAATAAATTCCAAGAAAAATAGGAGAGGTAGAGGTCATCCTCCTAAACATTTTCAAAAAGTTTGAAAGTTACTGATTAATTAATTAGGGAGTAATTAGGCTAATTAAAATTTTAATTAAGCTAAAATTACTATTCAAAATTAATTAAGAATTTAATGGATTCCCCTCTAAAATACCTTTAAAATGAGCCATTATTTATATTTTTTAGATTTTTCTATAATTAGTTATGAATTATGAAAGTTTCAATCTTAAAAACAAATTAATTAGCCTAAATAAAGTCAAATCCCATTGGCACCACATGGCGTGCTAACGCGACGTGCTTTCTACTTGGCGCCACATGATTGACTATTTAAGTTATCACATCCGCGTGCTGAATCAGTCGACGGTGGACATGGTATTGAACTTCACCGTCTAATCTCGGATCAGATGGCATAGATCAAACTCGCAGTGTAAAGGGGGAAAACAGATGGATCTAGCATGATCTGGTCAGAGTTGTCCATTCCAATCACACTAAATGGATGGCCAGTGATCCTCCTTCTCACGAGCAACGAACGAGGGAAGCCATCCACCATAGATCGCTTGATCCGAGCTCACCCGATCTCAGATTTACTCTAAAATCAACCCACACCTTTGTGAGATCCAAGGATCCAATGGCTAGGATGGGCTCACATACCTTCAAAAGCTCCAACAAAATTTTCCTATTTATATGGTTTTAAGGAATTACCTCGCCTTAGCTCAAGATCGATGGTGGGATCGATGGACGTAGCTTCGTCTAGTAGAGATGAGGTTCTATTGAGAAGCAATCAAGCCAATTCCCCTTAGTTCACATGATGGATCGACTTTTATCACTTTGGAGCTCGATGGTGATCAAAGTCCTTCCTCTCGTGGCTTGGGAGCTTGGGAAATGACTTGGGTGGCTTCGACGACGTGTGTGGAAAGTGTGTGTAAGAGGAATTTGATTTTGGTTGAGAGATGAGCAAGCTTGGATTTGGATTGGCCTCCCTAATTTCAGTTCTGCACAGGAAGAGGAAATGCTAAAGGAAGGAAGCTTGGGATGGCTCTGGGGATTGCAAGGAGGTTTGGAATCATGCTGGAAGCTCACGATTCAATTAATGCATTTCCCATAATTGAGGGGGGTATACCTCATTGTCGAGGTGATGGATGGGATGGCTTCCCATTTTAGCCACCATCGAGTGCCGTGAGTGGTCATACACAAGTCCATATGGCTCGTATGGATTGGGAGAAGCCATGAGGAGGCTCCAAGCTTGATTTGGGCAGATTGTCTTTGCTTGGATCCTTTGGTTTTTGGTTTGCATGGGAGGTGGGTTAACTCACCTCCCTTTGGTCAATGGTAAGTCCTAGCACCTTTTAGAGTGTCTAGGAGGTTTAGGGATTCCTCATTTGGAAGAGTGAGGGCTGTCAAGGTGAAATGAAGAGTGGACTTTACCATTTTTGGCAAAATCCCACATGGGGAGAGGATCCATGGAGGATTTGCATTGGACTTGACTCCAAATGGGTTTGGGCTGATTTTAAGTTGACCTAAGATGGGTTTGGGTTTGGTCAGCCTCAATAGATCATGGGTTGGTTTCATGGGTTCAGCTTCATTTGGTCAAATGGGTTCATATTGGGTTGGTTAGGTTGACCAATTGGTAAAATTGGGTCAAACTAAGGCTTGGGTTAAATTCAAAGGATGATTTGAAGAGTTTTGGTTCAAGTGGTTTCAATCAATTTGGCCTATGTTTGATTATAGCTAATTTGGATTCATATAGGTCAAATGGACTAAGTTGACCAATTTTGCCAAATTGACCAAATTGGGTTGGGTTAGGTGTTGGTTCATGTTCAATTGGTTAATTGAAAATTATTGTAGGTTTTGTTTGAATCAATTTGGTTTTAATTTAGATTTTGGCCAATTTAACCCTTTAGTTCAATTTGGGCTAGGTTGGGTCAAGTTGACCAATCGATCAAATTGGGCTCAATTATAGCTTTGGTCAAGTTCAATAATCAATTTGGAATGAACTTGAGCCATTGGTTGCAATCGATTTGGGTTAGATTCCATTTTGGCCTTTTTAGACAATTTGGCTCAACTTGGGTCAAATGGCCAACTGAACTTGGTTTAACTCAATTGAGGGTCAAGTCATGTTCAATCATTGATCATGAGTTGGAGTGAATCAATGGTTTCAATAAATTTATTGTATGGTGGGTTTTGGCTAGTTTAGGTTTCATTTGGGCTAAAGGTTGACTTGGTCAAAGGACCAAGTTGACTTGGTTTGACCCAATTCAAGGTGGTTGATCATCTTAGGGTGATTGTTGATCATGATATGAGGCTTGGATGGGCTTTTTAATCAATTTGGGTTGGATTAGAACTTGGCTCAAAAAGATCCTTTAGGCCACTTTGGGTCAAGTGGACCTAAATGGGTCAATTAGTTTGGTTTTGGCTTAATTCAAGTTTAGTTGAACTTATATATGAGCCTAGGAGTGAAATATAAATTCAACTGCAATCAATTTAGAGTCCAATGGATTTTTGCTCATTTGAAGTTTTCAAGTTAAAAGGGCTAACTTAGGCTTGACTTGGGTTGACTTGATTTTGATTTGATAATTATAGGTTTCATTTATTTTTGGATAAGTGATTGAAGGAATGATTGATCCAAGAGAAAATTCATTGATTTTGGCTTGATTTGGATAGGATTTGGCCAAGTCTAAGGAAATGGATTAAAGGGTATAAATTGGATTTTGGTTTGATTTTGGATTTGGTTTTGGCTATTTGAATTTATATTTTATTTATATTTATGAATATAAATGAAGATATAAATAATTTATGAGAAAATTACTTGAGTTTGGATTGATTTGGAAGCAAAATTGACCAAGCTTGTGGATGTAGGTCAAAAGGGTTAAGAAAGAAATCAACTTAATTTGATTTATTTTTGGTCATTGGAGGGTGGGTTTCATTTATATTTATGAACATAAATGAATGAACAATTGATTTACAAAGAAACCAATTGATTTTGGGTTGATTTGGATTAATATTTGGTTAATCTTATGGAGGTAGGTTTATATGGCTTAAGAAAGGTCTTGTCTTGGTTAGATTTAGTTTGATTTGGTTTTCATTATTTGAGTATGAATTTCATTTATATTTGTGAATATAAATGAAGGACTAATTGATTTATAAAGAAATCAATCGGGGATAACTTAGGTGGGGATTTGGCTAAGCTTATGAGAGTGGGTCATAAGGCTTGAGAAGGAATTTTGAAACTTGGATTTGATTTTCGGATTGAATTATTTGAATTTGGATTTGAATTAGAATTTGATAGTTTGATTGAAGGATTGAATTTACATTTGAGAAAATCAAATGACTTGGAACTGAATTGGATTTGGCTAAGGCTAAGTCCATAAGATGAAATCAAACGGCTTAGAGAGGGTTTTGAATTCAATCATAAGGTTTAAGGAGAATTTTGAGCTTGAATTTGATCATGAGATTGATTATGAGTCTTGGAATTTTGGTTTGGATTTGGTATGAATTTGATGTTTGGTTTAAGAAGGAAAGCATGGATTGGGTTTAAGTTATAGAGCAGTCAAGTTTCCCTAAGTCCATAAGGCATGACCTATCCCTATGGCTAACCTTTCTAAGTCTCTAAAAGGTTAAGTGTCCACCTAATCACTAGAAGTGTCTTAAGACTAAGGAGCTCTTAGTGTCTATAGAGTCTTAGATCTATGATGAAGAAGTTAAGAACTCACCCCAAAAGTAAGGTCAACAATAAGACCCCCAATATGTGTGGTGTAATTGACAAGGCATGCCACACATATTGGCGTTGACCGAGATGATCAACAATGTCCAAAGGATTGCAAGCGCTAATGGAAAAGATCTACCCCTAAACCTGAGATGTAGACAGAATCACGATCTTAGTGCAATGCAGCTCAACTTATGCCAAGGGCATAAGAGAGGGAGGAAGAACCCACTAAGGGATTGAGTATGTGAACCTTCCATGAGGGAAGCAAGTTCAGGTTATCCATAGAGAGTAAGGGTTTGAGTTTGATGGAAAGTATGATTTAGGGAGAGAAGATCCATTGGGGATTAGGATTTATAATCCATTGGGGATGGGTGCATGAACCTTCCACTAGGGAAGCAAGTTTGGTTTCTCCAGGGATAAGAATTTGATTTGGTTTGATGAATTTAGATTTTGTTCTAGGCTCCACAAGGGGAACTAAACCGATTTGCACCTCATTTGGGAGAAATTTGATTTGATGATGTGGGCTCCAGGGAGAGGATATGATTTGGTTTAAGGGAAGTCAAGAGTATATCTACTGGAGATATGAGCTTGGATCCATTGGGGAATAAGGTGGATTTGATTTGATGGATTTCTTTGGTTTGCTTGGGGAAGTATCCGCTAGGGACAAGAGTGGATTTAATAAATGGACCATGTTAGGTGTGAATCTTCAGAAGGGGCTATATCAGCCTCAACCTATCTCAGATTTACAAATCCAAAGGGAATGTCTACCATCGTATGACTATCCAACCTAAGGATGACTGAGAGTGTCTTGGGACTTATCTCAACCTGAAGAGTAGCCAAAAATATCACTTTAATTTAAATGGACCTATCGCAGCGATGGATCTACTAAGAAGAGGCTATATCGCCTTGTCCTATCATCTTAGATTTACAAATCCAAAGGGATAATCACCTAGGTAGAGCTAACCAACCTAAGGGTGCCTGTGTGTGTTGACCTCATTTTTAGGATGAGCTCTCAACCCCTCCATCTTAAACATAGGGCTCCTCTTAGACTTTAAGAGATCCTTAGTCTTAAGACACATCTAGTGATTAGGTAGACACTCAACCTAACCCTAGAGACTTAGAAGGTTTAGCCATAGGAATAGGTTATGCCTTAGGGGTGTTAGGAAAATTTTCCGACCCTATAGCTTGAACCAACTCCTCACTTCCTTCCTTCAAGTCAAATTCAAATCGACTCCAAATCAAACTTTGAATAAATTTCATTGTATTTTCTCAAATCATGAAACAATTCCAAATAATCAAAACCTATGATTGAAATCTAAATCCAAATTCCAAAAATCTTTCCTAAGCCCTTAGATTCCCTCTTAAGGACTTAGCCTAAATCAAATCTAAATCAATTCAAATTCATAAAATTTTCATGACCCATTTATATTCTCATTTATATTCACATATCTAAAATCAATCAAATCAATCAAATTCAAATTCAAATTCCAAAATCTTTCTTAAGCCCTTTGATTTTATCTTATGGACTTAGTTCAAATCAAATCTAAATCAATTCAAGAAATTTTCTCATAACCCATTATATTCTCATTTATATTCACAAATATAAATGAATTATAAAATATCCAAAACTAATTCAAAACTCAAACTCAAATTAAACCAAAATCCAACCTAAGCCTTTCAAGTCAAATTCTTGAACTTAGCCAAATCAAACTCAAATCAAGCCAAACCCTTGATTTTTCTTCATGATTCAATCAATCCTTCAATCATGAATCCAAATATAAACACAAATTTCAATCATCAAATCAAAATCAAGCTATCCCAAGTCAAACTCATATTCACCCTTTTGACTTGAAATTGTCAAATGAATCAAAACCTATTTGACTCCAAATCACTTGCAAATGGATTTATATTCCCATCACAAGTCCATATGTGAGTTCAACCAAACTTGAATCAAGCCTTTATCAAGCTAACTAAACCCAATTAGCTCACTTAACCTAAAGTGACCAATTTGACCTATATGGATCAAAATCCAATTCAAATCAAAGTGAGTTAAGCTAATCCAAACTTCATGTCATGTTTGTTGATCATCATAGTCAATCAATTATCATGAATTGGGTCAAACCAAGTCAACCTATCCCATTGACCAAGTCAACCCTTTAATGCATATGAACCTAAACTAGCCAAATTGCAATCTAAACCAAATTGATTGCAACCAATGGCTCAAGTTCACTCTAAATTGATTATTGAGCTTGACCAAAGCCTCAATTAAACCCGATTTGACCAATTGGCCAACTAAACCCAACCTAGCCCAATTGACCATGAACCCAACTTGACCTAAAAGGTCAAATCAAGCCAAAATCAAATATAAACCAAATTGATTGGAAAAAAATACACAATCCATTTCAAATGATCAACCAAAACCCAAACCAAGCTATGATTCAAGCCAATTTGGTAAATTGGGTCAAATTGGTCAACTTAGCCCAAATTGACCTAAAGGATCAAATTGGCCAAAAGCCTAATTAAATCCAAATTAAACCAAATTAATTAAAACCAATTGAACCAATATACTCCAAATAGTCATTTGAACTTGACCCAACTCTTGGTTTGACATAATTTGACCAATTGGTCAACCTAACCCATTTTGACCCATTTTGACCCAAATGGGTCAAATTAACCCAAATTAAACCAAATGAACTTCAAATGACATGAAATTTCATTCAACTTACTTTTGACTCATTTTAAATCTGCCCAAATTCAATATCAAATGACCACTTTGCCCTTGGGTCAAGGGCATTCCATGAGAAAAGACACTTCCCCAAGTGGTCATGTCTCTTCTTTGGCCATTTAACACTTATCCATTGGTCCACATAGGCACCAAGGACACCGATTTTTCCAAGGAGTAGTTGGGGCAGCCATGACTTATGGAGAGGTGAAATTACCTCACCTCTCCATTGGAACACTTGGCAAGAAGGACACTCACCTCCCTAGGACACCCACTTATCCTTCATGGCACTTTCCATGCAACCAACCATGGAGCACCTAGGATGATTCTCTTCCATTCCCAACCACCCCAAGCCAAATGACATGAGTTTGAAGCCAAAATTTTCAATAAAAAAGTGGATTTTAGTTCATTTTCATTCATTTTTTTTCATTCTAAGGTTTAGTGGAAGGAAACCCCGATTCCTCTCATTCTCCCTCTCCTAGAGCTCCCAAAGCCATTATCAATCACCCCCCCCCCCTCATTTTGGAGAGGAACACTTCAAAACCAAGTGGATTTCAGGGAGGAAATGATGATCACCGGAGGAAACTTTGTTTCGACATGAAGGCGAGGATCTAAGCTCAATCCAAGGCTTCTTCCCTCACTCGACAACATGTTCGACTCACTACCACCTTCAAAAATCATCCCCGGTGAGTTAACCTTCAAAAAAGTAGCCGGTCTTAGGATCTTTTATTTTGTGATGACTTTCGCATGCTTTTTAGAAATCTACCCTAGATAATCTTGCATTTTTACTTTAAATCATCTCAATTAGAAAATAAAATTTTTTGGTGAAACGATGCAAAAATGAGTCCATTTGGACAAGTTTTCACTTAGAAATCCCATTTTTTTCCTTTAAAGAAGTAGATTTTACTGTTCACTCGCATGGGCTATAGCCCGATCCCACCTCGCCTGGACGGACGGATCGCGGTGGATCGGTGATCCGCCTTCGATCACTGATGTGATATGGATCATCTAATCATGCATTCGCGACGATCGATGGTCGATCGCGCCGAGAAGGACCGCTGATCGCTGATCTAATCTAGACCGTGACGCGACACGATCTAGCAAACCGTCCGCTTCCCGCTGGACCAGCTCTTTCCTACCCATCACGAATGCGGCATCGAGATGGCGCGGCGATGCCACACTTCAATCGCAGATCCAATTTCACGCGCTAATGCGGCATTTGATTTAAAAAATTATTTAAAATTATCTAAAACTTTAAAAATTCATATAAAATAAAATACTTAACCAAAAATTGCAAACAAGGGCTTGTTGGATTTGTCTTTCCAAGAGAAATCCAACAAATCCAAAATACTCAAATTTCACTAAATATTTTGAGCTTAATTTGAGTTTTAGTAAAAATCAAATTTCTTTAATTAAATCAAAAAATTTTTCAGATTAAGTTGAAACTTTTAGATAATAAAATTTATGTTAACATACACCTACCATAAAAATTTCAAGTTAAAATGAACTTTGGATTAAAATATATTGAATTTTGAGTGTCAAATGATTTATTTTAATAAAATAAATTAGCAGAATTCATAAAAATCACTTAAATCAATTAAAACTTCCTAAATTCATACCTAATTGTAGAAAAATTCAAAAAAATACAAATGCAGGTTCATTTTAAAGATAATTCAGAGGAGAATCCCATAAAATTTCTTCTAATTGAATTTAAACAGTAGATTTTCCTTAATTAAAGTTTATTTAAAAATTTAATAACCCTAATTACTCCCTAATAACTTAATTAATTCCAAACTTCTAGGCATGTTTTGGTGGGATGACTTCTCCCTAATTTTTTTGGAATTTATTAATGAGTTAATTAGGGAAATTAATTAATGATCCTCTAATCACTCTCCTAATATAATTAAGCTTAATTATGTGAACAATGGTTTAATTCCTTGATTAAGTTAATTAACCTTGTTTAAGTGATTAGGAGGTTTATGGAATGATTTTGGGATATTTTTTTAAGCTATTCCCTAAACCCTCTTCCCTCATTCATTTAAACTTAATTAAAAGCTAATACACTACTGACCTACTTAATTAACTTGATAAAATTTTCAAAACTTTCCAGAACTTAACTAATCCTTCTTGGGTAGATGCTTAGGTGTTCAATAACCTAAGTAACTTAAGGAAATCATACCTAACCCATATGTGTGGGAAGGGTTATGAAAGTACTTAAATTAAACTGTTTAGCTTAATTAATCATTAATTGTGAGCCAATTGCATTAGGTACCTTTCTTTCTTAGGATGTATTGTTGATTTAAATTCCTTCATACATTGGCTCATAATTATTTGATTAAATATGTTAAAGTCGTATAGGTAAGGGGTAATTAATGAACTTAATCTACACCTTAACCTAACCAAAGCATAAAATTAATCTATTTACCTAAAAATTAAACTAAAATAATACACACATGTGGGAATGGGTAAGGACCAAAACCTTCTCACACTTTCCTAATTCAAATCAAACTCAAAAAAAAAAATGAAAGTCTCTTTAAACAACTTTTGATTCTCTTTAAATGATCTTACCTCATAAGATTGTCTTTTGAATTAATTAGAGTGAATGAAATTACATACTTACATCACATTATTTCTTTCCTAGCATGCTAAATGTATCATATGAAAATCATGCATTCATGCTTTTCTAAATCAAATTCAAAATGAAATATTTTCTTTATTTCATATTTTTGGCTAAAGTAAAAAAAATGAGTGGCTATCACTATTAAATTCAAAACTACTTTCAAAATCTATAAACCAAATATCTAAAACTAAAAGTGTGCTACTTATAGTTTATTTATAAGCATGTGAATATAAAAATGTGTCTTATGTTTGCTTCCTTTCTTTCCTCTTAATATGGTTTGAATAAGATTTGCAAAGTGTATAGTTCTTTTAAAAATATAACTTGCTTAAATCTATTCTTATCCTCTTATATATGACTTAAGAAAGATCCTTACACTTACACATATAAATTACATAACCAAGTCCAAACATAAGTTCAACTTTTTGCATCTTTCTTTTCCCTTCATTTCTTTTGTACATATGCTTGCATTCAAGGAAAAGTATATTAGTCTAGACAATCCTGGGGTTAGGCTTTAAGTAGCCCTAAGTAGGTCTTGTACCTTACACCCCTGGTTAACAATGGTGCTGTACTTACTTATGCCTTTCAAACATACATGTGTGCATGTGAAAAATGGATAAGAAAATCTCTTTTCTACTTAATGAAAATCATGCATCATAAAGCAATCAAATTTTCTTAAGTATCCTACTTAACATTCTCTTTTCATGCATTTCTTTTTGTACATGCACATGTATTTAAGAAAAGTTGCATATTAGTCTGGGCACCCCAGATTGTGAGGCTTTAAGTAGCCCTAAGTAGGTCTTGTACCTTACACCTCTGATTAACAATGACGTCATACTCACTTATGCCTTTCATACATACATGTGTGCATGTGAAAAATGGATAAGAAAACCTCTTTTCTACTTAATGAAAATCATGCATCATAAAGCATTCAAATTTTCTTAAGTAACTCATGTAGCCTTCTGTTTCCATGTATTTCTTTTTGTACATGCAAATGTATTTAAGAAAAGTGGTATATTAGTCTGGACAATCTCAGGATTATGAGGCTTTAAGTAGCCCTAAGTAGGTCTTGTACCTTACACCCATGGTTAACAATGAAGTCATACTCATTTATGTCTTTTATACTTGTAAATGTACATATGGAAAATGGATAAAAGAATCACTCTCTTCTACTTAACAAAATCATGCATCTGAGAAACCTTCCAAGTTTCTTTTCTTAGCATTCATTATTAATCTAAATACTTGCATTGCATGTATATTATATATATATATATATATATATATATATATGCTTAGGATTCATTCATGTGCATGATACATATGTGGGAAAGAAATTAAATGTTGTGTGTTTTGTGATAGTAATTCACTTTACTTAATCTTAAAATGTCTTTCTTTTTGAATAGGTTTGTTTAGAGAAAATCTAAACTTAGGATTAATTAAAATACATAAGAAAATATTCACTAAATAAAAATCATTAATGAATCTACCTTAGAAATCACTTAAGGTAGGGAGAAAAGAGTAGTTCTCTTCTCTTTTCCTCTCTTTACAACCTTTAGTAAGTAGGTTCATTCAAAAATCAAATCATCAAATAAAATTAACCCATATCAACTAAATAACTTGAATGAGACCACCCTTCTAAGTTGAACCTTTTCACACTTAGAAAATCCTAACCTAAATCCTAGCTAAGCATACCACAAACCTTACATGGCACACATTAGGCTAAGTCACCACTTCTAGTCCTATGTTAGGGGTGCATGGTTTGATGTTTGCTTTATTTTATGTGATATTTTAGTGGATGTTAGGTGTATATGCATAGAATGAATGGTAAGATGATTTAGTCTCATTATCTTCTAGGATTGTGCTTAAGGGATGCTTTAATAAAAAATAGCTTTTTTTTATGCGGTTGCTTATACCCTTAAGCATAATCCAAAATAGGCCAGATGGACTTGGTTACCCATGTGTGGGGTGCTAAGTCCAATATACATGCTTGGGATTTGTATAGTTTGTTTAACTAATCTATGTTTTTCAAGTGTTAGTTCGATTTACTTTTTCTTTTAATGTAAACTTGCAATTAGGATTTTGGAATGATTGTTATGGAGAAACTAGGATGAGCATTGGCCATAAGATCTTATCTTATGCACTATGTGAAGCCTTTAGCAACCTTCCAACCATCCAAAAGAAAGAACCAAAAGAAAAAATAAGAAAGAAGAAGGAAGAAATGAAGAATGAAGATCCCCATAACATGAATTCTTAGCTTAATTATAATTAATTCATTTGTAATCTGGGTTGTATAAGAGTAGAGCTTTGCTAGCCAATTTTTTTTCGGGTTTGTACGGTGGAGCCCGACCACACTTGACATTTTATTCTTTTGCATTAGCTTTATAAAATATTTGATGTTTTGTTTAGCTTGTGCATTAGAAATGACATATTTTTCTAGTTTCTTCCTTGCTTTGATGTATGGCCTGGATGAGGATTAGGCTCTTAGGAAAAAATAAATCTTCTACCAAATTAATCAACTCAAAATTAAAAATAAATAACTCATAACCTCATTTAAAACCTAAGCTAAAAATTGAGATAAAAGAATTAGCAACCCCTTAGCTGGATGAGTACTTCTTTTATAACATCATGCACAAATGCATCTTGCTTCACTCTTGATTGGAGGGCTTCCACCTTCGCTAGAGAAACTTGGCTTGACCTTTGAGAGTCATGGTGAAAACACACCTCCTCCTTATTTCTCATCATATATGAATCATAGCAAGTCAAAATAATTGTCCATAAATGAAAATAAAATGAAATCTAAATTGCATTAGGTTGAGGTCATTTGAAACATACCCTTACATGATTTAGTCTCTTTAGGGAGTGAGTTTAAGGACTTAGTCTCTTTCTAAATAAATAATAGCCTAGCTATCTTGCATAAAGCATATGACTTGCCTACATGAATTTAAAATCGAGGAGTTAGTTGGTGGCCACCCTAAGTTGTAAGTGCGGTCAGTGGTTTGTCCTCTCTTGTGGAGGCAAACCAAATACCAATTTTGTTTTAGGTTGTGCTGCTTTTCGCCAGTCCCTAGATTTATGTTACGAGTTGCTTCTCCCTTTCATGGGCCACAAGTATAAATCCTCGTCTTAGGCATTTCCATAGTCTTGTGTTGTGGAATCATAAGTCCTAAATTTCTAATAAAAATTAACTCAAACAAATTAAATCAATTTCAAAATGTAATCAGTAGGATAGTTTGAGATGCTTTTAGGTTTCCTGCATTGGGCATCTCTACTTATCATCTTTTTGGCTTGATAATAACTCCCTCTCTTTGATCAATCCCATTTGATCTTTCAAAATAAACTAATTGATTGATAGTCCTATTAAAATCTTTGGAGACAATGATCATTTACCTTGAGAGTATTCTAAGGATCCATTCCTTGGATGTAATTAATGTGGGGCTTGCCGTAGGAACTTAACAAACCTAGTTTAAAATAAACCTTACTTTACTTTTCATGTAAAGTAGGGAAGAATCTAGTACATATGCGACCCATTGTCTTTAGGAGTCCTTATTATTAGTGGGTCCATTACATGGTGGTGACTTTATCTCTTGAGATAGTACACCTTTCCTCAATGTGTACCGATCACCTCAATAAGAACATCACGGATCTATGTGGCATCCCAACAAGGCATATTTTATATATTTCTATTTTCATTTATCCTCTTCAAAAGGATAGATGAAATATTTTAATTTTTTTGGTACTTGGGATGGTTCCTCTCTTCATCTTTGGTAAATGATCATTGTCTTCAAGTATCGATAGTGGATTTATATTTTATATGAATCTGATACTATCCTTCTTTTCTGTTGGCACTTAGTTTATTTCATCCTTAAGCTAAGCTAGCCAACATCTTTAGGTTTTAGGACCTCATTCCATGTTGGTCTTGAAACCCTTATTGGGGTCCCCAATAGGTGAAAGTAAAATTTAATAAAATGAAATAACTAAAGACTTCCCCTTACTATTTCTATGGTAAGGAATGGTTCATTCCAAAAAATAAAGAAAGAATAAATCCTTTTATGAAAAACATCATCTTTCCAAAAAGCACTTTTTCAAAATGCACATAATAAAATATTTTCACAAAAAATTTCAAACCAACCTCATCTAACAATTTTCATGATTGTTATCTGTAGGATCTTTTAAAATAATAATAATAATAATAAAATCCAAAATCATTCTTTTCAAAAAGCACAAGTGAACTTCCTTATTCAATTTATTAAATGAGGACTTCACTTTCCAAAAATCAAAATCAACAATCATATTTTCTAAAAGCACAAATGAACACTTTCATTCAATATACTCAAATTTATTGAATGAAAGTTTTCATTTTTCAATAAAAAAATCAAAAGTTAAAATTTCCAAAAGCACAAATGAACACTTTCATTCAATATACTCAAATTTATTGAATGAATGTTTTCAGTTTCAATCAAAATCAATAATCACATTTTCCAAAAGCACAAATGAACACTTCCATTCAATATGCTTAAATTTATTGAATGAGTTTTCATTTTCAATCAAACTCAACAATCATTTTTTTTCAAAAGCACAAATGAATATATCTCAATGTACTCAATTCTTGAATGAAGATTTCATTTCAAAATAAAACAACAATCATCTTTTCAAAATAAAATCAACAAACATCTTTTCAAAAATCAAAATTAACAATCATCTTTCCAAAATTAAAATAACATTTAGAATCTTCATTTAGCATACTCAAATTTGCTAAGTGAAGGTCTTCTTTTCAAAATAAAATCAATAAACATCTTTTCAAAACATAAAATAATATTTTGATCTTTCATTTAGCATATCCAAATTTGCTAAGTGAAAATCCTTTTTTTAAAATCAAAATACATTTGGATTTTCTTAGCATACCTAAGTTTGCTAAGGATCCTCTTTTCAAACAAAATCAAAATAATGAAACACACTTGGATTTCTTAGCATACCAAATTTGCTAAGGATCCCCTTTTCAAAATCAACAAAAGTCAAAACAAAATACAATTTCCTTAGCATACCTAAATTTGCTAAGGATCCTCTCTTCAAAATAATCAAAATGAAAACATTTGGATTCCCTTAGCATACCTAAATTTTCTAAGAATCCTCTTTTCAACAAAATCAAAACAAAAGCACACTTGGATCTCCTATTTACACACCTAAATTTTAGCTAAGTAGAAATCCTCTTTCAAAATAAAATAAAATCAAGAGAACAAAATCATCACATTGGATCCTTTATTTAGCATACCTAAATTTGCTAAGTAAAGATCCTCTTTTCAAAACAACAAAACATATGGATTCTTCATTTAGCATACCCAAATTTGCTAAGTGAAGATTCCATTCTCAAAATTCACATGATTCACACAAAACTAAACAAAGAAACAAAAGAAATAATTATTTTCAAACACCAACTTAGCATACCCAAAGTTGCTAAGTGAGTGAAATCAAAATCTCAAATCAAAAGTCCAAAATTCAAATATGAACCTAATGGAAGCATCTCTAAAATATTAGAACCCATTTTCAACATACCCAAATTTATTAAAAGTGGATTCTACTTTCAAAGTTCCTCTTCTCAATCAAATCTCTAAATCTTTTCCAAATCTATTTGAACCCCACTTAACACTTCCAAGATGTTGGATGTGGGTTCAAAAATTCAAATTGAAAATTCAAAATCAGATTCAAGTTTATTTTCAACATTGCGGACTCTTATTGACCAAGTTTTCACATTTTCAGTCGGTTGAGTTTAGTTGAGACTATGGCGACTTCACGGTAGAATGTTTTTTACCTTTCCTCATGGCATTGGACTTGGATCAACTAATTTCCCCGCTCTAACTTCTCATCTTATCCACTGGACGAGGTTTTGAGGGGTGAAGATTACTGTGAGGGCATTCCTCCTCATTAGTAGACCAGTGGCGGGCAAAAGATCATTCAATTGACTTTATATTATTTCTCCTCTTGAACAAGAAGGCGATAGTATCACATTTCCAATGATAGTACTAATCGGCAATTTTACACTGTGGTTTCCCATCTGCGTGAGGGGCAACATCTGCCCTCTAAGGGTAAGGCTCCCATCCTGGGATTGCCTCCCTTACTTTTGAGTTTGGGTTTAGCTCTTACTCCCACCATCCCAAGACTTGAGGATGAATAAAATTGCATGATCAAGCGGTACCATAGCAGGATTGCTATGGAGATGAAGACAGCCACTTGTTCTATTGAAGTTGCCCACTTTTGTTTCTGGTTACAAGTGAATTCATTCCATCCTCTCTCTCTAGATAGAGGATGCGGAGGATCTCTCATCCACACCCAGTTCACTGTCGCCAATGGTTGGTTGAGCGAGGTCTGCGGTCTCCAGTTCTTCGCCAGTTGGTGGGGCCTATGGAGATCGTCAGGGCCATTTGATTTGAGGTTTGTTATCCCCATAGGAAACATCTTTGGAGGAGAGAGGTGGAGGCCCATCATTCATATCACGGTAGAGAGAGCGGTTGTTCCGATCAGCATTTGCACTCATTGATTTTTCACTCACACCAGACCATACAGATAGTATTCTTCTTACTAGGACCACTCACCATAGGAGGATAACTCTAGAGAGTGGTGCTTCCATCCACCACTCTCTCCATCACCATTCTTGTTCCAGCATCAATTTTCCAAAGGCCATGAAGGCACATCGAGGGGAAGAGACCCCATTGGTGATACGGCTATGGCCAAGGATCCCATTCCATCACACCACCTAATGTGGCTGAGCTTTCTGACCTTACCTCTGGTGGTGAGGAAGGAATGGCGACATGGTCATCCCATCACCACCATTGTGAGCATGGAGCTTGGTTATAGGAGAGGGGGGACATGCATATATCCGGATGATTGTAGATCTTCCTAGGAGTGTCACACCATGCAGGCTCAGTGATAGTCAGGAGCACATCTCTTCTACAGAGTATAGCCGTCATAGGATTGATTCTCTAACAATTGGGGAGGTCCGGTGCCTCACAGTACATGATGTGGATCCCACCACCGATTAAAAGTATTTGTGCCCTTGTGAGATCATTCTTTAGATGACATAGTAGCTCACTATTTCATGGAAAAGCGATACTAGGATATGATTGGTCAGATGAGGAAAAGGTCAATTTTGATCCCTACAAAGATGATTTATTGGGAGACTCAGTAGGGGTTTGCATGGTAGATACCAGGGGATCCCTCCTCAGAGAGCATCAGATTATGGAAGGTGATGAGCCCAAGCAAGAAGACACAACCCACTCAACCCAACACCTCCTAGCACAAATTAAATAGAAAGATGAAAAGATAGAAAGGATGGAGAAGAGGCTCGAAGATCATTGTTGTTGTCTTAGCATTGCCCAAGCCCCAACAATTCATCTAGCCATAGTTGAGACTAGTCAGCCAGAGTTGGTGCATGTCTTGGACCCAGCCAAGACTTTACCTCCAATAGAGCAAGGTAACACCAGCATGTATAGGAAGGTAGTGGATAGTACCTCCATACAAGAAAAGGATATCAAATCCATGGTTGAGCTGCAGGTGAAGGAAGCATTGGCTTAAGCCTGGGGAGGATCATCAGTTCCAAAGGGTAGACCCTACCCGGAGGAATTTGATGCAATCCAATATCCCAAGGGTTTTGTGCCACCTTCCTTCAAGAGTTTTGATGGCGGGAACAGGTAGCACATCGCATTTGAGCTAGTTATTGTAATGCTAGTGGTAGTGATGCTTTACTCTTCCATCGCTTCGTCATGTAGCTTAGCAGAGATAACTTTTGATTGGTATGTTGAACTTCCCAATAGTTTAGTAAAGACTTTTGCTGAGTTGGAGCAACTCTTTATCAAGAGGTTTACTGGAGCTCAACAAAGGGTCATTATTGGCGATCTCGTTGTGGCTCAACAAAACCATGGTGAGTCCCATATTGATTAAATTCTCAGATGGCATAATTTTAGTATGAAATGTGAACCACAACCGTCTGAATAACATGCCATCGAGATTCTGCTTAAGAATATCCATGGCCCGGTCTCCTTCATGCTCAAAGGTTTCACCATCAAAACTTTTGAGAAATTAATCAACAAGGCGGCTAGCTTGCAAGGAGAAGCCAAACACTTACCTTCTCTAGATCTACCAACAAAGCCAAGGCCGCAAAAATATATGAGAAGAAGCCAGGGGCAGTGATAACAGTAGATAAGGGAAAAAAATTGGCTAGAGAGCAGTTTGAGAGACCTCGTACTCCACATCCATCACTTCCGCCTCTTCTACCACCACCCCGGCTATCGACTACCGGTAGCCTCCATGGCCGCCACCCTCCTCACCATACCACCACTAGTGTTACCGCCGCTAGGTAGCTATGGTCCACCTACTCTTTTAGATAAGCTTAACAAACCTTATTCAGGGTAATCGGAAGATCTTTAAGAATCTTTAAAGAAGCTTGATTTTTTTAGCTACTGAGCCTAGAGGAGGAGGAAGTAAGCAAAAGTCATGATCCAAATGTTTGCCCCTACCACCGTATGCTAGGCCATTATTTGGAGGATTGCATCACATTTAAGGACTGGCTTGAACATAGCTTCAAGATCGGTGCTATAGTCACCCCGAAGGAATATCTTATGGAACAACCATCCAATTCCATTATGGTAATCCTTTGGGATGACTGCAATCCTTCCAAAACCAAAGAAGGTTGGGATATCTCCTTATCCAAAACCTCTAAAAAGATTATTCAGAAGATCAAGAAACTTTCCTTGCAGGTGCAGAGCTCAAACCTCAACATCAAGGAAGGTTTGCAAGTTGCGAGCCAACTCGAGGAAAGGGGAGCTCAGCGAGCAAAATGTGCGGGAGATAGCCATTAGTGCCACCAGACTAGTCCGACCTTAGCCTTGTAACTTCCATATTGGCGACTTCTTCACATCGCTAGCTTCTTCTTACTAGTAGAACTCTTGTATCGATGGATAAGGGCATCAAATCCCTCACCCCACTCACTTTACTTGATTTCTACTTTGTACATCCAAATAATTCCAAGAAATTGAAGAATAAAGCTAGTTGAATTATATCTGTCACTTTGATGGGTTTATCTAAATATATTCCAATGATAACTCTTCAAGTCAAAATAACTATAACAATTTTGATCTTTCTCTTTCTAATTCAGAGTTGGATTTTCCTACTCTAAATACTACAGGTTCACCTTTTGAGATAGACTTGGAATCATCCATTTTGAGGATCCCATAGGAGAAGCTATAGGTGAGCCTGACATGCAGGTAAAATCTTCCATTACCCTGCCACAAGAGATCACCGAAGTCAACCTCCATAGTGGCAAGGTTCTACCTCCTAGGACCTCAACATGAGGGAAATAAGTCATTGGTTTAGAGGATCAGAAGCCCCTCCAGGATGCTCCACCCTTGGATATGCTTGTGGAGGATCAGCCTAAGGTGGACTACAATGTCCTCTCTTACCTAAGAAAGTTGTCATCTAAGCTAAGCATATACGATGCCCTTGTCTTATCCAAAGAGATGAGAATCATTAATCAAGGCTCTCCTTGATCACGAGATATGCTTAGCAGTTGACCTATTGGTGAAGAGGCACATTATTCAAAGATGCTCGGGGATTACTTTGATGAAGACCTTCTTCGGGGACTTGGAGCACAATCCCTTTATATTACAATAGATGGGAAGATTTGCGGAATTTTTGTTGATCTAGGTGCATCGTGAACATTATGAGTCTAAAGACCCTTGCTATTTGAAGATCAACATCTCCACACTCTAAGGAGATCAAATGATGTTGAGAGGATTCAATGAACAAGGCGAGCGGGCTTTAAGTTCCATAGTGTTACCTTTGGAGATAGGTGACTGGAAGACTGAAGCCAACTTTTTCATAATTGATTCGAATACTTCATTCACCACTTTGCTCGGCAGGCCTTGGATACATCAGAATAAGATAATTCCATCCTCCCTCCACCAGTGCATGAAGTTCAGGAAGAATGGGATTGAGTATTGAGTCAAAGGAGATGAAAAACTATTTTCAGTTAGAGAGGTTGAGATATATGAGTATGTGACCTACTATCTTCCTCAAAACACCCTTTCTCATGAACTTGGACAAAACTCAAATTCAAAAGCAAAAGAAAATGAAGAAAAAAAAAAGAAAAGAAAAAAAAAAGAAAAGAAAAAAGGAAAATCAAGTGAACAAGAAAGGAATTGAAGAAGAAATAGATCCGCATATCACATTCCACCCAGTTCATTCCATCATATGGACACATGGGAATGACTCAACCTCCACCAGGTAGGAGGTAGAAATAGAGCTGTTCGGTGGAAGACCCTTGGCCATCGACCAATAGGGTTAATTCATAGGAACCACTATTCACATAGACTTGGAATCCAATTCGGAAGATGGGTCTAATGTGACTAGCATACTGGCCAACCCCTCTCAGCGGGTTTCATTGGAGGTGACACTCAAGTTGGACAGAGATGAAGACCGGGCCTCCAGACAAAGCAAAGTATTGATGTATGCAAAACTATCGGGCGATTACCTTAGCACTTTCACCCCAAAAGTTAAAGGTTTAGTAGTTAAGGAATCCCTAAGTCTTCCCATGATATGAAGCGAAGATTATTTTGGGATCATCCTCTCATGTCTAAAGATGATGTAGAACTTGAGGAGAATTCATACAAAATTAATGGAATTACTTTTGACTTTACTCACCTTGTGTTCATAATCTTATACTGAAAGGTTTGGTTCCTCATACATGGTCAGTCGAGTATTTTGAAAAGCTATGGAACAATATAGGGAAGCACAATCAAGAGCGGACTAGGATTTGATGGGTTGATGATGATGATGATTCTTGGTTGTTGCCAATCATTTGAGTTTGATAGGTTCTTTTCACACCACCAACTCTTATGAGAATGTGTGTTTAGGAACCTCGAGATGATTCGATGATCTCCAAATCAAAGATGCACCAAAATTTGAAGAGAAATCCATTCAATAATTTACAAGCATAAAGAAATCAACCGGGATGAAGAAAATCCATACATTGTTGCTGAATGAAGAAGAAACCAATGACTTAGTTAGGCTATTGGCTGAGTTTAAAGACTACTTTGCATGGAGTTATGAAGAGATGCCCGGATTATCTCTAACATAGCATCCACAAGCAATAGATCTAGTGCTAACCTATCAAGCAAGCTCCTAGGCATGTGATTAGAAATTGAACAACAAATCATTTTAAAGCCAAGAAATTGATCGATGCTAGTTTCATCAAGAAGAAAAATACCTACACAGTTGGCATCGATTAAGAAGAATGGCTAAATTCACATATGCATCAATTTTAGGGATTTAAAGGCATGTCTAAGGATGAGTTTCCTCTTCCTATACCAGAATTAATGGTGGATATCGCCTCATCTCATACAGTGTTCTCTTTCATGGATGGGTCATCTGGCTATAACCAAATCAAGATGGCCCTCGAGGATGAAAGAAACACTACTTTTTGAACCCGATCGAAATCTATTGTTATAGGGTCATGCCTTTTGGCCTTAAAAATGCTGGTGCTACATACCAACGGGCCATGACTCAAATCTTTAATGAACTAATCCATCATCAGGTTGAGTGCTATGTTGATGATCTAGTAGTCAAGAGAAAAGGAAGACCATCTCTTTGACTTGAGTAGTTTTAGAATGGTTAAGATAATATGACCTCAAAATGAATCCCCACGTGTGCATTGGTAGCTTAGAAATTCCTTGGGTTTGTTGTCCAAAACTAGGGAATAGAAATAGATCCAAAAAAGATCAAAGCTATCTTAAAAATGCCACCTCCTAAAATTTTAACTCAACTCAGATCTTTCCAAGGACGGTTGGTGTATCTAAGACGCTTTATTTCCAACCTATCGGGAAGATGCAAGCCATTTTCAGCACTTGTCAAAAAGGATGCCAAGTTCAAGTGGTATGACAAGTGTCAGCATGCTTTTGAAGATATCAAAATATTTGGTGAAGCGCAGTTCTAATATCTCGGGTAGGCCACTCATTCTACCTTGCATTGATGACTCTCTTTGCTCTGTTGGCCCAAGCCATGATGAAGGAAAGGAGATTGCTCTACTACCTCATCATCATTAATTTCTGTGAACTATCCACCTATTGAAATATTGCCTAGCTTTAATCTTTGCTTCCCAAAAGCTATGACACTATATGCTTTCTCATAAGGTGAACTTGATTTCAGATAAATCACTATAGTATCTCATGACACAATGCTATCTGGTCATTTGGCATGATGTTCCATGATTCTCTCATAGTTTGATATGACATTCATACCCCTCTGCGATGAAAGGACAAGCACTAGCAGATTTCTTAGCAGCACACCCACTTCCTGCTGACTCCCCACTTAGTGATGATCTCCCTGACGAACAAATCATGAACTTAGGGGTGGCTGACAACTACCGATGGGAGATGTATTTTGATGGTGCATCATCTTTTCATAAAGGGGAAGCACCACGATCTACTCTTTCAGAAAAAGTAGAGGTAGGAATAGTTCTCTTAACTCCAGACCGCGATGTGATGAGATTCTCATACAATCTTTCCAACCCCTGCACCAATAATGAAGCTGAGTATGAGACTTTGATTGTTAGTCTGGAGTTAGTTATCACTATGTGTGTCAAGAGCATCAACATCTTTGGGGATTCTCAGTTGGTCATCAACCAGATTTTCGGGTCTACAAGGTTCTCAAACCTAAGCTTCATCATTACCATGAGTATACCATGAAGTTTTGGCCCAGATCCCTTTAGTCACCATCTACAAGGTTTCTCAAGCAAAGAACATAGTAGTAGATGCTTTGGCCAAACTTGCCAAAGAATTGGTATGTCCGGAAGATGAGTCCATTCCAATAAGGGTCCAAAATAGATAAGTCCTATCCCTTATTGATGTTGAACTCATCAGAGACTTTCTCTTGAAGGGAGGTTGCCATTGCCAAAATGGACAAGGAGGCTGGATTGGAGGCAACCATTCATAGATTGAAACTACCTCAAAAAAAGTCACAAGCTCATCAGGTGAAACAGAGAGCTCTCTTCTATGCTCTTGTTGATGGCACCATGTACTACCAGTATTTTGACCAAATGTGGTTACACTATTTGGACAAACACGAAGCCCGTGGCATTATAATCGAGGTACATTCAGGTCTATGTGGAGCACATCAATCCGGTCTGAAGATGAAGATGAAGATCAGAGCTTGGATACTGGCCTTCAATGATTCATCTGCATGATGTGGCTAGGAGATGCCATCAATGTCAGGTATACGATATGGTCCTCCACCAACCACCCAACATTCTACACCATACATTGGCCTCATGGCCATTTGAGTGTTGGGGATACCGACATCATGGGTCAGATCGATCCTCCTTCTTCCAAGTGTCACTGGTTCATCTTAGCTACAACCGAATACTTTTCCAAGTCGGCGAAGGCGATCCCACTCAAAGAGGTCACAACTCAGCATGTGCTTCAATTTTTTAGGAACCATATCGTACATAGGTTCGGGTGCCTGAATTATATCCGATAATGGTACCGCATTCAAAAGACCAATCAATAGCTTTAGAAGACACGATAGATTGGAGATACTCCACCATCTACTATCCCAGAGCAAATGGCTTAGTAAAAGCATTCAACAAAACTCTCATCTAAATACTAAAGAAGACTCTTAATGACAATAAACAACAGTGGAATGAGCAATTGGTTGAAGCCTTGTGGGCCTACTGCACCACATACCGAACTCCAACTCAATCTACCCCATTTTCCTGTATGGGGTCCAAGTCATTCTACCTTTAGAAGTTCAACTCCCATCACTAAGATAGCATTGGGTAGCAAGATCACTACGTAATGCAAAGTTGGTTAGAAGAGCTAAAGGTTTGGAGGAAACCTATATGTGCTAGAACCTCGAGTTGTATAAAATGATTCAAGCTCACAACAAGTTGGTCCTCTAGGTCTTTCTCAAGTAGAACTTGTGTTAGTCCTAAGGAGACCAATTATTGCCCATCAAAGATGGGAGGCAAGTTTGAACCCACTTGGGAAGGCCCCTATGTCATAGAAGGCCTACCAAGGAGGATCTTATCGCCTTATTGATTGAAAGGGGAACACCGATGCTTCCAATTAGGCTCATTTGAAGAAATATTACCCATAAAAAATCATGTTTGAAAATAATTCTATCAATCAACAAAATTTCATTTCATCAAAATCTTCTTCTTTCCAAGCATTGTTGCTTGCTTGAATCACCATGACGTGTTTAGGTGTGTAAGAGTCCCCAGGCATCCTATCCTTTCACAACACAAACATCAAACACATCTCCTCGAAGCTACTAGAATAGTAGAGAACCCAAGAGGCATCCTACATATAACCAAGTTAGGAGAGAACCCAAGAGACATCCTTTCTTAGGAATCCCACCATTCAGGACCATTTCATCAAATCCTAGTAGGTAAAAGAGAACCCAGAGGCATCCTATTCCCTTTAACACAAACATAAAAATAAACACATATCTTTTATCTTAGACTACTTTGATGTGGGAGCAAGCCCTGGCACTCACTCATTAGCTCTAGTGGGTCTACATGCTACCTCGCTAGTATGTCACCCAGTGGTTTATTTGGAAGATGTGAGTCCCAGCTTTCTTCCTAACTTGATCATTGCAAACCAATGAGTGTATTGTTAGTTTATACCACTACCGAAGCTACCTCATGTTGACTTTATTTGAAGATGTGAGTCCCCAAGCTTTCTTCTTGAACTAATCATCATGATCTAACTAGTTATATTTGAGGTCTAGGATAAGTCCCGAGGCTCCTTTCCTCTTGACTACATTTGAGTTGATATTTCAATGGCATTCACTCAATGTCTAGGTCTAGATAGCACCGAGTCAAGATACTATCCCAAGAATCGTTTATAGAGGATGTGAGTCCCAGCTTTCCCTGCAAAATAATGAGCACCTTAGGTTGGTTGATGTTCACTATGCAACAAAGGACTCACCCGGTGGATACACCACTCATGGCATGTGAGTCCCTCTTTGAGCCACCAATACCTATTTGATATATGACTAGCCATGTCATCTTCTTTGTGGTTTTGATTAAGCCCTTGCCCTCTCCTTGTGAATTCTATTTGGATCACATCCTTTGCACCCATTTAGACACTAAGTTGTTCTTGATTGGACAGTCCCCCTTTCCTAGCCACCCTATGGTTGGAGAATTTGTTCAAGATGCAATTCTCCTTGGTTCAATAAATCAAGATAAGTCTAGCGATATAAGCTCCTTCTCAATTTGATCCCTCACAAACCAATAACAGGTCCATGATAAAATAAATAAATAAAATATTCTTGTGGATTAGAATTCAAGCCCCAAAGGGCCCCTTTTCCCAAGCAAGCATCCTATCTTGGGTGTGAGAACTCCCTATAGAATTACTTGACTACCTAAGTTGATATCGGTTGGTACTCACTGTAGCCCTTAGGTCGTTCAATTTTTTCCACAAGTGTTACCCGTCATTCCGCTTTGGAAGATATAAGACTATGACACATTCTTTCTAGCATGATCACAAACCGGCCCCTAGTTAGGTTTATTGCCCAAAGCAATCGATCACCCCAGGTCTTATAGTGGAAGATGTGAGTCCTCAGCTTTCTTCCCTTAATTGATCATTGCAAATAAAGGCACCCTTGGTGATAGTTCTCCCATCTACGAAGCTACTCCCTTTGGTTCAATAAATCAGATAGTCTATAATATAAGCTTCTCAGGTGATCCATCAAACCAATGAATCATCAAAATAAATAAATCTAAAATGAAATTAATCTTGACTATCTTTGAGTGATTTAAGTCCCCAGCATTCACTCAATAGCCCTAGTCGGTTCGATTTGTTGCCAAAGCAACCATCACCCAGTGGTTCCTTATTTTGGAAGATGTGAGTCCCATGCTTTCTTCTTAACTTGACCATTGCACACCAAAAAAGGCATCCTCTGGTTAGTCCCCACCTTGTGGTAGACTACCCTTTGGATTGGTAAGAAGGTCAGGCCTCATGGCCCCTACATAATCCATCAAACGATGGACCCATCAAAATAAATCTAAAAAATGAAATTAATTTTGACTATCTTTGAGCTAATTTAAGTCCCAGGCATTCACTCAATAAATACCCTAGGTTCAATCCATTGCCTTGCCAATGGATCACCCCAACAATGGTCCCTACTTTGGAGGATGATGTCTACTATGCTTTCTAGTATCTATGCATACCAAAAGGCATCCCTTTGGTTATTAGTCCTACTATGTGAGTAGACCCCTTTGGATTAAATCTGAAGTTAGGTCTAGCCTCATGGCTACTCGCACCAGACATACCAATAAAGGGTCCATTTCAAAATCCAAAATTAAAATCAAATAAAATAAAATCAATCAATCCATCAAATCTTTTTTCCTCCTCTGAGATGCAAATCTTAGCTCCCAATGGATCTAGAATTCTAATCCTGGATTTCACAACCTTTCCTCCTTGTGGATGACTTGAACTTGCCTCCCAATGGAAAGTTCACTTTTCTATCTTGGAGTCAAAACAAACACAATTAAAAACAACAAATTGAAACAAATTCAACCCTCTTCTGGAACTTACAAACAAATCAAATTCTCGAGACTCAAATCAAACCTCTCATCCCTGGATGATTTGAACCTTTTCCTGGAAGATTCACATACTCTATCCCTAGTGGATTCCTCCTTCCTCTCTTATGTCTTTGACATGTGTAGAATCACATTGCACTAAGCTCGATTCCTTCTACACCTGTTAGAGTAGATTGTCTCTTAGTACTTGTGATCATTTGTTGTTGTTGATCATTTAATACACAAAGTGTTCCTTGTCACACCACACCTATTCGCCCTTTGTTGACCTCATTTTAGAGCTCTCAACCTCCATCTTGACAGACTCTTAGACTTTAAGATTCCTTATCTTAAGACACATCATTAGGTGGACACTCAACTAACCAGAGACTTAGAAGGTTAGCCATAGGAATTATGCCTTGGGGTGTTAGAAAATTTGCCTACCCTAGCTTGAACCAACTCCTCACTTCCTTCCTTCAAGTCAAATTCAAATCAATTTAAATCAAACTTGAATCAATTTCAATATTTTCAAATCATGAATCAATTCCAAATAATCAAAACTTGATTGAAATCCAAATTCCCAAAAAATCTTTCCTAAGCCTTGATTCCTCTTATGGACTTAGCCTAAATCAAATCCAAATCAATTAAATTCAAGAAATTTTCAACCCATTATATTCTCATTTATATTCACATATAAATGAAATATAAATTCAAATCAATCAAAAATCCAAATTCAAATTCAAATTAAAAAATCTTTAAGCTTTGATTCTATCTTATGAACTTAGTTCAAATCAAATCAAATCAATTCAAATTCAAGAAATTTTCATAACCTATTTATATTTCACATATTCATAAAAATATAAATGAATTATAAATTCAAATATCCAAAACCAAATTCAAAACTCAAAGTCAAATTCAACCAAAATCCAACCTAAGCCTTTCAAGTCAAATTCTTGAACTTAGCCAAATCAAACTCAAATCAAGTCAAACCTTGATTTTTTTTCTTCATGATTCAATCAATCCTTCAATCATGAATCCAAATATAAACACAAACTCCAATCATCAAATCAAAAAATCAAACCCAAGTCAAACTCATATTCACCCCTTTTGACTTGAAAATATCAAATGAATCAAAACCCATTTGACTTAAATCACTTGCAAATGGATTTATATTTCAATCAAAGTCCATATGTGAGTTCAACCAAACTTGAATCAAGCCTTGATCAAGTTAACTAAACCCAATTGCTCACTTGACCCAAAGTGGCCAATTTGACCTACATGAATCAAAATCCAATTCAATTCAAATCAAAGTGAGTTAATCCAAACTTCATGTCATGTTTGTTGATCATCATAGTTAATCAATTGTCATGAATTGGTCAAACCAAGTCAACCAAGCTCATTGACCAAGTCAACCCTTTAACCCATATGAACCCAAACTAGCCAAATAAATTTAAAACCAAATTGAGTGCAACCAATGGCCCAATTTCACTCCAAATTGATTATTGAACTTGACCAAAGCCTCAATTAAACCCAATTTGACCAATTGGCCAACTTGACCCAACCTAGGCCAATTGACCATGAACCCAACTTGATCTAAAGGGTCAAATCAAGTCAAAATCAAATATAAAACAAATTAATTGGAAATAAAGATACCAATCCATTTCAAATGATCAACCAAACCCAAAAAATAAGATTTTCAATTTGGTCAATTGGTCAAATTGGTCAACTTAGCCCAAATTGACCAAAAGGATCAAATTGGCCAAAATCTAAATTAAATCCAAATTAAACCAAATTAATTGAAACCAATTGAACCAATATACTCAAATAGTCATTTGAACTTGACCCAACTCTTTAATTTGACGACCAATTGGTCAACCTAACCCATTTTGACCCAAATGGGTCAAACCAACCAAATGAACTTCAAATGACATGAAATTTGGTCCAACTTACTTTTGACTCATTTCAAATCTACCCAAATCAAATTCAATGTCAAATGACCATTTGCCTTGGGTCAAGGGCATCCATGAGAAAAAGGCACTTTCCCAAGTGGTCATTTATCTTCCTTGCCACTGACACTCATCCATTGGTCCACATAACCAAGGACATTTTTCTGACCCAAGGAGTGGTTGGGGCAGCCATGACTCATGGGAGGTGAAATCACCTCTGGAACACTTGGCATGAAGGACACCTCCCTTGGCTAGGACACCCATTGTCCTTCATGGTAGCCACTTTCCATGCCTTAGCCAACCAGGAGCCACCTAGGATGATTCTTCCATTCCCAACCACCCCAAGCCAAATGACATGAGTTTGGAGCCAAAATTTTAAATAAAAGTGGATTGGTTCATTTCATATTTTTTTCATTTTAAGGGCTGAAAGAAACCCCATTCCTCTCATTCTCCTCTCCTAGAGCTCCCAAAGCCATAATCACCCCACTTCATTTTGGAGAGAACTTCAAAACTAAGTGGATTTCAGGAAATGATCACCAGGAAACTTCAACATGAAGGATCTAAGAGTCCAAGGCTTCTTCCCTCACTCAACAGCATGCTCAAGTCACCACCGCCATCATCCTGTGAGGTAACCTTCAAAAATCATACCTTAGATCTTTCATTTTGTGATGATTTTTTCATTTTTTTTAGAATCTACCTAGATAATCTATTTTTACTTTAAATCATCCCAATTAGAAAATAGAATTTTTTGATGTGAATCGATGAAAATGAGTCCATTTGAAGTTTTCACTTAGAATCCATTTTTTCCAAAAAAACACCGCTCACCATCGTCCACCGCCGTCCGATCCTGGTTCATTGGACGGCTGATCATCGATGCCGATCGCTTGATCGACCATCCGGATTGTTCGCCATGATCGGACAGCGGAAATCGCTCGATCGCCTCTAAATCACATGATTCGATATGGACATCCAATCGCGATGATGGCCGCGAAACTACCGGCTGCAAGCATGGCACCCAATCTCAACACGCATGTGCATATCACGCAGCGGTGGCCACTTGTGCTACCACGCTGAATCAACGCCGATGATTTTTCGAAAAAAATTAAATCTAAAATTTCAAAAATTCATAGAAAATAAAATACTTAAAAAATTGAAGGGCTCGTTGGATTCATCTTCGAGAGAATCCAACAAACCCAAAATCCCAAATTTTACTAAATATTTTGAGCTTAATTTAATTTTAGTAAAATCAAATTTATTTAATTAAACCAAAATACATGAGATTAAGTTGAAATTTTTAGAGATTAAAATTGATGTTAAAATACACCTATCATTTCAAGTTAAAATGACCTTTGATTAAAAGATATTGAATTTTGAGTGTCAAATGATTTATTTTAATAAAATAAATTAGTAAATTCATAAAAATCACTAAAATCAATTGAAACTTCCTAAATTCATAACTAATTGTAAAAAATATAAAAAAAATAAACTCAGTTCATTTTAAAGATAATTGAGGAGAATCCAATAAAATTATTTCTAATTGAATTTGAATAAATTTTCTTAATTATGTTTTATTTAAAACTAATAACCCCCTAATGACTTCAATTAATTCCAAACTTCATGTTTAGTGGGATGACTTCTACCTCCCTAATTTTCTTGGAATTTATTAATGAGTTAATCAGAAATTAATTAATGAATCTAATCACTCTTAATGTAATTAATTAAGCATGTGAATAGGATTTAATTCCTTGATTAAGATAATTAAACTTATTTTAAGTGATTAGAGGTTTATGGAATGATTTTGGGATATTTTTCTTAAGCTATTCCCTAAACCCCTTTCTTCCTTAATCCAAATTAATTAAGGGTTAATCCACTACAATTACTTAATTAAATAAAATTTTCAAAACTTAATCTAAACTTAATCAATCCTTCTTGGGTAGATGCTTAGGTGTTCAATAACCTAAGTAACTTAAGGAAATCATACCTAACCCATATGTGTGGAAGGTTATGAAAGTACTTAAATTAAACCCTTTAGCTTAATTAATCATTAATTGTGAGCCAATCATTAGGTACCTTCTTTCTTTCCTAGGATGCATTAAATTTAAATTTTGGGGTTTTATGTCATACATTGGCTCATAATTATTTGATTAAATATGTGGTAAAGTGGGGGTAATTAATGAACTTAATCTACACCTTAACCTAACCAAAGCATAAAATTAATCTAATCACCTAAAAATTAAACTAAAATAATACACATATGTGGGAGTGGGTAAGGACCAGCAAACCTTCTCACACTTTGCTAATTCAAATCAAACTCAAACAAAAATGAAAGTCTCTTTAAACAACTTTTGGTTCTCTTTAAATGATCTTACTTCATAAGGTTGTCTTTAAGAATTAATTAATGAAATTACATGCTTACATCACTTTATTTCTTTCCTAGCATGCTAAATGTGTATGTCATATGAAAATCATGCATTCATGCTTTTCTAAAATCAAATTCTGAAATATTTTCTTTATGTCAAATTGCATGTTTTAGCTAAAGTAAAATATGAGTGGCTATTATCACTATTAAATTAAAAACTATTTTCAAAATCTATAAATCAAATACCTAAAATTAAAAGTGTGCTACTTATAGTTTATTTATAAGCATGTGAATATAAAATGTGTCTTATGTTTTCTTTCTTTTTCTGTACTTTTTAAATTTATATTTTAAAAAGACAACACATTCAAACATATACATTATCTCATCATATGACTAAAGAATACAACATATATTACATAACAATTCATCATCATAAAACTTTTTTTTGCATCTTCATTTTTGTACATGTTGTATTTAAAGAAGTGGACAACCCTTATAGGTTAAGTAGCAAGTCTAGACCTTTATTACACCCTAGGCTCATTTATGCCTTTCATACATACATGTGTGCATATGAAAAATGGATAAGAAAACCTCTTTTCTACTTAATGAAAATCATGCATCATAAAGCATTCAAATTTTCTTAAGTAACTCATTTAGCATTCTCTTTCCATGCATTTCTTTTTGTACATGCACATGTATTTAAGAAAAGTGGTATATTATGACAACCCTTATTTTTTAAGTATAAGGTCTTGTACCTTACACCCTGGTTAACAATGCATGCACTCACTTATATGTCTTTTATACTTGTAATGTGCATATGAAAATGGATAAAAGAATCACTCTTCTACTTAACAAAATCATGCATACATGAAACATTCCAAGTTTCTTAAGCAACCTCTTAGCATTCATTATTATGTGCTAAATACTTGCATTGCATGTATAGATATGCTTAGATTCATTCATGTGCATGATACACATGTGGAAAGAAATAAAATATTGTGTGTGTGATAGTAATTCACTTTACTTAATCTTAAAATGCCTTTCTTTGAATAGTTTGTTTTAGAAAATCTAAACTTAGGATTAATTAAAATACATAAAAAAAATATTCACTAAATAAAAATCATTAATGAATCTACCTTAGAAATCACTTAAGGTAGGGAGGAAAGAGAAGTTCTCTCTTTTCCTCTCTTTACAACCTTTAAGTAAGTAGTTCATTCAAACCAAATCAAATCATCAAATAAAATTAACCCATATCAACTAAACAACTTAAATGAGACCACCCTTCTAAGTTGAACCTTTTCACACTTAGAAAATCCTAACCTTAAAGCCTAGCTAAGCATACCACACAAACCTTACATGGCACACACATTAGCTAAGTCACCACTTCTAGTCCTATGTTAGGGTGGTGCATGGTTTGATGTTTATTATTTATGATGTGATATTTAGTCTGGATGTTAGGGTGTATGTGCATAGAATGAATGATAGATGATTTAATCTAATCA